>VDFB02271358.1:1239040552-1239057852 GCA_007258455.2 Sequoia sempervirens
AGATGGGAAAGTAATTGCACAATTGTTGTAGGTTCAAACAACAATCTAGAACTCCTATTTCAACTTCAGATTTGTCTTTACAATGTGCAATGAACCTTGTTCAAAGTCACTATTAAAGAAAAGGAAAAAGGGAAGGGGAAGGGAGAAGTTCCTAGACCTGAAACTAGCAATGAACAATGATAATGGAGGACCCTACTACAAATATCCTTCCCAAAATAGAATTCCACTTAACCAGATTACTTCATAGTCTTATGAAATTAGTGCAAGCTTCTAAGAACTGCATATATTCAACCATTCATTCACCATAAGCATGAATAAAAGATAGAAATTTAGTGCAGCTTTCAATTTATACCCAGACTAAATTTACACAGTTATTTACCATCAATAAACAGCAAAAAGTATGGACAAGGAAGGTTGCCAACACACAACAAAATTCTTCAATATAAATGCACAACATTAACTAATCTACTAAAGTAAACTAAAACATATAGAACAACAAAGTTAATCTACTCAAATTCACTAGCTAAGAGAAAAATAATCATGAAACATGCAAAGGAACTCAAGAATCCACCAAATTCAATGAATTTCTATTAAAATTCTAGCTGCATGTCATTACAACTCAACTGTCTCTTGAAAATGAGAGGAGACCCCCTATTTATAGTGTCCAAAAAGAAAAATGAATGGCCAAGATTGATTTGCATCTTGTGGCCAAGATTCACTACAAATTAGGATTTCACCTACCCATAAATATTTTACAATTTAAAATTACATCTTTGTCATGTAGCCTATTTTGTCCTCCAGTGAGCAGCATTGTAGCTCTTTTGTCTTCTAGTTGATTTCCTTTTGCTACAACTACTTGGTGAGGAACTCATCATCGATCACAAGATTTCCTTCACTTTTCTTGATGGTGGCATATTCCACAAACTTTATAATCAATTCTTGGAGCTTGTTCCACTCCAATATATCTGACTGGATCACTTGGAAATTTAATTTCCTTGATTTTCTTGTAATTTCATCCCATTCTTTGTCACATTTGTGTGTTCTTTACTACTTGCTTGGATTGAGCGAAGGATTGTGCAAAAAATCCTATAAAATCGAGTGTAAGTGCATCCGTGGTCCCATTCTCCATTTTCTTGTGGAAGTATGGCTTTAATTTCTCTGGGTTCGGCTCACTAGCGGGCACATCAAGATCTGTCATCAATCTCAGATATTCTCCATAGTCTATCCTGATTTCCTTGACCTATTCAATAGCCAGCTCCGCTTCATGGAGCACTCATTCCAACACTTCCTTTCTGTGATCTAAGCCCAACTTTCATGTCTCTATGAGCCAATAGTCACCCCTTACCAGAGAAAACTCCTTTTCCCAAGATTTATTAGGTATCTTAAGAATGGCCTCAAGCTTGGGATATGTAATCCTATACAACTCAAGGAATTTAGTGTAGAACTTCTTTATTCCCTTGATTATCTTTTGCACCTCTAAGAACTTGTTGGTTGTCCTGATAGCACGACATATACCCATATTTCCATTGTAGAGGACCTTCTAGAACCAATCCTTTGTGGCCTTCATCCAATTCTTTCTTTTCTCCAACTGGTCAATGTGGTCCTTGGACAGTAGTTGTGGCGGTGCCACGAATGTGGTAGGAATCTCTTCAACTGATGACCATTATTGGATGTATGTTGTTAAGCCAACCACCTGTGCTTTCAACTCCTCCTTGGAAATCTTATCTTTGTGCATTTGGTGCACAATGGTAGCAACAAATCCTTGGAGATGGCCAATCTTTTGTTCTCTCATTGTTGTTCCTAAATCAAGGGTGGAGACATTGTAGCTTACCCCTTCTTCCCCCACAACTAGAGTGGCTATTTGTACACTTTTGGATCTAGATACATCCATTGTCAGTTGAGATATGACCTTTCGCTTCTTCTCTTTCTTCGTGCTTATTTGGGCTCGAACCAAGATTGCCTCCAGCCTTTCCCTCAAATCCTTTGGGGTTGGGGTTTTCTTTTCTAGCTGTTTCTCTAGCCATTATGGCATCTAAGATTCTCCTTTTGGTGATTCATGATCACCTTCTTCTTTGTGAGCATGTTGGATTTCAATTTATTTATTTCCTAGAGCCTCTTGTTCAGTTCTTTCTCCTTCTTCCTCATCAGAATCCCAGATGAATACAATTTCCTTTCTCAGGGACTCAACAGCTGCATGTTCCTTTGGGTTGTCCTCCCCTTCAATATTTTTCTCTTCTTCTTCTTGATCATGCCCATGTTCTTCACGATGTTCCATTTCTGGGCTCTTTTGGGCTGTAGTCTCTTCCTCAGGTTTATCTTCTTGTTTCTTTTCCTCTTCTTCATGCCAAAATGACACCTCCTCATTGTGCTTAAGGCCCTCTTCATGTCCTTCAATTGGAGGCCTAGTGTCCTCCTCCATTTCCTCTTTTGCATTCTTCTCCTTGTTAGAAGGTTGTTTCTTCTCTTTCTTGCCTCAATTGGCTTTGTCAAAATATCAAGGCCATTGACCTCTTCTTCATTCTAGTCAATTAACGACAGTGCGAGATTAGCAACTGCACCATATCGAGGATCAATCATCGTATTTTCATCCTCCACCACTTGATCTGGTATAGGGAACAAGTTGACCCTCTTGAAAAAATACGTAGTCATGCACATGTAGTTCCTCATTCGCACTTCTTTTTCATCCTTGTAGTTGGCCCAAAAGTTGTCAACATCATGCACATGGGTGTGTTCAACCACAACCATCTTCCTAAGTTTTCCATAGGGGTCCATCTACAGCCGGGCAGTGTGGAACTCCAGGTTATATTCAATAAGTTCTTTATCTGAATGGTCTGCAGACTAGGATGTGTGGAGCTCATACATCCCTTGGCCGAAGGAGATGGGATAGGGAATCCCCATATTTTTTTTTTTTGAGGAGGGTGTGTGCACGTTGTAGCTACCGAGAGAGCTCTAGCAATATTATCCAGTCATTTGGGTATCAGGGCAGCTTGTATGGTTTCTCTGAGAAACCTTCAGCTCAGATGTATGTGAATTTAGGGAACTATATGAAAAAGAATCCAAAATGGAGGATGTAAGAATTGGCACTATGGAAGACTCTCCTTTAGAAGTTACCCCCAAGCAATCTAATAACATGGCCTATGAAGGCGTCATTGACTCTGTAGTAGTCTTTCTTAAATTTTCTATATTGGAGCTGAGGGTACCTATCGTAGACCTTCAATTCCCTACCTAGAGCCTCATCAGGAGCTCGAAAAAATCCTCTATATTGCATCCAGTCAGCCAATAAATAAACAAGGTATGAAGTCATGTAGAATCATGAAGTCTTCTTCACAACCACAAATTGCTTGTGCAAGAAATTACTGATTATTCCTTCTCAGTAGAATTTGGTTTTTACTCAGAGGATCTCTCCCATGAAGTATAACATCCATTCCTAGAATTAGGCAACATTTAGAAGGCCCATTACTCTGGTCAATAGGGTTACCAAGTCATGGTAATCCTCATAGAAGTTGCTGCAAAAGAGCTCTTAGGGTACCTTAGTTGCACTACCCTTCTTTTCTTTTAACCAGTACTGATTGATAATCTTTCTGCACTTGAGGGGGTTTTCATCCCACATCTCTTTGGAATCTTCTTTGGATGCTTCCTCCATCTCTCTGAATGTAGGGATATGAAAAGCCTTCCCTATTGATTTGATAGATAGGTTAGCCAAAATATTCCCATCTTTATCCACTATTGTTCTAGACTCTTCTTGAGATGCCTCCCTACAAGCCATTACAAGCTCAGGAGCAATGAGGGCAGGAGAGAAACTAACAACCTTGTCCAATCCACTACTTCCAATCTTTCTCACATTTTTTGTTATGGGGCTGATCCAAACCCTTTGCTTGAATTCATCAATATCTATGTGTCTGATATTTGTATCTGAGACCTCCTTCCAATATGTGGTGACCTTGGAGTTGAGGGGTTCCCCTTGGAACTTGTACTTCATTTGATCTTTGTCCTCTTTTCCTTGGGGTGCTTTGAATGACTTATTTCCCTTATCTTTCTCCATGGCTGCCTCTGAAGGTCCTACACCTGGTTCCATATATCCTACGAGCAGGAGAGCAATAAACAAATTCAGGCATAAAACAATGGGAAAGTTAGCCAAAATCCTACAAAATGATGTTACATTAGATAATTCATCATTTGAGAATCCTAACATCTGTTTCAGATTGACATTAACCTTTCTCAGGAGGGAATTCCAACAACTTGGGCCTAGGGGTGTAGACTTCCCTAGGCTTGTGGCTATTATGCAGAAGGGATGGAAAATAGGGCACAACAGCCCGCATGTCCTGACCCATCTTAAGATTTGGTCATTGTGTGGGATGCACTAAGGAGGAAGGACCATTTTGGCACGTGGGTTGAAGTCAATTTGAAGTTTTGAAGGAGTGAAGACCACCTTTTAAGCATGCAGGATTGGAGAGCAGCCTCGCTATTTGAGGGTCTAATGTTGAAACGACACTAGCAAGGCGGCATTCCACCATGTGGGACCCGCAGCTTCAAAAGGCAACATCGCAGCTCATTTGGAGCTCAAGCTTTTTTGGGTTGGATGACGCAAGGAGACGTTAGGTCATGGTCGTTTGAAAGGGAAAAGGTTAGATGACAGTCTGGCAAGAGAAACCTGTAGCATTGGGTCTGCAAAGGGCTCAAGGCATCATTCATTTATTGATGAACAGTCCAAAGGAGATGGGGTGACCGGGTCCCGCATAGCGGGCCGACAAGAATCATTTTTTGTTTGGTAACGACGGGTCCAGGATGGAGTTCCACTAGTGACAACCTGCAAGAGATGGTTCGCATAAGGCTTAACACTTGATTGATTTTCTTTTTCGGGCTCAGACGGACGTGGTAGGCTCAGAACCTACAGGGCAGAAGGTCAGTCATCAGGGGCCGTTTGGGATTGTGAAACCACCATGGTGTTCCACGAGTAGAGGTCTACAAAGGGGCTAACACTTGGTTATTTAAAATTCCAAAGAGAATGGATGGGACCTACCCACCAAGGAGACATTATAGTCTCATCATTTGGAAAGTCATTATGGCGTCGGTGAAAGGGAGGAAAAAACCTGCCTGACCAGACCCGCACAAGGTAGGTTAATCTCGCTAAAAGCTTATGTGGCAGAAAAGGTGGCGGGGTCCGATGAGTTGTCCTCTAGGCTGCAAAAGTTATTTGAGATGGCACAACCCTGGATGGAATTCCGCAAGTGAAATTCCACTGGGAGGAACCCACATCGAGCCCAAACTTAATCATTTTGGCGAGTTTGATTCTAACGGGTAGTCAACAGGGCGGGGTCCGTGCACTGGAGGGTCATGATCAGATATTTGTTCAAAACAACGAAGTTCAAAAGGCGTTTTGTAGGTGAAACCCCACAGATGCAAACTCGAGAGGTTTGATGGATTCTCATTTGAGTTGTTAAATTTAAACCAAGTTTAAGGTGGCCAAGTTGAGGGAGCCTTCCGCTAGGGTGGACCCGATGGGGCAATTCATCGTTTCAAGTTTAAACATGTTTCAAAGGATGGCAATGACAATGACGAGGTGTAGACCTGCAAAGCATGGGTGCTCTAGTTGAAGAACGATGTGGGGAGCTTGAGTTCTAAAAGCGGTGCATGGGGCAATTTTCACCAAGTTTTAAAATTCTACGAGGTGGGTTTTGTGCGCCTTGGTTTACTCTAGCTATTCGTCAAGTTTTATCTCTTTGAATTTATCAATTTTATATAGAAATCAAGGAAAATTTGAAATAGGGTGTGCAGCAGAAAACTAACCTTTGAAAATTGATTAAGGTGGGTGCGCAAATAGGTAATGAAGATCTCGAAGCGGCGATGAAGCTTGGCAGCCATGACAGTGGTGTTAGTAGAGGGCTCTGACTCACTTCTGAATAGCTGACAAGATGAAAATGACAACTCAAATCAAGCTATTTATAGAAAATAGTGCATTAAATGCACCCCATTAATGTTCGCACGACGACATTAAAAGTTGGTGGGAAGTCATTTTGAAAATAGCTACGGGAAGGGTAGAGTCCATCAGGCGGACGATAGCCAGAAATGGCCATTTGGACATTTGGCAATGGGAAACAACACCTAAGGTCGCGGGCTCCACAGGGCAAAAGGCCATTGGACAATGGCCATTTGGAACAGCTGGGAGGTCAGGGAAACCTGCATGGAGCAGCCCACAAGGGCGGACCCACCCAGTTCCAAAGATGCTAGTTCTAAAAAGTAAAGGCAAACAACTAAGGGAACTCCATGAAGGCCTAAAGCCTTGAAAATTTGAGGGTGGAGAAACATGGTCACTTCAAAATGATTCCTCTAAGACTCATTGACCACTCAGGACACAAAATAGGGGGCACACAAAATGAGGCAGCAACAAAAGTGACCCAGCGAATTGAAAAGAAAGAGGGTCCCCATTCCGAACGGGGTGTGTGTGCTAAAGGCACAACAAGATGTTAATGAGGATAGGTGTGATCATTTTTTGAAACTAATAGTTGCAATGGATTGATAATTTTCTTAGGGTATGATTTGGAATGGTTGAAATGCACAGGGATTTAACAAGAGTAGATAGTGAGTGAGAATGGGAGAGTGAGAGGTGCATTTATAATTTTCTTGTGAGGTGAGTGTAATAAATGGTATAATCATTTTCTCATCTTCTCACATTTTTTTGCTTGTTATTTTCTTATAGCTCTTTTTTCGTGATCAGTTATTCCCTATCTTTGGTGTATGAAAATACTATAGTAAATTATGTTATAACTTTATTTGAGCTAGGTTAGTTTGGTTGCATAATATTTTTCCTTGATCCCTTGTTTTATCCTGTTAAGTTTAGGTCAAGGAAATTGACATTCAAACTCAGGCCTACCCAGTATTTGTGAATAATGAAATAGAACTATTAAAGTTGTAATTGTCTTGTTATAATTGGTCCTTCTATGTTTTATTTCTTTTCTAGTCCCATTTTTATACCTTAGATAGCCTTGTTCTTTTTTTGGAGATTATTGGTTTTTGGTGTAGTGAATCTTTTGGTTTTTATATGTGGATTTGTTCATAGGGTATTTAATCAGTGGTTTTATGTTAGTTTTGTTTAGTTGTAGTGTGTAACTTGTGTTTGCAAGAGTGTGTGGATGTCTAATTTAATTTATGTGTACTATAAAGGTTCTCTAAAACCCATACACCTTTTGGGAAGTTACTTCATGTTCTCCTTGCATCAATGTGTCTAGAACTTCACTATCGGTATTGTCATTGTCACTATTGAGTTTGATTTCTCTAGAGCTATTGGGATCTTATTCTTCTTCTAGGGAAACATAGACCAGAGTCCTAAGCCCCAATTAATTTCTAAGTGTTGCAGTTTATACCTTGGACTCAACCATATAAAGATAGTAATGGTTTGATTCAAATAAAGGATTAACTAATCAGTTATATATTTACAAAATACCAAATAACATCATGCATATAGAATTTTGGTAATCGTTATATTAATATTATCAATGGAGTACATTCATATATCTTCCCTTATACTTTTTACATCTTTCTCTTCTTACATATATTATTTCATTCATACATTTTATACACATATATCATTTCATATATAGGCTTCTACATGCATCCCCCTTATACTGTTATTCATATATTTTCCTATACATATATCTATGAGATCATACATGACCCAACTATCCTACCCATACTCTATTTGGTGTATTTTCAATCTTATGGTCCACAAGCTCTTTGCAGTAAGATGAAGTAGGATTTTCTCAGTGGTGTTTGAATTATTGCTCTTTCCTACCAACAAAATGTAACATCATTTCAAAGAAGAAAAAATAGTGGGTAGGAAGAGATAAGGACTAATGGTATGATTCCCTAGTCATTGGAAGGATGGGAGTTAGGTATGCCCCCTTGGGAGGATATGTGGGTTCAAAGAACATAAGTGTGCTTTCAAAATGGATGGAAGATTTAGAGAATAAAGGATGCAAGGATAGAGGATAAAATTGATGGAAAAAGATAGGAATGACAAAGAGGTGGATGGAAGAGGGAATGTGTATGATCATCATGCTACAATGATATAAGAATCCTAGATTTAATATTATACTTGATGTTATGAACCAAGGTATAAGGAACTAGGGTGACAATGTGTCAATTATGTGATCAAAAAGGTCAAAATGCAAACATATGCCTTATAACACCATGATATGGAAGACCATGATGCCCTTGTGGTAATGGAGTGCAAGACCATGATAAATTCAAAAAATTCTAATATACACAAGCAATAAGAAAGCATGTACAACAATCTAAAAATAAACCAGGATGAGACCTCTAGTCAAGTTGAAAACCAATTGATTGATTGATTAATTATTGATGATGATGATGATGATAAAAAAGTTAACGATAAGAACAATGTGTACCCCAAGGATTTTTTTGTTAACGATAAGAAAAACACTTGGATTGGGAAGGATACAATCCTATGACAATAATTGGATTAATGGATCAATAGATTTTAGTTGATTTGGATCAAAATGATGGATTGCTTGTGGATAATGGGATAGATTACAATATTGGATTGCATTGACTAGGATTAAGTGTATTAGATGAAGTGGATTGAGATTTTTGAATTGGATGGAGGATAGAATATAAAGGGATTGGAATTGATAGAATAGAAGGATGAAACCAATGAAAGGGGAAAAACAAACCTTGGAAAAAGATGGATGGGGGGATTGCTTAGATAAGAAATAGGGGATAGGAGGAGGAAGCTTCAAGGACTATGAAGCAAAGTAATAAGATACCCCACACTAGATGTAGTGAAATTGAGGGATGGATTATGGAGGAAAAATATGCATGAGATGGAAGGATAGTGCACAAGGGATATGAATCAAAACAATAGTAAGGCTTGCATTGTCCAAAACATGCATGGATATTTTTCCCATAGCTATCTATCAAGATCAAAGGTTAGAAAAGGGTGAGATGGATGGAAATTATATGGATGGAATTGATGGAAAATGAATGAGGGATATAGGATGGAGGATGATAAATGATATGGATAAGGTATGGATGGAAGGATAACATGGAGACTCCTTATCAAGATTAAATATGGAAAATCAAGATGGAGTTGGATGGGATGAGGGATATGGGATAAATGATATGGATATCATAAGGTAGGTAGGATATGTGATGTTTATGAAGATCCTTAGCCTTTCCAAGATTAAAAATGGAAAATAGAGGATGTGATTAGATAGGATGATGGATAGGGGATGGGGAATAGTGGAAGATGTGGAAAGGATTCAATAGGTAAGATAGATGAAGCTTGCCCCCAAGTGTAGAGTGCAAGAGGATGGGGAATTACACGTGATGCCTTTTTTTCAATTTTTCATCATGGCACTTTCCCAAGGTGCCACATGAAGTGGTTTTCACCATTGGACAAATGATTTATCAATTTTATTTTTATTTTTTATTTTTTTATTTTTATTTTTTTTTATAGGAAGGATGGAGAAGGATGCGTATAAAAATGTGGATAAGTGGATTTGGAAGATAGTGAATGCATGATAGGGAGATGGAGGAAGGACTCGAGCATCTAGTTCCATGTATGGTATCCCTTGAAGATGTGCTATAATGGACTACGAAAATTATAAGTATGCTCATATACATTGGTAAAATGATGGAAAGGGAGATTAAATGGATTGGAAGATGGATAGAGATATGGATCTATACAAATGATTAGATGAAAGATATGGAATGTTGGAAAATGGGCGTTGGATAATGGATGGGTTGGTGGAAGACTTGTGGATGAGTGGATGTGAATGTTGGCAAGATAAAAATTGGCACACATCTTAAGGGGTGGTGGAGTTGTGGATTTTAACTTAGATGGAGGGGTGGATTTTGGTACATAATGGCCCAAAATAGAATCAGGATATGATGTAGGACTTAAGATAGTGGAATTTGGTACATATGAGCCCAAAATGGATCTAGAAGAGGGGATATTTGTGTAAGGAAGCTAAGGTAGCGGAATAAAGTCCTACACTAATCTTGAGAGGAGAATAATGTAAAACTTTACAAACATTTTTCAGTTATAGTAATTTAAACAACAATAAACATAAATATCATGCATACCGAAACATAGTTATTTACGTGGGGAAAACCCTTTCGGGAGAAAAACCCCACACTCCAAAATATACCCAATATATTCTTCAGAAATCACAAAGATTACAGTATACTTGCAAAGAAAGCTTCTTATAGGAGTATCACCAACTAGAGATCCAGAGGCAACATGACCGCTATCAAACTCTCAGAATAAATCACAATACATCACTTTAATACAATTCCCTTATAAAATAGGGTTGCCTTCTAGGGAAAGTAAAGCTAATAAAATATCAATCATTAGATCTGAGACATAATGACGAATGGTCCAAATTTATAATAATAAAATATAAATTAAATTTAGATTTTGGGGATGTTTCCCCCGAGCCCCTATTGGGACACATGAACCTCAGATCCACCAGGACTCCTCACGGGGAGGTAACCCATGTGGCCTTTTGTATTTTTTTTTCTTTTGGATCATACTTGAATGTCTTTTAGATGAGACATGTTGATCCTCAATTTTTTGTGGATTTTTGGATTTATGTATTTTACATTATCATCCAAAATGCTTCCAATATAAATAATATGGGTGCATGAAGATGAATTATGTGGAGGTATTGTGGATGGGTTGATGGAGGTAGGATATTGGATGGAATTCCAAGATGTGTCTTTGTTGGTCTTGATTGGGGATTTGAGGTGATAGATAAATATGATGAAGGGGTTTTAAAATAGGAATTAGGGGTGGTGGAATGTAAGGATCCAACATGGATGGAAAGAGTGAAGTACTTGTTTTTGGTACAAATGGACCTAAAATGGATGAAAGAGATGAAGGATTGGCTTTAGAACATAAGATATCAAGATGGATTTGAAGGATGGGTAGTGTGGATATTTATATTTAGACGAAGAGCTTTGGGATTTGAGATGCATGGAATATGTACCAAAATCTTGAGATTGGTATCCAAGGCCATGATAATTTGGATTTTTTTTAATTTGGATGGGTTCTAAGATTCCCTTCTCATGAAGGCCTAACCCTTTTACCTTGATAATGCATGTTTTGATAAATCCTTTTTTCCAATGGGATAATGTTTTTTAGGAAACAAGGCACAAGTCCACTATGAGGGGGATATGGCATGGAAGGAATGATAGGCTCTTGGAGAAACAAAATTTTATGAGTATGGAAGAAATAATTTTATAGGTGTTGGGTTATGGGTAGCTTGGATATGGGTGAAGGGATCTTGTGGAGGATTGGGATCATGGCACAAAGATGAAGGAATGATTTGATCTTGAATTGGGGAGGGATCATGTGATGGAGTTCATGGTATACTTTTCTCTTTATTATGAGATAGAAGGGGATCATGACATGGAGTAGGAGGGGTGCCTTGATTATGAGAGGGGAGAGAATCATTGGATGGGTGGAAGGTGTGCTTTCATCTTGATTTAGAGAGGGATCATGAAATGGAGTGGAAGGGAGTGAATCATGAGATGAAAGAGGGTCATCTTGGATGTCTTTAAAAAAACATGATAACAAATTGGATTATCATAGATATCATGATCAAACATAGGGTTATCATGGACATACATTTTTTAGATGGAGTGGATGGTGGTGTTTGATCTAAGGTTTTGTGGTCATGGACATGATCTTGATTTAGATTAGGCTACATATAGGTATCCTTTGGACCAAGCTCTTGGTATTTTTGGATTTGTGTAGATGGTGTGGTGGAGGAGGAGTGTGGTATATACTCTTCAACTTGGGTGGATGGAGGGATGGGAGATGGAGGTGGATGCATGACATGAGAAGATTGCACAACTTTATTGGTGCTTGGGTGGTTGGGATCCTTTGCTAATAGTCTTAGGATGGAATCATGAAATCCATGAGATGGAGTGAATTTGTAGGATTGGGGTGATGTGGATTGTAAGGATGTGGGTGGGATTTGAGGGGATGTTATGCTCCTATGCTTATAGTGTGTATAATTTTATGAGTGGTCATATTTTGGCTTATATAGAGTTATCTAGGTTGGCCTGGTTGATATCCTAGGCATAAGTATGGTATATATAAGAGGTATAGGTAGGTTATTATCAACATGTTGAGAATTGAGTTCCTATTCAATAATATTGGAGGTATCCTCCTTGAAGTGGATTAGCAGGTTTGTCCCTTGAAGTGGCATATTATTATTAAGTATATGAAGCATATTTATTATAGTATTCTATTGCGCAAGTTATTTCATAACAGGTGAAATTTGGATGGTGGTTTGGTTTCCCTTGTCAAAGGAAGGTGGAGGATGAGCAATAGGAGATGGATTGGAATTTGGTGGAGGTGGAGAGGGTGTAATTTTGGCACCAATACTAAGTAGGTATTTGTCATAAGGGGGGAACAAAGAATAAATAAAACAACAAATATGAATTAAACAAAGCTTAATTCAAACAAGATTAAGAATCTATAAACCCATTACTCATGAAATGAGAAATATAAAACCAATGAATTCAATGAAACAATCGTTAGAAAATGAAGAACAAACAATGAATTCAAGAAATTATATTGTTACCCATCTCATGGCGAAGTGTATTTGTATCAATGTTGAATGTCAAACTGTTGTAATCAATATAAAGCCTCCATTATGCATTGCAAAAGCTTCAATGTGTGTAAAGGTTGAACTACAATGTGGTGATAAATCATAACGTGCTTAAGAGATAATTGTGCAGTGCTTCACTTATGCAAATTCTAGATGACTTGTGAGAAGGTTGAAGATTATTTTATAGATTTCCTATTTCAAGATGAACATGCAAGATGCAACAATGAAAAATCTCGATCAAGGGTTGAGAATTGTTGAGAGGAATTAGATTTCTCAGTTAGCTTCTGTGATTGAATCAATCAAGAATGTTAATTGCACAATCAAGGGATTTAGATTGTATAATTTGTGGAATAGAGGAAATCAAGTTGAGAAGTTAATGGGATTGAAGAATAGATGGATTAGTTAGGAAATAGATGAATCAGTTAGAAAATCAGAGTGAGCAATCAATGGTTGTGATTTGATCAATCACAAAAGGGGAGTGAGGGTAATTAATTAATTTAAATTTAGAGTTGAATGTGCAAGTCATGTTTGACTTTAACAAATAAAGTTGTATTTGTTTGTTTTGACCTTTTTGATGAGGTTTTGAATAATTAATTTGATTATTCTAATTTAGAAAGAGGAAAGTGAATTAATTAAAATATTAAGTAATAATAATTGAATTGATTTAGGAGAATAGGGTAAATTAGTGACATAATTAAATAATTGATGTTATTTAATTAATCAATAGGAATAAAGATTAGATAAATGATGAAATAGTGAATTAATTAAATAATTTAAAGATTATTCAATTAATAGAGGAAAATAGGGTTTTTGATGTAAATGATGTGAAATGTAGTGATATTTAAATGATAATGATGTCAATGATGAGAAAATGTCATTAAGGATGTGCGATAAGCATTATCATTTTTACATGTCTACATTTTTCCCCTCTTTAAGACAAGCTATTGGTTGCTTTGTTTCAAAGAATTTGATGTTACTATGCCACATTGTTCCTCAGTGGTCAACGAAAAGATAGTATAATTTTGGGTTTCTCCCTCGAGGGGTTGGCCAAAAAAATCATTTTTTAGGTCAATCCCATGATAAGGTTCAATTTTAGTTCAGATGTGTAGAGGGGAAAAAAATTAGACCTTCATTTATAGTTGATATGTTCCCGGGTGCGCACAATTTCAACCTAGGAGGGTTTCTTACGTAAAAAATTAGGGTTTGGGGGATAAAATTAAGGAATCAGGGTTCAATTTATCTCATTTGCATTCTTAGCCCTTAGTAAATTCTTGTCTCTAGATTTCTTAATTTGGCGATTGTTGATTTGTGATGCCGAGGATTACAAGTGCCCCACGTTGTGTAGAGATAGCCCATGAGGTCGGGAGGCCCACTAGCATAGGTATTGTGGTATGTATGTTCTCCACTTTGTTTTCATCTTTTCATTTTTGAGTAATTAATGCTAGGAAAGTTTTTTAGCAATAGTAGTAATTTCATGAAATTTTTGCTTTTGCATCATTCTTACAGTTATTGGTGTTTTTGTATGTACTGCTTTCACTTTTCTTGGTTTCTTTTGTGTTTTATGCTCGCTATTGCTTAAGGTGTTCATTTTTAATGATTGCTTTTGCTTAAAATGTTCGCTATTGCCTTTGTTCAAATGAAATAGCCACTTTTGTGAATTTTGTGTGCTTTTGAGAAACTTGGTCGCTTTTGTCATTTGTATCACTATTGAATTTTCTGACCATTATTTCCAAAAACAAGCCCACTATTGCATTTCTTGATCGCTTTTGTCAAAAAAAGTAACTACTATTGTCAATTTGAAAGTTTTAGCTAGTTTTTTCGCAATATTAGGTTTGTTTTGTGTGTTTTGTAACAAATTCTTAACGTTGTGGGTTGAATGTTTGCATGTGGTTCTCAAATCACTTTATTTGAGGGAGCAATGGTTGTGACAGTTGTTTGACCTGATCATTGGTTTTCAAGAATTGGAGCGAGATGCCCTAGATGTTGTGGGACTACGACACATGCTACATGTCGTAAGGGAAGTGATGACTGCCCTTGTAGAGAAATGGCACTCTAAGTCATCTTTTCATTTACTGACTAGCAAGGCCACCATCACTTTGGAGGATGTATGGAGGATTTTTCATATTCCTATTCATGAGGAGCTCATTACCTATAATGTTAGACAAGGTACCCGTGCTATGCGGTGTATTCTCGGTGTTAGGCATCTTCGGGTAGTGGAGTCAGAGATAGACTTGTCTCTATTTGTATACAATGCATATCATGTATCTTTGGTCCTATATGGTTTGATCTCAGGGCTTGTAGTCCCTAATCGGAAAGGTTGATAGTTTCCAGTTGGTTGGCACATCTACATTGAGAAAAATTTTAAGCATGAAACGAGATATGTGTGGGGCCCTTGTCTCCTTGCACATTTATATAAAGATATGCATGAGGTTACCTATCAAGGAGGTAGTTTTATCTCTGTTGGTGTGACATTATTGCATGTATGGGCCTAGGAGCACATCCCAGTGACTAGACCAGATGTTGTTATGGATTGAGATCTAAAGGATCCATATGCTTATAGGTACTCTGATTTTCTACACTATAATTGGCTTGGCCATCTATCTTATCAGCATTATGTTATTGATGATATGCCTAATTTTTTTTGGAGACCATGGTTAAGTTATGAGGCTTGGCATGATGATTAGGAGTAGCTCCCTTACTACCAGTAGACATGATGGTTAATAGGCTATGTGGACTCTTTGCTTGAGCGTTACTTGCTAGATCAAGTTCTTCATTAGTTTGGAGAGTGACAAATGTGGTTTCTAGATGTCTATCATGCTCACTTTGAGAGGACCACCTGATAGGTTAGGGAGTGGGGGTAGTAGTATTCTTCTACATATGTTGTAGCTAAGTTTTACCATCTTGCCCCATTTGGATGAGGTTGGCCCATGGGACTGACAGATCCAGGGACTACACACGATTATGATTAATGGTGTGCTTGTTGGCTTCCTCTTCGATTTATAGATCATGTTGAACCTGGGCTAGCCATAGGGAGAGTTGGTGTTACTGGTTGTAGGAGCAAGTAACAATGCCTGAGGATCATTGTTGAGTAATTGGGTAGAGTAAGACACGATGCACAATAAGATGAATAGGATGGGCAGAAACCTGACCCATTGTAGTAGGATTATCCAGTAGCACAGGGTCCTCCCCCACCTGGGGATGCAACAAAGACAACACATATTTTCCAATTAATAGAAGAGAGAGATGCAGAGATTGTATGGAGGCAAGCTGTTGAGGCACAAGTGGCGGTATTGACTACAAAACGAGATGGCCTCCACCAAGAGAGGGATGGGTTCAGACAGGATAGAGATGTTGCTAGGAAGGAGCTTGTGACAAAGCAATAACAAAGACTAGCCACAAAGATTGCACTTGCCTTGTTCATTCTCATGGCTCAGCATCAGGCTAATTGAGAGTAGTTATTATAGAGATGCACGTATTATCAGATGCTCTACAAGGCCTTCATTCTCAAAGCACATAGACAACCTCATTTTGGAGAGCCAAGTACACAGACAAGTGCAAAGTCAGGTGGTCATTTTGTTAGGTAGCCTGATTATCCTTTAGTCATGCTAGAGCCATTTCCCATCAGAGTCGAGAGCAACCGAGATCTCCACCTTGGGACGGCCACTAGGGTTGAGTTTTCTTGATCTTCTTTATGATGTGTATTATATCAGAGACATTGTGTAGACATGATTTTTGTATATAAATTCATCAACCTAGTTGAGGCTTTGTATATGTGTAACTATTTGTATATGATGTCACACATGGTACATGATTATGTATATGACTTTCTTAGCTTTGATGATATATGAGATATACCATGTTTTGATTGGATTTATTATGTCTTATTAGATGACTATGGGTGATGTGTATAAGTTCATGTTTTGTACTTTTCTAATGTATGCATATGATATGGATGGATGGATGATTTATATATTTATGTGATGAATGATGATATATGATGGATGATGATATATTCATGTTTATTTGATTGGTGATTATACATGACATGTGATGTGTTATCATTTTATTATAGTCATGATATATACTGATGAATTTTTGGATGTAGGATGCATGTGGTACTAATGATATTGTGGTGTAGGATGGAGTTGTTAGTTAGAAGTAGTGTTTGATGATTTAGAGATGGATGGAAATTTGATGTTGGTAGTTACCAATGAGTTTTTCTTTTACTTTCATGGAGGCTTCATATCTTTTAGCAATCCTTTTTGATGTAGCGAAAAAATATGATGCACCGGGGTATTAACAACCAAGGTGGTGTTCTATCCACTGTGTGGACTTTGACCTGGCACACAGAGAATATTCTTGCTCATACCAGACATACAAAAACCCTGTTAGAGTATATGGTTGTGTTAAAACTTTTTGGACCAGTTAGATAGAGAGGTATAAAATACCTAACATGCAACTGCTACATGAATTGTCTTAAAACAAATTCTATACTCAAAACAAAGCAAGTATTCATCGTGGTAGTAACACAAAAACATCTAACAAATGAAACAAACAAAAAATGACAGTTAATGCCACAATTCCTTCTTCTCTAAATCCTTATGGACATACTCAAGAGATTCTGGGAATATAGTATTAAGATAAATCAAAAAGATAAAA
>VDFB02271358.1:1239057952-1239108163 GCA_007258455.2 Sequoia sempervirens
TCGTGAAACAAAATCTCCTAAAAATTCTGAGAAATTTGAAGTCGTGCCCCATAACAATTTCCAACCTTTCAAGAAACAAAATAAGGGATTTTAATAAATAAATACACCTCAAACAAATCAACATGTTAACTCCCAAGTGGATGATATAAAAACAACAAATCCATATCCATTTAGGGACAGGAGTAGACAATTTACCCCTTTACTTAATACCCTTCAACCCATCATGTTGCAGCTTGTATGTAAGAACTTGGTTACCTTACCTCTTGTTAGAGCCATCAACACAACTAATCCCTTACCTCCAAACTTAACTCAAATGCCTTTTTCCATTATCACTAATAAAATGGACATGATACAAAATAATGTAAGCGTCTTAAACATATTGTGCAAGACTTCATTAATTCTAATCACATCCAGATTGGTGGTGTTAATGATCAAGGAAACAAGTTTGTTGCCCCACTCAACCAAAATTTACAAATCTTTACCAACCCCATGCCAAATAATAATATCTCTTTTTTGAAAGCTACCAATGCTAAGAATAATGTGATGAATGTTGACAAACTTAAAGATACAAATAATGACAATATAAATGAAAATGAAGGAGACTTAGAACATGTGGTTAGCTTCATTTATGTTCAACCTCATAAGGGCCAAACCAAAATTCCCCTTGATATTGTTTTCTCACAAAATGACATAATTAGACGTGCACTCGATGGTCATCTTTACATCACCAAAAGAATCAATGAAAAGCCTACTAATGGGATATTAATTGATCTTGTGTGTGTAGAGAATGTGATCACCAAGGAATTCTTGTTTGTGCATGAACTTTATCAAGATTCTTATGAATAACTGAAAGCATGGATCAAAACGCATAATGGTTTTTGCTTTCCCTACGATAGGTTTGATTACTCTTGCTTTAAAAGTTGGACCAAAATAATTGAATGTCTCATTCTCCATCATCCTGTCATCAGAAAAATTCCTATGAAGCTTGGTTATCCATGGCTATGCTCCATGGATTCCATCCCATTGGTAGTACATAAGTGCTTAAAATTTCCATTTAGCAACGAGATCTCTATAGAGCATCATAGTGTCTTTAATCCTTTGTCTTCCCATGGGAAATCATACAAAGAGAAATAGAAATGATAAAGAGTGTAGGCGTAGACATCATGCTATTACTCGCAGACTAAAAGAAGAGAATAAAATAGAAATCAAGATCAAACACCAATTGAAGCAAAGAAAGATGATTCTCTACCTTAGCCACGACAAAAACAACAAGAAACTTCGATGGACATTGTGATTAGGCATCCTATTGTGATTAATTTAGATGATGATGATGAGATTTCTAAAATTGATAAGGAAGAGCATAATGAGCTAAATTTATTGTTTTCCTCTTCCATGAGCTTAGACAATAACAACCGTGATGATCCTCCTAACAAGAGTGACTCACCACATGTTGAACTTGGTGATGCTCCTAGTACAAAACTTGTCATTGTCACTTTGGCTAGTTGTCCACCTTCTGCATATGATGAATGAGATTGGAATGCGGATGACTTGAGCTATAGGTTGACTTGCATGTGCCATACTAGTCTTCTCTTTACGTTGTTGTGATTGCATGTGCATAATGTGATCCCCCCGTATGGTGTTTCTTGGCATGTCTTTATATGTTTGTGAGCCTACTTTGGATGACCCTTGTCACTCCATCGGTGCAAGGATACAAAGGAATCAATTTTTTTATGACATTCTTCTATTTGTATATACATTATTCTATCTATTGTAAACCCTTCATCTTTTGTCTTGTGTTTTCCTTTTTGGAGATGACACAATGCATCAAGACATTCGATTCTCTTCCATGTTGACCCAAAAGCTTCCTTGTGTTCTCTCTCTTTATGTGTCATCATTCTTCCTTTGTGCTTGTTGTTCCATGAGTTATTTGGGCAATTATGGCAGTTTCAAGCTCGATTATATCACTACAACAATGACACATGTTGACCTCAAATCCATGGATCCCTTATGTGTTATCTTAGGATTGCATATGGGGGAAACCCTCTTTTCATGACATAACTCTACTCAGAAACATATGTTTACACAGGGCTTTCCGAATAAAGCTCTCATGTATTGGAATTTATCATAATCTACTTTAAAGTAATTGCTCATAGCATGGTGTTTAGCAATTTATTTAAAGTGGGGGCATACACGTCCCCACTCATTATTTGCTTCAAATTTTGGTCTTGTTACTTCACGTGATGTGTCTCCTTGGTGGTTTCATTGGGTTTGATGTCCTTTAAGATTGTGACCTTTCTTGGTATATGGTATTCCTCTTAGTGGTGATGCTATGGATTGCATTCCCTAAGTTGTGAATCTTTTATCCTTGAATAGTCCTCTCTTGGAGACATTAGGCACGATGTTCCCTAAGGTGCGACCTTTCATGAACTAAGAAAAACTCCTTTGAATATCCTATTGCATGTATCAACACAACTTGCTTGCCAGTGGAGCCTTTTTCATGAGTGCCTAACATAACACAGCTTGCTAACCTTGTGACCATTTTTGTGGCACCTTATCAAAGTTATTATGAGGTATACATTTGGTATGGTTAGTACAATGAGAGCCTATAGACTTTGCATGACCTTCCCATTAGCCAATTTTTGGGGCTCACCTAGTGGACAACATATTTCACTAGCCCATGTGAGTACATTTTGTTTGCATAGTGGACAATGGGTTTCCACTTGCAAATGTCTTTGGACAAACAAATAAGTCTTGATTTGTATCAATTGGACAAACATTTGAGGCTTGATCCATTCCCTCCCCTCTCTCTCTTCTCTAATTTTGGCATTGTATGCTTGTGTATCTCATCTTGTTGTTGCATATTTAACATAAGCATGTGTCTCTTTGTGCCTTTGTTGGTTTGTCGTGAGATCTGAGATCTTGGGGGCTTGATCATCCTTCTTGACCTTTGTTGTATTATCTTTCCAATAGTTGTACAATTAGACCTCTCTTGACACTTTTTTGACTACTTTAGTGTGAGTTTGAGTGTAGGGCTCATCCTCCCACTAAAGTGGGGGCTAATTGAATTGTTGGAAAATATACTCCTTTACATTTTTACACTATGTTTGGGTACCTTAATTAATTG
Organism: Sequoia sempervirens; assembly: GCA_007258455.2. NCBI lineage: Eukaryota > Viridiplantae > Streptophyta > Pinopsida > Cupressales > Cupressaceae > Sequoia > Sequoia sempervirens. The sequence continues at coordinate 1,239,061,077 of VDFB02271358.1, forward strand.
GACTTAATTAAGCCTCTAATTGTCCCAATTATGCATCTACAAGCCTAATTAATTGTAATTTCCAAAAGGGGAATCATAATGTAATTAATATAATTATCATTTTTAACACCTCAAAATAAATAGGTCCTAGCAATTTAGGTCAAGACCCATTCTCCCTTGGGTGAATGGGTCCCCTTTAGTTGCTAAATTCAAATTTTAAATATGTTTTTGGTGGCCCTTTTATGATCCCAAATTCAATTTCAAATGTTGGCTTGTAATGTTTAATTTTTGAGAAATTAGAAAATTATCTATAAAAGCAAGGTCTTTTTATCAATTCAAATCCTAGATTTTCAAAAGAGCATCAATTGAAATTTCACAAGAGCTAAAGTTATTGTCAAAGGTTTTCAAGAGAAGATTTCTCAAGCATTTGTTGCTACATTCAAGATCTAAAGCATCATGTCAAAGTTATCATCATTCATGCATGTTTTTGGAGCTAACATTGTGATGTAGGTTTCAAGCATTCAAGTCAAGATTCAAGCATCAAGATGAACATCCAATCAAACCATTTCATGCAAGATCAAGACCTTGGAGAGATGTATTGAGTTTTAGTCCTTTAAGGATCTCAATTCAAGGGTTTGGTGAGTTGCAACATAACAATTGTTCATTCATCATTCCTTTCATGTTTTAATGTTTCATTTCAAGGTTTAATTACCAAAATGGGGTTTGACCAACGCAAACCCCCATTCACCAAAAAAAATAAAATTCCCTCTTATTTTTTTTGTATATCTTAGGTTGAAGAAGGATTGAAGATCTATCAAAAGTGAAAAATCGTAAAAGTTTTCAAAGTTGTGAAGTTGTCAACATTGTCGTCAAGCAATAGAAACTCACTTTTAAAATGTAATTCTAAATTTCTGATTGTGAAACCTAGAGGAATCAGGAGTGTAGACCAAGGAGCAAAGGATTGTGAAATCAAATTTTCAACCCTTATAGAAAGACCCATTCACCCTTGGGCGAATGATTCCCAAGAGGACACTCAACACAACCTTTTTGTGACAGGTGCATAAAATCACATCCTTCTTGAATATGCTAAAAATTTCTAGATTCTATCAAATTAAGGTTTAATTTAGAGGTTTCATGTGTTACATTATATAATTGCATTCATTTGGTATTTTTAATTCATCCCCAAAAAGTGTAGTTCAAGCTGATTTACCCCATCCTAAGTCATAAGGAAAACATCAAGATTTCCATCAAGGTTGACTCACCTAAGGGTTGAAAGTCAATCTTGCCCTAGGGGATCTCTTTTTCCTAATGAACTAAGGAATATAGGTGCATCATACCCCCTTGTTTCCATTCCATTTTTGGTGAACCTATTTCCCTATGTTTTTAGAGGGGTAGATGGATTAGATTGGGATTTGGTTGGAATGGGATTATTTTGATAAGGGAATTGAATTAATATGAGGAAAAATGATGGGAATTAAGGATGTTAATGAATAAAGGATGATTAGGACAAGATGAATGATGAAATTGGATTAAGGGTAGTGGATTTTTATGGGGATTATGAGAGAAAAATGAATTGGGGATGATTAGGATAAGGATTAGGACCTTGATTGGATTAGGAAAAATAATTAGGATTAGGGTCCTAAATGATGGATTGGAGATATATTGTGATGATTGGGATAGTTGGGATGAGGTGGATTAAATGAATGGGGATAATTAAGATAAGATGAATGATTACATTGATTAGGGGGATAATTATAATGATTAGGATGAGATGGTTAGGATGATTTAGAATAATTACGATGATAAGGGATAATCAGTATGAGGTGAGGGATTGGATAAATGGATTTAAATGAAAATATTGAGAGATAGGTTGGATTAGGATGAAGGTTTTGCTTGCTTGTTTAGGAAGTAGATTTAAAAGAACACAACCAAACAAAGTGACTTGAGGAATATTTGGAAGATATGTATGAATTGGTTTAGCACAATAAGACACACCAAGCACTTTCACAAGCCTAGAATTATTCAAGTGGGAGTGTTAAATTAATGTGGGCCCACCAACCAAAGGTTAATACTTTAAAATTAGTGCAAGACACTTATATTTCAAGAGTCAATAATAGGGATCTAGTGGCACAAGGGCTCACCTTTTCCTTTTCTTTGGAGATCCTAATACCTTTCCCAAAGAGCTTCTATCTCTATTTAGGGAGACACATGATGAGAAAAGTTTTAAGCATGGCATTATACCTTGCACCACACTAAGCAACAATCAAAAGGTCTTAAACTAGGATGAACAAGGTTGCTAGGGAGCCGTCTAAATACCTCAAGAGTACATGAGGCTAAATCTATAGATGAAAGGGAATAATTCCAAACAATTGGAAGAGTGGGTCCACCTTCACTTCTCCGAGGTATAAAGTTCTTGAAGGTTTATCTTAGATTGACAATATTTCACTTCAAAGAGAGGTTTCTTTTGATTCACTTCTCACTCTTTATACTCCATCAAAATATTGGAGTTGAGGTCATCCCACATGGTGATTAAATCCCTAGGTTGGCCTCCTAAAATGAATGATCCAAGTATTTTTTTATCACTCAAGATCGCATGAAGCACAAGGGGAGAGCATACACACATTGGGTTCCTTGGGATAATAATGAAAAGAAAATAAATAAAAGATTAATTGATGTTTTGATCCTCAAGATCACATAAAGGTGCAAGAGGAGAGCATACACACCACTCGTACAAAGACACAACAAATAAAGTTCACTAACCTTAAGAGAAGAAATGTGAAACTAAGACTAGTCAAATGATAATGCCTTAGACAAACATAGCTGCAACACAAATATGTTAGTAGTTTCACAAATTACTTGGACCAATGGACATGGATACAAGAAAATGTATTCGAATTGCTAATAAAACTCTTGTAAAGACCAAAAAATAATATTATAATACACCAAAAACACATGTAAAGAAAAGGTATGCTTATGACAAGATTACAATTTTAATTTATTTATTTTTCACATAATCAACTAGATTTGATTATTTTGTAATATTTTGGACCCAAAAATTTAAAATATAAAAAATAAAACCCTACTAAAATTATAAGAGATTTAAAAAATGTAAAAATATTTGGAAAATTCATTGATTTATGCCCTAAAAAGTAGATTTATGAAAAAATCCTAGACGACATAGATCCGATTATTTACTTAATCTTTCAATCTCATTTTTTTAAAAGAGTAGGCCCTAATTGAATTTTTGAGAGCTTTCCAAAAATACATTTTTCTAAAAAAATCATTAATTTATGACCTGGAAACAAGATTTGTGAAAAATCATAAAATGACAAAACTCACAAAATATTGAAGATCTAAGTTTGATTGTTTTACTAGAGCATAATGAGATCATCCAAAAATTTTAATTAAAAAATTATAGAAAATTTTTAGTTTAAAATATATGATGATGTATTTGAAACCTTAAGGTTTTTCCTTCAACTTGCAAAAATTAACTCCATTTTTTTTGCATAAAAGAACTAAAAATCGACAAAATGGGGTTAGAAAAGCCTTCAAAAAATGAATTAAATAGGGATGGGAGTCCCACTGGGCATTGCCAGAATGAAGACAAGAAAAATATTGAAGGTAAATAAAATAGAAGATAATGCAATACACACACAATACCTTCACCTAAAACCATTCTTTCTCCTTAGATAGATCTTGAAGTAGAGTGTACCCTAGCTCCACTTAATTTTATCTTTGATGTTTTAAAGGGGGAATGTGGCTGCTTATAAAACCAAAAATCATGATGATAGGATTGATATTACAATAGATCAAATTAATAGCATAGGGGTAAGATAATGGAAGATTAGCTAGGCTATGAAAGAAGTAGATATAAAATGTAGTGACATAACAATAGGATGATAAGAGATATCCAAATGGGGTGAGAGGAATTTCATTATAAAATTTTCAAGAGGGAAATCAAGGGCCAAGATAGATTGATTGATGGATGACTAGGATTGAATGAGGATTAGGGTTTGACTCAAAAGTTGTAGTCATGTGATAAGTGTCATATGAGGGATGAGGGCTAGCTTTAGGATTTGATTAGGGCAACATCCTTATGTCAAAGGCTAGGATTTGGAGATGTAGTATGAAATGGATGGATGAGATATGATTTAGTTTGACTTTTGGAAAGTGCCTAGATTCAATGAATCTATACAAGGTCCTAGTTAGTCATGTGACTTTCAATAATTAATTATTATTATTTAATTAATTATTGGAGAAGGGTGATGTGGAAGGACAAATTAATTAAATAAATAACAAATATTTATTTAATTAAAGTTGTAGTCATGTGACAAGTGTCATATGAGGGATAAAGGGCAATACTTGGGATTTGATTAAGAGAACATCCTTATATGGAAGACCAAGATTTGGAGATGTAATATGAAATGGATGGATGAGATACAAATTTAGTCGATTCTTGGAAAGTGTTTAGATTCAATGAATCTATACAAGGTCCTAGATAGTCACGTGACTCTTAATAATTAATTAATAATAAATTTATTTAATTAATTACTGGAGAAGGGTGATGTGGAAGGATACATTAATTAAAGTGGAGGATATAGGTGAAAGATAAATTAATTAAATAAATCAAATATTTATTTAATTAAAGTGGGGCATGAAGGTGAAGGATAAATTAATTAAATAAATAATAAATATTTATTTAATTGAGGTGGGATAAAGGTGATGGAATTTAATTAAGATGGAATAAGGATGATGAATAAATTAATTAAATAAATGATAAATATTTATTAGTTAATGGCTAGGGTAAGGTAAAGTCAAGTGGGGTTAATTATGGTCAATTTTCAAGTGTGTACACAACCAATTATGATTGGGGCATATCATGTTGCCAACATTTATGTTTAGATCTACAAACAATTACAAGTGCATACAAGTACTTAGCTTTAGTTCCATTAGAGAGCATATATAGAAGGAAAACATACATGATCATATCATTGTAGGGTCCATTACTTTACATGGATCCCTTCCATATCCTTTGATGTTTGAATATTTACATTACTTGCATGTTTGTGAGTGTTGCATACTTTTGGATGCACAATCATCCTAGGGTTCACATACACCTCAAAGTAGGGGTAACATGTAATAGTGAAATTTGTAGACCCATGACATTTTTTACTTAGTTTTATGCCTATTTCGAGGAGAATGCTTTAATCCATAGATATATTGACAAATGACATAATTTTGGGAAATTTTGAGCTCACTGTCCTATGCTATCCATCTTCCCATTACACATATTCCTGTCCACTTACCCCTTATCCCCATCATATGATTACACGTTCCAATACATTTTCCCCATCCACTTATTCATCATAACTTATGCACACACATACTCCAACACACATTATCCACTATGATTTAGCCCTTTTCATGTCCTAGAACTAGTTTGTAGTTACAAACATATCCTCACTCTCATAAACTTCTCTTGCACAAATTCAAAATTCGCTAACTCTATCTTTTATCCTTTTTACCTCGTTCTTACTAAAGATAAATTTGCATATCATGTTGCTATGTCCTTGTATTTAAAGGCATTCGATGCATTCATTTTATCATCAAATATTCATGAATCCTTCTCCATTCCAAGGAGCAAAAGTATTTTAATTGGCGCACTAAATAAAATATAGTTATGCTTGATCATCTTAAGAGCATATGCAAGATTTAAGAGTTGTTTTTGATCATTCATACACATTTATGTGGAACCTAAGAGAACATGTCATGCCAGTAGCCTTACCAAGGTATTTATAAATATTGCTAGCCCACATATCCTAGAAGACATAAAATAAGTTAAATGAATTAGACAAAATGAACAAAATAAGTTTGGAGATCACACAATACAAGTTCATAGGTGTAGAATATATACTATTGTCAATCAGATTACACCCGAATGCTTGAATGACTAAATTCAGCAATCTGTTGAAACATGGGAACTATCTTTAGGCTGTGGGTATTCCTATTTCGAAGAGAGACCTCCAGATTCTAGGCTGGTTCCTATATGATGATCAATTAGGTACTTGAATGATTTACTTTGAGAAAAGGGTAAGAAGGACTAAACTGAATGCATGAACTAAAATTAAAACCTCGGTGATGCACCTGATTGGAAATCTAATTACAACCTAACTCACAAATAATCACTCAACACTTTAATTCACACAACTTGATTTGATAGATCAATCACTTGAATGCTTTAAACAAAGGCTTTGATTTAATGCAAGATTGAGGGAAAATGAGGTTTTCATGACTAAATTGATTAATCAATTACATGCACAGTGTATAACTAGTGAACTTAAACTAAATTGCATACAAATATGTGAAAAAGACAAAAAAATAGAGGTTTCAGAACTGAAAACACATTAATTTCTTGATCAAATTCCTCACAATAACGATGCCTTAAATCTAGAAGGCAAACTCAAAAATACTGAAAATTAAAAGGAATCCTTTGCAAATCACAAACTAATGAACTTGTAAAATGCTGTTGTATTAATCTGAAATTGAAAGTTGAGTTACATGACAATTCACTTTGCAAAATGCAAAGGCTGAATAACAAGAACTAGATGAAAAAGATAAACTTTTTCCAATATATACAATGAGAATGCACTCCAAAGTGCATGAAAATGAAAGTCAATTTCAATGTCAAAATGATAACTCCAAGGAAAATCCACAAGCAAAAGGAAAAATCCCTAAAAAGAAGGCTCAAACTCATGCAAAAATGAGTGAACTCAGTCTCAAACTCGCAGTCACAATGCACATAACTGATCTGTAACTCAAACTGAACTAGAAATCTGAGGATGTGGGCCAAAACATGCAAAATCCACCTTGTTTTTATCAATCCGCCCATGATCACTGGAACTCCATCTCATGTCATGCATAATCAAAATATCTTCAAAACTGATATGTAACTAAAGCAAAGTGAAAGAAAACTCCATCATTATCTCCCTCTTGTCTTTTGCATGAAAAAGACTCCAAGTCGGAAAACACAACACTCATGATAACTCTTACTGACTTCAGTTGTGCTCAAGTCGTGTTTTTCTTTGCATGACTTCTCTTTCTACTTGGAGGCCGCCATGGTCGGTGTTGGCTTGTAACTACGACAAAAAAACTGAGATATTCCCTCCATTTACTAAACCTCACATTGCTTCTTTTCTTCTTTGTTTTTTGTCTCTGTCGGATCCGGAACCAGAACAAAAACTTTTCCAAGGTTTATGTTCCTGGTTTCGTCCCGATCTCTATTCCCCGCTTCGTTTAGGTGTCGTCCCGACTCCGACTCTACCTTCTCTATTGTTTCTCCTTTGTTTGGGTGGTTTTTTTCAACAAACCCTTGGGTTAGCCTGTCCTCTTGTTTATTAGTCATGTTTCCTTGTGTTTTGTTTGTTTGCTTGCACGGAATCGAAACTGGGATTGGAACGAAAATATGAAATTTCAAGTTTCCATTTTATGATCCAGTCCCAAACCTGGCTTCGCTTTTTTCCTTCCTCGTTTTCTTTGTTCATTTGGGCCGGGTCCACTGTTTGCTCCTGCTTCCACATTCTTTGTGTTGGTATTTTTTTCTTTGCTTTTTGGTCAGGATTGGATCTGGACCTGGAATTGAACTTCCAACTTTGTGAAGTTCCATTTCGGTTTTGTCTCTGCCCCTTCCTCGTGTCGTGTTTTGGTTGTTGTCCTTTTGTCGGAACCGGATCTGGAGTGGACGTTGAATATGGGAACTAACAATTAGTTATGTTCCGATTCCCATTCTGGTCTCGCTTCTTACCCCGTTTTGGTTCTTATCCAGTTTCAATCCCATCCCCAATCCTGCCTCAATTATTTTCGAAGCCCAGACCATATATGAAATTGCACTAAATGAAGATGTGTTCCGTTCTCATTTCATTCCACCTCCGCAGCCTTTTTAGAACCAGACCTGGGGAAGATCCTAAACTGGACACAGGAGGTGTCTACATTCTGACTTTGTTCCCATCCCACCAAGGCTAAGGTTCTGAGTCAAACACAACTCCACTCCGTTCTCTACATGCAAAGGCAAATGAAAGGTGCAACATTTATTCTGTCTCCACACCAGAATGGTCCTACCTCCCGTATTGCACTTGCACCAAAAATAAAACATTCCTAGTTTGTGGATGGTCCCGATTCCGGTTGGAAATGGCTCAACCCTTGTGGGAGCAACATTTCTCACCACTCATAACAATATCAGTTGATTGAAATGATCTGATTATACATGTTCCTGTCAATGATAAATATAATTCATCTCTACCTATTTGAGCTCGTAGTGAAAAGTAGGTAACAAATTGGCGACCTCTGCAGAGTGTTTGCCTACTAAACACAATAGACTAGTATATAGCTTATCCATTGGGCATGGAGTCCATTTTTTGCTCTATTTTAACTCAGAAAATCACAACTCAGCTTCAAACCAAACAAACTGAAAGGAAACTACTGCAACTCTGTTGAAGATAGAGTTTGGAAAACCAGGTGCCACAACTGCACTTTATTGAAAACATGACAAAACTAACATGAAACGTGCCAGTAGGCACTTATTGAAAGCATAACTGAAACTGAAACCTATCCTACTATGTACAACTGAAAGCCTGATGCTTAATAACATTATTTCAAGTGAATCCCATTGATAGGGATTGGCAATACTTCACCGTCCAACTTTGAAAGCTGAAATGCATTGTGCTCCTTTTCTGTAATAATGTACGGGCCATCCCACATGGCGTCAAACTTTGTATGTTTACCAGGCCTACTCTTGAGCTCATTCCACTTGAAAACTAGATCACCTTCATTGAAGATCCTTGCTGTTTCTTTCTTATCGAATGTCCTCTTCATTTGAGTATGATGAATCTGAAGCTTTTTGCAGGCTTCCTTTCTGGTTTCTTCCAACTCTGTTAATTGAGCAATCTTGACTTGCATTGGCTGCTCCTCAATTAACTCAAGCTCTTTTATATAACTCAAAGTTGGCAATTCAATTGAGATAGGCAATTTGGCTTCTTTGCCATAAACCAAAACATATGGTGAAAATCCTGTTGATCGTTTCGGTGTTACTCTATCAGCCCACAGGGCTAACTTGAGTTTGTCATGCCATGACCTTTGATTATCTTCAATAATCATTTGTATGATCTTAATCAGATTCTTATTTGTTGATTCAGCTTGTCCATTACCTTGTGGGTAATAATTGGACAAAGTATTTAGATAAATATTATGCTTTACTGACCAATCTAAAACTCTCAAACCAACAAAGGCCAAAGCATTATCAAAAATAATTGAATTAGGTGTACCAAACCTTGAAACTATATCCTGATAGAAGTTCAAAACTAATGTTTCATTTGCATCTCTTAATGTGATTGCTTCAGTCCACTTCGTAAAGTAGTATGTGGCAGTTAAAATCCATTTGTGCCCAACACTCGAGGGTGGATTGATTGGACTGATAAAATCGAGTCCCCACTTCCCAAATGGCTTCTCAACCTGAATTGGATTCAGGGGAAAGGCTACTAACTTTTGTTTTCCTGCAAACAATGAACATTTGGTGCATTTTTTGACATAAGTATGAGCATCCTTGAAAAGATCTGGCCAATAATAGCCTGTTTTCATAATTTTCAGGGTTGTAGTACGTGGTGCAAAATGACTTCCAGTAGGTCAATCATGGAATTCCTCAAGAATTTTTTCAGTCTGGTTTGGGTAAACACATCTGAGGAATACTCCATTGAAGTCTTTTTTATACAAAACACCATCTATTTCTGCATATGGAATTGCTTGCAATCTGTAATATCTTCGTTTAGACTTGTCTAGACCTTCTGGACAATCTCCAGTATGTAAATAATGGATCATCTGATGGGTCCAATCAACTGGAACAGCTGAAACGACAGGTTCTTCTTCATTATTTAGTACTGTAGTAATATTTTCACTGCTATTTTCTTCATTTTCTGCAACCTATTCACACAGTCCCTTACCTCAAACAAGCTTGGTAACCTTTATGCTGATGTCATACTCCATGACTTTGTTTATCCAACCTACTTGCTTGTCATTAATATCTTTATTCAGCAGAAACTCCTTGACGGTTGGGTGAGCTACCAATAGATGTATCTTATTATTAGACAACATATGTCTAAACTTTTTGAGACTTTGCACTACAACAAGCACATGCCTCTCAACGAATGAATACCTAGTTTCATAATCATGTAAAACCTGACTAAAGAAAGTTATAGACTGCTCCATACCTTCACTATTTTGCTGACAGAGCATCGCGAATATGGTATCCACTCCTTTGAATGCCTACAGTATGAAATCTTTATCAAAATCTAGATTGATAAGAGTAGGGGTTGCTACAAGTGCCTCTTTAATTTGTTCAAAACTATTCTTTCCTTCTTTTGACCAACCGAATTGAACGTCTTTCTTTAGCATGGTTGTCAATAGCTGCAATAAAGTTGCAACATTGGGAATAAATCTCCTCACGAAGTTTATTCTGCCTAGAAAGCTCTGCAAAACCTTTTTGTGAGCAGGAAGCAGTAAAGCTAGAATGGCTGCAATATGTTTTGGGTCAATGGAAATACCATCTTTTGAAACAATGTAACCCAAAAGCTTACCTTCGTGAACAAAAAAAATACTTTTCTTTGGATTCAAAGAGATTCCATATTCTCTGCATCTCTCAAATATCTGTCTAAGATGACTGAAATGTTCATTTGCATTTCATGAGAAAACAGTGATATCATCTAGGTAAACAAGAACAAATTTGTTTATCAAACGTTGGAGAGCCATATCCATTGCTCTCTGAAAGGTTGCTCCTGCGTTTGACAATCCAAACGACATCTTTTTGTAAGCCATAGTACCCCACTTGGTGGTAAAGGTTGTCTTGTATTGGTCTTCCTCCTTAACCAAGATCTGGTTATAACCTGAATATCCATCCAGCAATGAGAACCTTTCTAATCCTGAAACAACTTGCAATATTTGCTCCATTGAAGGCAGTGGGTAGTGATCTTTGAGTGAAGCTCTTTTTAGATCACAAAAGTCAACGCACAGCCTTATGTCTCCGCTCTTCTTTCTGAAAGGCACTAAATTTGATACCCAAGAAGTATGCTTGATTGGAAATATTATACTACCTTCAATTAGCTTGTTTAATTATGTTTTCATTAGATGTTCTAACTTCGGATTCAAGGGCCTTTGCTTCTGTCTTACCGGTTTTGTGTTTGGTTTGAGCTCAATTGTATGCTAATCCAACTCAGGGTTAAAACCCTTTAGATCTCCATACTACCAAGCGAATATGTCACTAAATTCTTGGCAAAGCAAGATAAAGGCTTGATGTTTTTCCTTCGTACAAACCTTGCCAAGCTTAAGTAGCTTGTCCTTTAATATTTCTATTGATTCGTAATGCTCTTGCTTCACTGTGATGCCTAATTTATCTCTTCTAACCTGGTCATCAGTGTTGAAGATGGATTCAAGGGTCACTAAACCCTTTGGAAGCTTGTTAGACTTTAGTTGCATGATCTGATCACCATATTGCTGATCAAAATTTCACTGATTTCCAGCAGAAAACTCTGCCTCTTCCATCAAAAAATGAATTATCTATTCATCACTATAAAAAATCTACCAACTTACATTATTATCAGGTATTGAAGGTCTGACAACTACTTTCACATATTGATGTACCTCCACATTGTGAATTTTAGTCAGAATGTCAAATTGTGACCCTAGAGCAGCCAGTTTATCAGCTTGCTTATTCTGAATTCTTGGTACTGATTGCAAATTAACTGCATCAAACTCCTTAATTAAGTCCCAAACACGATGCTTATACAATTTCAACAAATCATTCTTTGTTAAATTCAAATTTCTAACTTGATTTGCTATCAATTCTGAATCACCATACACTTGTAAGCACTTAATCTTTCTTTTTCTGGCCCATTCTAAGCCATGTATTAATGCTTCATACTCAGCAACATTATTAGAACAACTGAAAGAAAATCTAAAAGCTGAATAATACCTGTCTCCTTCAGGAAAATCAAAACAACTCCTCCACTAGCACCAATTTTACTTCTGGATCCATCGAAATACAACTTCCAAAGCTAATCAATCTGCTGTACTTGTTGTTTTTCCTCCTTGACTAGATTTGGAATAGTTACATCAGGTTCCTAAATCATATAAATGCCCAAACCTACTTCTTCTATGAGATTGAACAGATCAACCTCGTGATTCTCGACTGCCCACTCATCTAGATTTATGTCAGGTATGCCTTCTATAGGTACAGTGGGATCGAGGGTCATAGATTGATCCTCCTGATCATGGAAAGCTAGGTTCGCATTTATGGGATTTGGAACATAAGGCTCAATATGGTCTTTAGCTTGTGATTCTGACTTAATCGTGACTCTAGTCCATATCTGGTTTTGAAAAACATGTGTGACCAGTCTGATGACAGATAACCACCTAATTTTGCAGTGAAGTCTCTAGACAGGGAAATGGAAAAATAAGGTGGGAGATCAATGACATATATGTCCTGTGAAATTTGAAAGTTGGGACAGGCCTGCAATGTAAGAGGAAATTTTTTAATAACTCCTACAGACTTTACAGTTGTACCATCCAACTGAACTACCCCTTTTGACAGTGGTTCATACTTAAGTCCTAACTTATCTACCAGCTGTTTAGGCATAATTGACTTGCTTGCTCCACTATCGATCATGCAATTATGCACTATATTATCACCAATTATCAAGCTGACATAAAAAGGTGGTGGTTTTACCTCTTTAACTGGCTACTCCTGCTTTTGATCTGAACTATTTGCAAGAACTCTTGGCTGTTCTTTATTTGTTTGATCAGAAATTGATATCTTAGCCAGAGCCTCCTGCAAACTTTCTTTTTTCCCAAGCAAGTGTAATGCATCCAACATAGTAATGCTAACAATTGCCTTTTTCATATGTTCAACAATATTGAAAGAAGAACCACTAACCTTTGGCTGTACCTTTTGAACAACGACGTCTGTTTGTGTTGCTTGAGGCTAGAACTGAACTTTAGGTTGCTCCTTTGATGGTCTAGCTTGTTTTCTTGGTAAAATATGAACATTTTGAGCTAGAGGAGGCTAAACCTGGCCCTGTTGGGCTGTAAAATCTTGATTTTTCTGCTAAACAACATGCTGTTTGTCTTTTTCTACTTGTTGTTTATCAAGAAAAACTTGTTATCTTAGATCAAATTCTCTTTTCTTGGTCCTCATATTGGCTGCAATAGAAGTGGCTAACTGATTTTGACTTTGCACGTGATTAACTTCACAAAATTCACTTCCTTGCCAGTTCATCATGGCAATGTCAAGGTCGCTCTGCTGCGTTTGATCATCTTGTTGATTATTGTCCTCCTTAGTTGTTTGTTCAGAGGCAACATAACTACTTTTCACCATAAGGGCTTGATTAATCACCCCATTCATGCAAATAGCCTGATTATGAGGCTGATTGCAGGGATAACACCACACGTAATCCTGTGCTAAATTATTTTGTATTGGCATCAACTCTTTTGAAGAGCTAGCAACAACTGGATTAAATGGCTGATTAGGCCTAAAGTTGAAATTCCTCCTCTGTCCCTTGTAATCAGCTTGATAAACAGGTCTGTTTGCTTGAAATGATGATTGATTAAGCCTGAAATTTTGACCTTGTTGGTTTTTAAGGCTTACCAAGTTGTTACTCACTGTTTATAGTAACTTGGCCATTTGCTGTTGGTCATTTATTAGCTGTTGTTGAGTAACTTTAAGTCCTTGCAAGTCAAAATTTATTGGAACAACATTATTTTGTGCTGCTATTTCGAAACCTAAGGCTGGAACAACAGGTATAGTGGCTATAGGAGGTACTTGAATGGGCATAAATGGCTATACCTCTGGGAAAATCAGCATAGGGGGTCTTGGGGTGATTTTACTAGCTTGTATGAGGCTATTTTTAACTCTAATAGCGATGTCATATGCTGCTGGTAATGTTAACCCACCCATTGACTGTGTCATTAAAGCAATATCACTATTCAAAGATCTAAGGTAATACAAAAAAGCGTGGTCAGGAGTTGGCCTTATCGTTACTAGAATTTGATCCCATGTCCTTTGAAATATGAAGTTAAAGTCCATTATTTATTCTTGTGGTGCTCTCTTTATAGTTGTCATCTGTTCAACTAGAGATAAATGATCGGACTTGTTAGAAATTTGTTTGGTCACCTTGTCTCCTAAATCATCCCATGTCGCGACGGTATTGACTAGTAAGCGACGAAACCACTGAAGTGCTTTCCGCTTGAATGACGCTACTAATAACCTCAAAGCTACATTTTCCTTAATCACATGATGAACTCCACATAGTGAACCTATGTCTCTAATATGCTCAATGGGCGTAGTATGATCTTCACCAGTAAACAAGGGAAGACTTTTGAGTGCTGCAACTCATATATCATCATGCTGAGCCAAATCCAATGGGATGCCCCCATTAAATGGAACAAAAACATGCGCTTTAGCCATCGAAGCTGCTAGTATTCTGAGATTTACAACTTGTACAATCGGAACAGGTAAAACCGGTACTTTGTAACTTGGTGAAGCTGAAAATGAACTTGGCTACCTTGTTAATGATCTGCCTCTTCTTCTTGATGTGTAAACTAATGGTTCTACTCTTATAACCGGAGAAACTGATTGCTTTCTTAAAGGCTTACTAGGTGTTCGCTTGGTTGTCCTTCCTCTTCTCTTTGGCGAAGACAACTGCAAATATTCAAACAGAGAAGAACTTCTTGTTTGAATATTTCTCATAAGCTATTTACACTTGATTTGCTAGAAATTGAGAATGGAGTCGCTAGGTATATGAAAATAATCCTCTGAAAGGCTAAAATACTGCTGTATATACCAAAAACAACAGCTTGAACTATAAAATTCTTGCTTTGAAAAGTGATTCAGAGTCCCATCGGGCATGCCAAAAACTACTGTCAATCAGATTGCACCTGAATGTTTGAATGACTAAATTCAACAATCTGTTGAAACATGGGAACTATCTTCAGGTTGTGGGTATTCCTATGGTGAAGATAGACCTCTAGATTCTAGGATGGAACTTCCTATATGGTGATCAATTAGGTACTTGAATGATTTACTTTGAGAAAAGGGTAAGAAGGACTAAACTGAATGCATGAACTAAAATTAAAACCCTGGTGATGCACCTGATTGGAAATCTAATTGCAACCTAACTCACAAATAATCACTCAACACTTTAATTCGCACAACCTGATTTGATAGCTCAATCACCTGAATGCTTTAAACAAAGGCTTCGATTTAATGCAAGATTGAGGGAAAACGAGGTTTTCACGACTAAATTGATTAATCAATTACATGCACAGTGTATAACTAGTGAACTTAAACTAAATTGCATACAAATATGTGAAAAAGATAGAAAAACAAAGGTTTCAAAACTGAAAACACAATAATTTCTTGATCAAATTCCTCACAATAACAATGCCTGAAATCTAGAAGGCAAACTCAAAAATACTAAAAATTAAAAGGAATCCTTTGCAAATCACAAACTAATCAACCTGTAAAACATTGTTGTATTAATATGAAACTAAAAGCTGAGTTACATGACAATTCACTTTGTAGAATGCAAAGGCTGAATAACAAGAACTAGAGGAAGAAGATAATTTTTTTCCAATATATATAATGAGAATGCACTCCAAAGTGCATGAAAATGAAACTGAAAGTCAATTTTAGTGTCAAAATGATAACTCCAAGGAAAATCCACAAGAAAAAGGAAAAATCCCTGAAAAGAAGGCTCAAACTCATGCAAAAATGAGTGAACTCAGTCTCAAACTCGTAGTCACAATGCGTATAATTGATCTGTAACTCAAACTAAACTAGAAATCTGAGGATGTGGGGCAGAACATGCAAAATCCACCTTGTTTGTATCAATCCGCCCATGATGACTGGAACTCCATCTCATGTCATGCATAATCAAAATATCTTCAAAACTGATATGGAATTGAAGCAAAGTGAAAGAAAACTCCATCATTATCTCCCTCTTGTCTTTTGCATGAAAAAGGCTCCAAGTTGGAAAACACAACACTTATGATAACTCTTACTAACTTCAATTGTGCTCAAGTCGTGTTTTTCTTTGCATGACTTCTCTTTCTGCTTGGAGGCCACCATGGTCGGTGTTGGCTTGTAACTACGGCAAAAAAATTGAGATATGCCCTCCATTTACTAAACCTCACATTGCTTCTTTTCTTCTTTTGTTTTCTGTCTCTGTCAGATCCAGAACCAAAACAATTTTTTTTCCAAGGTTTATGTTCCTGGTTCCGTCCCGATCCTGGTTCCCCACTTCGTTCAGGTGTCATCTCGACTTCGATTCTGCCTTCTTTGTTGTTTCTCCTTTGTTTGGGTGGTTGTTTTCAACAAACCCTTGGGTTATCCCGTCCTCTTGTTTATTGGTCATGTTTCCTTGTGTTTTGTTTGTTTGCTTGCACGAAATTGAAACCAGGATTTGAACGGAAATATGAAATTTCAAGTTTCCATTTAATGATCCAGTCCCGAACCTAGCTCCACTTTTTTCCTTCCTTGTTTTCTTTGTTCATTTGGGCCGGGTCCACTATTCGCTCCTGCTTCCGTATTCTTTGTGATGGTATTTTGTTCTTTGCCTTTTGGTCGGGACCAGATTCGGACCTGGAATCAAACTTTGAACTTTGTGAAGTTCCATTTTGGTTTTGTCTCCACCCCTTCCTTGTGTCGTGTTTTGGTCGTTGTCCTTTTGTCGGAACCGGATCTGGAGTGGAAGTTGAATATGGGAACTAATGATTAGTTATGTTTCGGTTCCCATTCCGGTCCCGCTTCTGACCCCGTTTTGGTTCTTATCCAGTTCCGATCCTGGCCCTGGGCCGGCCTCAATTATTTTTGAAGCCCGAACCATATATGAAACCGCACTAAATGAAGATGTGTTCCGTTCTCATTTCATTCCACCTTCGCAACCTTTTCAGAACTGGACCCAGGGAAGATCCTAAACTGGACACAGGAGGTGTCTATGTTCTGACTTTGTTCCCATCCCGCAAAGGCTAAGGTTCCCAGTCAAACACAACTCCACTCCGTTCTCTGCATGCAAAGGCAAATGAAAGGTGCAACATTTATTCCGTCTTTGCACCATAATGGTCCTACCTCCCATATTGCACTTGCACCAAAAATAAAACATTC
The DNA here is from genome assembly GCA_007258455.2 of Sequoia sempervirens. Taxonomy (NCBI): domain Eukaryota; kingdom Viridiplantae; phylum Streptophyta; class Pinopsida; order Cupressales; family Cupressaceae; genus Sequoia; species Sequoia sempervirens. The sequence goes on from VDFB02271358.1 coordinate 1,239,078,256, forward strand.
TTAGTTTGTGGATGGTCTCGATTCCGATAAAAAATGGCTCAACCCTTGTGGGAGCCACATTTCTCACCACTCATAACAATATCGGTTGATTGAAACGATCTGATTATACATGTTCCTGTCAATAATAAATTTGATTCATCTCTACCTATTTGAGCTCGTAGTGAAAAATAGGTAACAGATACATAGCCATAGGTTTGCCCTAAACACCCTAGACTCGTCCCTGCATAGATTCAATATGATATTTTGATTTCAAAGCAATTACTAAATTACTGTTTAGTATTCTCAAACTTGAAGCATATTAGATTCATATCCATATCAAATTATTACACAAACTTTAATACTTTATTTTTCATTTCTAATCCTATATATAACTACTCGCAAAATATTCATAATTATCTAATTCCATTTCAATTATTATAATTAACTATCTATAAAAAATAAAATTAAATCAACCTAAATAAAACTTAAAAGAAAAAATATTTTATTTTACAATTAATATATGACAAATTTATTTATATATTTAATGATAAAAAAAAAGGATGGTAGACCCCTTGATATTTTAACTTTTAAGTGAAAGATCTCAAATTTTAACTTTAAATAAAAAAACGTCGGAGGACCTTTTTCCAATCGAATACCATCTCACTTTATATCGGAGGACCCCACAATGCTCTCCCTAGGGAACGTCGCTCTTTTTCCTTTTTACACTAGCCTGGACTTTCTAAATATTTTCTTTCAATCAAAGAAATTTCAACGAAATTTTCTTAGGTTATCTCTATCCTGCTACTTCTAACTGCCGCAAGTACATAAGCCAGCCAGCCAATGGCAAGCTCCCTATACAGGGTATAGAATGGAATAGTTCATTGTGGCAGCCTTGAACATGGTACTCTCGCACTGCAGGTTCGGATTTTCTCACACTGCACTGTTGCTGATACCAACATTTAATGTTTCCTATACTGCTGATAATGCAGATAAAGTGAACACTCAAAATAATTCTGTAACAAAGGAAGTGACCCCGAGCTTTCTGCAACTAGAGTCTTCCCCAAAAGCAGTCCGCGATGTGTATAATACACATACAATTCTTGGATTAGAAGAAAGAATTATATCAAATGTGATACCGAAAATGGGGAAAACATAAGCTTGATAAATGGGTTCCACTGAAAGATGACAGAGCTCTGCAGATCTCAAGTTTGACAAGGCGTGAAATCTGAAACTGCATCAGAATCCAATTGTAAGTAGTTGTTTTCCTAAATGATTATTTAAACTGGCCTAAAACTAAGCCGATATAATTCTCTAGCATTGCATGGTGCATGCATTTTCCTTACTTCGACTTAAATTGTGATTTGAGGAACTTTATACTTTCTTAATCTTGTAGGTTCAGGGTGAAAATTAGTTTACAACGGGAGACCATTTCTGTAGTCTAGCTTCTTCATAGGTATATGAGGGTCAATTATAATTTCCCGCATTTATATTAAGCATTGCATTAGAGTTTGTTCCAGCAATTCATCTCCACAGGATAGGATCATATGCCAAATATCAGATACTGTCTAGATATGTTAAGACTGTTATTACATAAGTTATTGTGAGTACAAATTGTAGTGTATGTCTCTGATTGTGGTCATTTTAATGTAGTTGTAATTATTGGGAGCTTAACCATGGATAGCCGGCGGACCATTCAACTATCAAATTTACCAGTAGTACAAGATCCAAACGGGCTCATTCAACAGCTGGAAGAAATTACTGGGAAGGGGACCGTTTATGCATGTAAACTGAGGACACTCAAATCTAACAAGTCGAGGATGTATGCTCATGTGCAATTTGAAAGCCACGAGTTAGCAGAGGTAGTCCATGGTTTGGCAAGCAGAGGCCGTCTTATACTAGGTCAGAATAAATTAACAGCCCAATATCGAGAGAGAGACATAGTATCCAACCCAAAATCCATGCCAACTCGTATTGAGGAAGGGAAGCTTTATATGGGCAATTTGATATCTCCGAATGTATTCTCTTTCCTATGGGATTCTGATAATTCGGTTGCTGCCGAATTTGGATTTGACATCAGGAAGCTAAGCATCTTTCTGAATGAGCGGTTTATTGATTACAAGTTGGAGCTTGCCTTTAGAGATATTCATCAAATACATCTCCGTAAAGCAAGGGGTTCGAAGGTTCTTTTGGTTCAGGTTTGTTCATCAGAGCTTCTCTTCTCTTCTTTTGTTCTGGTTTTAGGGGATACATACTTTAGCATATACATTATTTTTAAGTTAAGTATTAATGTGTCGAGTACCGGCACTAAAATCATGATGCTTATGCTAGTTAAATTATGAAGTGTCAAATTATCTATGGAGACATCTAGTGAGTTCCTTTGTCACACAACAAAACCCTTGCGTTGGCTATATCTGACACAAGTATTCAATGCCTACATTACTTCACTACCAAAGAATATTCTTAGCTGAAAAATATGAGTACATAGGATCCCTTGGCGGTGAAGAATATAATACGCGTCTCCATAGAGTCATGTTCTATCAGTTTATCGAATTGAACAACTCTAAAATGTATGCTCTTGTTTAGGTAGTATAGGTTTCATCTTGTATAGATGAATATAATATCTTTCTGTAACGCACCGGTCATTTGCTAATGAACAGTGCAGTGGAATAGTGATTAAATGACTTGAAGAAAATCTGAAAGAGGACGAGGGGGAGCACAGACACTGCCTCAAGGACAATAGAAATATATTGCCATCCACAAAGAAAATTACGCAGTTACTACCACCCAAGTGTTATTTACATTCAATAAATCTAATTCTCATCAGGTGTTGGGATGCCAGTGATAATAGCAATGCTTTCTAGCATGCCCACCACCCCATATTTTTAACTGGTCATACCCAACATTTTTGGGTTAAATGGGTGAACCCTTGGGCACTAAGCCCTGCCAATCTTTTTTATAACTGGGAAGATCACTTGTGGGTTAAACAGGCCTTCCCACAGTTTTGGACAATGCAATTCGTTCAAACTATTTGGGCTTAGATTCAACGTGTTACACCCCGATTGTATAGCTACTACGTATTAGTACTGCATAGGGTTAAATGATTGTAAAGAGAATTCAGAGAATGAATAAAATATGTTGTTCCTTGTTATCAATATTAGTGTTTTCACATTTGATGGTTGTCTCATTTAATGTTGCTTCAATTGATGTTATCCATGGTGAAATATTGCATTGTAAGGTTATTGAATCATGCTATTCTAACTTGAGATGTTTATGTATATTGCTAATGTTATGAACATGTGACTGCCATGAGATTATGTCAGTGGATGCAGGTTTATGAAGCATTTCTCCAAGCGGAGGGGAAGTATCACTCGGGAGAGGAGCTTGGTTGGTTAACCGGTAAAGTGAACTATCTGAGCATACACACACATCGCCTTAGATTGAATGAATTGAGTTAGTTATGTTGGTTATAGGTAAGTCATCCGTAGCTTGTATATTGGCATTGGGAGTCTTGTCTACTTCTGTACGCTCTTATGAGTGATGTTTATTTGTGTATCTATCTTGTGGTATTACGATCATTATGATGGTAACACAAATGGATGTAAGTGAATAGGGAGTGGACATATATACATATATATAGTATTTACACGTATCCATATGTATATACATATCGATACAAGCGTGTGTTGCAAATGGATATGCTCATACGGATGCATCGATATGGTATACTTACACATACGTGTACATAGAGGTATATATAGGTATATACATGTATATATGCACAAAACCTATATTATGTGGATATCAATAATATTATATTATTATTGCCTGACGAATTTACATATACATATATATGTATATATACATATATATGTATATATATATATACATATCAAATATGTTGACTAGCTTACGATATGTTCATAGTGGGATATATATATATTATTGTAAAATAATACACACACATATAATATATATAATATATATTTAATATTAAACTCTCATAATTGGAAATTGAATTATTTTCCATATTGATTTAATATTAACCTCTCAACTATGGGAATCGGATTATTTCATATTCAATTGAATATTAATCAATCAACTATGGAAATCGAATAAATTGAATATTTATCATTTGACAATGGAAATTGAAATACTTTACTATCCAATCTTAGGGAAATCGAAATATTTCTAAAGATTATCATTTGAGCATGGAAACAAGTTAATATTTGAATCGATATAATATATCAATATACTTTGGCAACCAAAATATGAATCAAACGGTGCTTGAAGAAGTTACGCATGCCCTAGTATTATGTGCGCAGTAATGAAAACATAGAAGCATTGATTATTTGACCAAGTCTGTAACAAAGAGCAAATTCCAACACAGTTGGGAGCTCAGTCAATTCAGCCTAGTTAATAGGCTATGTGTACATAATTCATCAAATGAATTTTTCTCTATAATTATCTTACTCGCCATATTATGAAATTGGTGCCACATCTAAGGATTAAACTTGTAGGTGTTAATTGATTTAAATTTCATCATGTACAATGGAATTAGTCTCCATAATGTTGTCAATTATTGGAGAACGACTGACTTGGCAAACTGTTGATTATGGCATGGAGATAGCGCCACCTCCTGGTTGAAAATGTCTTATGGTAGTGGTGGCAAATCACATGCCAAAAATGAAGGGAGGTTGAGCCCTATAATTAATCGCCATTTTACTTCATTTGGGATATTCACCATACGCATTCACTCATACTTTTTGAAAAATGCATTTCTCTGTGAACTGAGATTGAAATCATAATCCCTTCTTCCATAATTAAGATATCTGAGCATCATATCTTTTTACCAGCTGTAAGCAATCACCAGTTTGATTATCTATTTCTATGTGTCCATTTGGGAAGGTGTGTTTTACCAAAACATACGCCTGCTGTTAATTACCTTTGTGTAATTACTAGTTCTGAGTATTTGTCCATGTGTGAAGAAAAGTGAAATCTTGAGAGGAAGTTGTCAATTGTCTAAGGTGCTAGAATTTGCTATGAGTGAAGGCTGTGTCATCAACATTCTGTGGAAAAGCAAACTACAAGCATGGGATATTCTTCTACTATCCATTTCTATAGTTATTCATTTAAATACTTCTGGAATTGTATTTATTGTTTGTGCATAGGAAGTGAATTGTTTCATGAACTGTATTTCTGTTTGTGCCTAGGAAGTGAAATGTTTAAAGATAAAAGATAAATACTAGTTGTATTTTGCATTGTTTGTATGATCTCCATATAAGGAGAATACGGTTGCATTAGTTACTATATACTAGGATTGAAATGAAGGCATAAGTCAAGTAAAGATCAACAACTTAAGTTATTAGGTTAACTTAGAAGAACTTGTGATACTCCTAGGATAAAGATTTCCAGCATAGGAGAGAACTTATGAAATACTTGTTATGCTAATTCATTTCTAGTAGTTTAGTATGTTGTAGGATGTCTAGGGTACGAAATATCCATTGGAGGACAAAACCTATGTGTAGTGTAAGATAGCCCTAAGTCTAATCGACCTTGAGTAGTGTATGTGATAGATGACCCTCAGTAGAAATACTGTATGAAACACTTTGGCCAAAGTAGTGTAATGCACAAAACATCCGCTTAGATTGTGCAATGATTACACTGTCAGTTCACCGTGATCCTGTATTACATACTAGTTTGAGAGATGCCGTATTGCATAGGATCTAGTTATGTAGGACACAACACTATGCTCAATTGGTTAACAGTATCGGTTACTCTACCAATCTCTTCGTCGAAGGGAGGGCCATCTATCAAATGATAGATGTGCGGGGGACCGCATTATAAGTCCATGGTTGGCGGAAAAGCACTCGAGTGATGCTTCTCCTTCATAGTAGGCTATTGAAGTACCAAGATTTGAAAGGTGGATTATTGGAATTTCTTACTACTATTTGTTCAAAAGCTCCATGAGCTATGTTTGTACTTGTATGTCTTCATACTTTGATGTTTATTTGAAAAGGAAAAAGATTATTTGCTGAAATATATTGTATCATGTTGTGATGTTTTCAATTAAAAGAAAATAATTTTTTTATTACAATGGGAATTTACTTGTTATCTTTATTTGTTTGATGTAAAATTAAGAAATTTTTACTTCACGAAAGGGTTAGTATGTTACACAATGTATCCACGCTGTTCGGTAGGATGAGACAAGGATGACATAAATAGATTTTTTTATGGTAAAGTCTATGAAAAAAGGCTTGTTCCCACTAATTCGGTGTCAGGTTATGCTTTATGAACTCGTTTCTTTTTTGGCAGTCAGAAAGAATGAATGCTTAGCTAAGAGCAGCATTCATACTACACTTTGAGTTGTCCTAAGGTGGCAGTTAAATCTTGTCAGGAAATTGATAGTCTTGTATTTTATTTTCATATGTAATACTTCCAAGAGTAAATTTTCAGTTTAAAGTTCATATTCCCATTGTTCTATTCTTTTTAAGTTGTAACAGCACTTTCCAGTCAGTTTAATAGCTGTGAACATTCAGGTTCATAACATTAGTGGATAACAAATATTACATGAATAGATGATTATATGGATCTTTTTTTCCTTCTGAAATTTCCTATACATATATTTGCTTCCTCCCAGCATTGTCCAGCTGGACCCTTGTAGCCTGGGTTGTTATCCTATGTATATTATCAGATCTTGCACTTGTGTTGTTGTGGGGGTTGATGACTATGCTGGCAGTCACCCTCCTTCTGTTAAAGGTATTGATGCAGGCATCTTTTCCTCTTACTTGGCTATTTATGTACCTCTGTCTGTTGTTAGGATTTACCTGTCTAAGGTTCACCCCCTTTTTTGTTTTTATTGTTTTACTTCTTTTAGCTTTAATCCTAGTCACCTTTTTCAGTTTGCAGGATCTTTTCTAACCTAGTACTGTTATATTATAAATGGATGCAATTTTGAGTTCCATTAACCTACTTTGGTCACATGTAGACATAAAAATAATTTTTTAGTCTATTTTTCTCTTATAGTAAGAGCAAGAGCTCTGTTGTATGATACAATATTTATTTGCCAAATGCTAATTTGAGAGGAAATATAAGTCTTTTGAGTTGTTAGGATTGCAAATGTCCTCTTACAAAAATTTTCATTTATCTAGTCTTCAAAAAAGCAAATAAGCAAGAAAATATGATTTTTTTATAAATATACTTAACCACTTGTTATAATAAAACTCAAAACCTTTAAATCGACTTTGATACATAAATAAGAGTAATGTTTCAAGAGGAAAATCACAATAAATGGTAATCATGTTGGCTTCTTTGCTCTTATGTTCTTAACAAATCAAGCTTGAGATTAATCTAAACAAATTGCTGGAAGCTAGATTTATGAGCAAATTGATATTTTTCTTATCCCTAATCTGTCCTTAATACTTATTGAATGTGCATTGCATTTTTTTTCAAATACAAGTAAATATTTGTAATTTGAACAAAAATCTTAATTATGTAATTGACTGAGATTTTATATTGTACATTATATGAAATTCATTTAGGATATCTATCAGTTTTACTTTTAAAAAATCTTGCATGGGTCAATGCACATTGGACATTCTTTTTTCACTTATAATAAAGGAGAGAGTGTTATGCTGCAAGTGTTATCAGTTGAATATTAACATTGAAACGATTAGTCAGCTTATACACTTATCTCATGACAGTTGCTTAGCTCTCCAAAGATTTATTACAAGGAAGAATCATTCTCAAGTTATGATATGAATGATAAACTGGACTTTTACAAGGACAGCAGTGATACCTGGGTAAGAACCACTGATTTTACCTCGTTTTTTAGTATAGGCCAATCATCATCACTATAATTTGTACTTCCACATGGCATTAAGATTTCTCAAATTCGAGAGAATTTTGCTCATTACAAAGAAAATGAAGAGTGGCTCTCCCTAGAATCAGGTACTTCATTTTCTTCTGCAAGATTGGTGCCAATTTTAAGGTCCCCTGTGGGACTTAATGTGCCTTTTGAAATACTGTTCCGAGTAAATTCATCTGTTCAGCATGGATTGCTCAGTGGGCCAAGCCTTGGCAGGGAATTCTTCTATTTGCTACATACTAGTTGGATACCTTATGCCCATATAAATTGGGCTCTTCTAAAACTTGGTAATTTGAGAAACACATGCTATGATCCAGTGAAGTTTATTAAGAAGGAATATGAAAAATAAAAAAAATAAAAAAATTTAAGAAGGCACACTGATTCTCATTCACTAAATGCATCTCTGGACAATGGCTTGATGTATGTTTACTGAGTACAAGTAACACCCTCGAAAGTGTACTTCTTTGGACCTGAAATTAACTAAGTTACCGGATTCGTACCCACAGGCCTCGAACCCGGTTCGGGTATGCACCCGGTTCGGGTTCGTCTGTGGGTTCGTGCTGGGCACGCACCCTGTGCGTACCCAGCACGAACCCAGGCAAACCTGGGCGAACCCATGGGCCAAGTCAAAAAAAAATGAGCCCAAACATGATTAAAAAACATTTTTTAAAAAAAAAATTTCCCCCTAACCCTAAAATGGCATTGATTATAGTATGTACTTGATCATTGATCATTTCATAGTGATGATTTCCATTGTGATAATTCAATGTGTAATGCAGAAGCAAATCTGGGAATCAATACTGAGCCATTCCAACTTTCAAATATGATACACAATAGATAACTGCTCAGAAATTAATATTAGACCTGTACATACTCAGAATAACCAACAAAGAGCAGATCACAGTATTCCAAAACTATGCCAGACCACAGCGATACAAACTGAGCTTATATTTGCAGCAGAAACATTACATACAAAGAATTGACAACAACCTCAAAAATTTGCAGTAGATAACAGTATGACAGATAATCAGCATTACAACATTACTCTCCACTCCATAGACTTGACGTGACAGTACTAACAGTAAATCTGAAACGTACTACTCAATATTGGACTGAGTTTTCCAAGCATATTCAGAAACACATATTCAGACTTATTGCAAGAACTTCCTGTGTTCTGTTTAGAGCTGATGTATGAAGTTATTCCTCAGAAAATTAACAGCAGATAGAAGAAAGTCTGTACTCAATCTGAGACAAGGTTATAATCTTTTACAACTTCTTACAGTCTGTTTGTAGCAGCAAATACATTGATTTATAACAGCAGATAATAGAATGAACAGCAGTTACAAGTAATACAATGAGTTTGTAAATATCTCAGACCTGGGAATGTGTTTGCCAGGGTAAATGTATGATGAATCTTGCTCGATCAATAATCAATGATCATGAATATTTATCTTTAGCATTTGGCATTGATCAATGATCAAGTATCATACTATGAAATGATTTAGTTTTACAATTCTGTATATTTCTCTTTTTTTTTGTATATATAATAAATATTTATATATATATATATATATATACACGCACCCATACGTACCCAAACCCCTAAAAAAAAATTTCACGTACCCACGTACTGGGTTCTCGTACCCGCACCCGTCCCCGAACCCGAACCGGTAACTTAAATTAATGTATCCAACCGTGTGACACGGCAGTATGCAAAATACATTAATAACTTTCTCCGTGTAAGCTTTCTTGACGAGAATGGGAGCAGACTGTACTCAACTGATTTATCCCAGAGAATACAGAATGGTCTAGAAAAACGTACAAAACTATACAAACGCATCCTCTCAATTTTAAAGGAAGGTATTGTGATAGGGAGTAAGAAGTTTGACTTTCTTGCTTTTTCAACTAGTCAACTATGGGATAGTTCTGTGTGGTTCTTTGCTTCAGCTGGAGAAGTTAATGCAGAGTCTATCCGAGAATGGATGGGTGATTTTTTAGCTATTAGAAATGTGGCAAAATGTGCAGTAAGAATGGGACAATCGTTTAGCTCTTCGACAGAAACACTTCATGTTTATCCGCATGAAATTGAAAATATTCCAGACATTTGGGTTGAGAGAGGAGGTAAAAGATATAATTTTTTAGATGGAATTGGGAAGATATCTTTGTCCCTGGCAAAACAGGTAGCTACCAAGTGTAATTGTGATAATATACCCTCTGCATTTCAAATAAGGATTGGTGGTTACAAAGGTGTTGTAGCAGTGGATCCTAGATCTCCATATAAACTCTCTTTGCGGCCAAGCATGAAAAAATACGAGTCAAACAATAGCAATCTTGATGTTCTTTCTTGGACCAAATTCAGGCCATGCTATTTGAATCGCCAAGTCATAACTCTTTTGTCTACATTGGGAGTTAGGGATCAGAACTTTCAGAAGATGCAGGAAGAAGCAGTCGCAAATCTAGATCAAATTTTGACTAACAGAGCCATGGCCATGGAGGTTCTGAAAATCATGCATATGGGTGATTCTCATAATGTCCTTCTAAGTATGCTTTCAGCTGGCTATTTGCCTGATTCCGAGCCATACTTGTCAATGATTCTTCATGCATTTCGAGCATCTAAACTCTTTGAATTAAGATGCAAGGCACGGATATTTGTTCCAAAGGGAGCATGTTTGATGGGCTGCCTGGATGAGAGAAGAACATTAAAGTATGGCGAAGTATTTATTCAAGTTTCTTGCACACCAGGAATCAATCGATTCCATGATACAGAGCTTTCTGTAGCTCAACAATGGGGCATTGATCCTGGAACTAGCGTAGTTGAAGGGAAAGTGATAGTTGCAAAAAACCCATGCCTTCATGCAGGTGATGTACGAGTTCTATCAGCAGTTAACAACCCCAATCTTCATCACATGATTGGCTGTATAGTTTTCCCACAACAAGGTCAAAGGTAAGTAGATGAACTTCTTGATTTAACTTGATATAGATTTAACGTTATTTTTTTGTTTTCCCTCTGTATTCTGTTCTGTCTTGTTTTACATACGCACAAACATAATCACATTTGCTGACAATGCGGTAACATAAAAAATTCCTTTGATATAACAGAAGATAAAAAAAAAACAATTCAGCAATCACTGAAATTATTATGATATATCGACCACCATTTTTTATTCAGCAATTTATGTGTGCATTGGAAGTTTTTGCAAACTTACATTGGCTTTTCATTCAAATAAGCAGGACAACCTAATTTCTCACTTAGTTATGTATTTAAGCCTTGCTGTTTGGAATTTATCAAGAAGCCATTTTCAAAGATGATTGTGGTTGCTCTTCTATCACTAATAAGCTTTTCACATTCAAGAAAAACTTAACCTGTATTCATATACAAGCGACTGTTGTTTGCAGATTAATTTAAATCAGTTTTAATTAGTTTGTTTTATTCAGATTCTTGGTGAAGTACAAAAATATGACGTCTTATCTTATTGCTCATGTATAACCTATTGATAGATCTATCTATATAGTATTCCTCTTGTACAATGGAACTAATTGGGTGGGATGTCTTAGCGGAAATGTAATGTTAATTGCTTCAGACATAAAATACCACTGGTTTCATACACAAGTTTACTCTCAAACATGCATACCATCAGAAATCACATTTGGCACCAATGTAGACCATGAAGCACCCTCAAGGTAGAGTGTAATGCCCCCTTTTCCGTGCCCTAAATCCACCCTATTTTAATAGTGTTTTTAAACACTAGTATATATATTATATAATATTAAAATATAAATAATATAATTAAATAAATAAATAAATAATAAATAAAATAAAATAAAAATATTTTATTAGGGTTGGCCAAGAAAAAACCGGAAAAAATAAAATAAATAAATAAAAGAGGTCAGCCTTGTTAAGGTTTTTTTTTGGCGGGCTATAAAAAAAAGTAAAGTGCAAGTCATTTGGGGTATCAATTCATATCATTTTTTTTTTCATTTGGAGATTCTTCTTTTTGGCTGCAACTTTGGTTGGGCTTTATTTCAAGGATGAAAACCTAGCTCATTTTGTGGAGGACTCCTAGCGGAGTTCTAATTGCACTTCATTGGAGACATTTGGAGGTTTGGCATCATTGTCTAATTAGATTTGCAAATCAGATTTGGAGTATCATTGCATAATCAGATTTGGAGCAGCATTGTTGTGGCATTTTGTGAACATATTGTACTAGGGTTTTTCCCTAATTTGACACACCACTTTGGAGCATACCTGAGCGCTCAGCTTTGGAGGGCAATTTTGAATATTTGGAGCAGCAAACCCTGAGCACTTGCCAAGGAGGAATTCACCCATCTAGGGTTTGGTATTTGAAGACTATTGGCATATATTTGGTATGTACAATCATAGTTTTAGGTCTGATTTGTAGAGCAGAAATCTGGGCATATGTTTCGTATGTTTGAGCCCATGAATTCATTATAAAATCAGTTCAGAATATTTAGTTTTGTAGCAGCAGGCTTCTTTACTCAGAAATCAGATTTATTGGACCTATTTTTGGCACTTTAATGGTTGATTTTCATGGTTGCTATCATAGTTGATGTTATCTATATGTTTGGCATATGTTTATTGGATGCCTATAAGTGTTTATCATTCTAAAAATAAAAATCAGAATTCAGTCCTAGGGTTTGAGCAGAAACTAATTGGAAAAGTGCAGAAAAATAAATCAGAAATCTAGGGCAGAAAACAAATTTTTTAGGGCAGATCCCATTGGGGATATTACATAGAGAAACATTTTCCTCCATTTTCTAAACCTAGGGTTCTTTTCAACCTAGCACTTTCCTATAATTTGTGATAGTATTTCTATCATCTACTGAAATTGTGATGTTAATGTGTGGTCTTCGAGTACCTTCCAAGATATCTCCTCACTAGATCTTATCTCTCACTAGGGACCCAAAGGAAGTCTCCTTCCCATTTCTGGTTATCACTAGGCCTTGACTTTCAAACATGAGACTTAAAGGTCAGGTCATGTTAACAGATCCGGTGGTGTGGCTTGCCTTATTCATGAGTGCTTCTGGCCTTAGGTCACTTGATCATAATATCATGAATCTTATTTCACAATTACTTGGCATGTCTTTTCATTAACATATCAATAAACCATATAACATGCCATCAAATACCATTCCAAAATTTCATAAATTTTATTTCAATGTCTGCATCAGGCATTTGCATTCTTCGAGTATCACTAATAACTTCTAAATAATGAGTACACAACGAAAATATTCAGCTATGAGTTCTAATGTGGCCTTAAGGTTGTGATGTTATTGTATGATGATATATACTATTGCACTTAGATCTACATCGACATTGAAAGGGAATAAAATCAAACTTCTAAAATTTAAAAGCATCAATCATTAAAATTTTTGTCTAACCTTGCATTTGTATCATACAATTAAAATCATGGAGAGCAATGAGCAATCATATTAATGATGAGGGATAATATATATAATAATATAATTACATATAGTTGGTTGAAAAATTGTTCAACATCTCCTAACCAACTACCTATGTTAACAATAATATTAACAATTATTGTTCTTAATAATATAAGATATTTTTTGTTCCAGCAATCCTCTCTTATTGCATCTGTAATGTCCCCTTTCTGGGATAACCCTAAATCTGCCCTATTCTATCAATTTCAAGTGATCACCTTGGGTTTGGGAATGTTTATAGTGTGAGTAGACCCCTGCAAAACAGAGTTAAAGAATGTTTACAAGATAATATTAATTAGGATGCATTTATAAGAAAATCAAGAGAACATGGTTAGGGATACAACTACCTGTTTAAACCTGCAAATATGTTAGTAGACATTTATGAATAGAGACAATATCATAACATATATATTGAATTTTTTTATATGTTCGAGTTCATTCTTCCTTGGACATAATGGCCTAATAGGGTGCCCAAGAGACCCTCTAGCCTAGGCCCAAGAGCAGTACACCCCTCTTGGCCTATGTGGCCCTTGCCATCCATATGGGTAGGGTACCTAGTGAGGCCTCCTATCACCGTTCCCCTTATCAAAACCATTATTGCTTAATTATGTAGGGGATTTGAGGGTGTAACTACAGTAGGGTGTCGTGAGCAGTCATTTCCTCTAAGCCAAGAGCAATACATCCCTCTTGGCCCATGTGGCCCTTGTCATCCATATGGGTGGGGTGCTTAGAGCGTGACCCACATGCTATTTCCCCTCTCTGTAGGTCCTCAACTCCCTTGTTATGGTTAGTGTTTGCAATTGGATATTATGAGTATCAATCTCTAATCAATGAACATTATTCCATAATATAAATGCACAGATTCTGATTGCAATTATTGAATCAATGACATAATATAAGTGTAGGCACATATTTTATTTACATCAATCAATAATACAGATTCCTTATTTGTCTTTAACACATATAGATGATGCAAATTTACGTAGATGATTAACACATATCAGATTTTCCTGCACTACTATACAATGGTAAATGCATATTCAACCCATCTTTAGTCTATACAATATATCATCACACAAAACTATTTTTGCACTCACAATAAATGATTACTCAGAATCATATAGGTGCACAACCTACTATTATCCTGTTTCTTGCATATTAATAACACAGATCTATTATTTATCTTCTTCAATAATTGATAATGCACAGCCTACTATTATTATGACCATTAGCTGTTGGATTCCTTTGCACTTAAAGTATATATACAATTCTTAAATACTTAAACTGTTACTTACAGCCTGCAACGTATTTACAAAATACTATGACAGACTTACCTTGGTGCGGTTGTTGCTGGAGACTCCCTTCTTTCCTTCGATGCGTCTGTGTCTATTCTCCTTTTTACTATTCGATTTTCCAAATCGATTCCTTCTTCTCAATTGCTTCTGTTAGAACATATTGCTTCTCCTTCACATAGATTTCTTCTTCCACTTCTAAGTCATATCATATGAATTTATCTGCTGCCCATACTCAGAAATACTCCCCGTATTTCCATCCTCACTTGCTGTTCATATAACTGCCTTAGTATAAAACGTATTTCTACTTATACCCTTAATTTGATCTGCTGTTTGTGCCTAGATCTTCTTAACTCCTTTTTATTTTCTGTCCCTTCCTCCTCTTCGAATCCTTTATTTATACTATTTATTGAGTCAAAGGATGTGTCTTTTGAAACCACTCCATTGTCTTTTCTTAAGGAGTTTTATCTTTATTTTTTATTATTTTAAATGCTGCCTTTTAATAAATCACCTCCTTCATAGAGATACTCCTTTTTGTTGGTCTTGGTATCATTGCTGCCTTTGTATTGCAGTTTATTAGGATCGCTGCATTTTATTAGGAATAATCGTTGGCATGCTATGATTTATATTATTTTATTTTTTATATGCATATTATATTATTTTATATCAGTTTTATAAACTTCTTTAATAGTATTATTTAAATTGTTAATATTTATAATTATAATATCATTTCATGATAATTAGAATTATAATAATATTATTTTGCTAATATTTCTTTTTATATTAGTTTCTTTTGAATATTATTTTTATTATTACGATAATATTAATTCTTCTATTTATGTATTATTATAATTATAATATAATAATAAGCCCGAACAGGTAATAGAGTTGGCTTGGGCAGTGGGTTTGCTCCCCATTGGTCTCGGGTTCGACTTCACTCCCGGCTTTAAGAGGTGGGACTTCTTGCGAGCAGGGGTTCTCACCCATAGGGGACTAGTCTCGCCCGCAGGGACACCCCTGTAGTATAAAAATAAAATAAAAATTATAATATAATAATAATATATAAGTGGAAAGTACTTATATTTATAATTATAATATTATCTATTATAATTATAATAAAATTGCTAATATATATATATCTCTTTATTTATTTTCTCATTTATTTATATTTCCATGTTTGGTTATTCCTATAATTTAGTGTCACAATTGGGGGACATTATAGTACTCCCCGCCTAAGATTTGCTTGTCCTCAAGCAATCACAACTCCAAACATCTTTTCACATTAGGAGTCAGGTCCTTTCACACCTCCTCCCTATTCTTGAGGGCCTAATTTAAGACCCTTGCAAGGTTAATTAAAGGTTCATTATTGGATTCTCCTATTGAAATGCTCTTCTTTGTATCACAAATTTGAGGGAGTCACACCTTTTTACTTCAATAGTCACTACTCTTAACGGATACTAATAATAATTCAGTTTTAGATAAGTTAATTTGTTAGTGCCTCCCAATTCAAGGGGTATTGTGATAGACACAATTCTTATACTATGTAGTAATCATAAACACCCATGGAGTAATCTTTGTTGAAGGCACATCTGGAATGAAGCAAACACATGGATATACTTAATGAAGCATGCACATAAATACACATAATCTATGCTGGGATACGTGTGGATTACCAAGTATACCCATAAATACACATAAGTCACGAAGTGTGAATGCATGCAAGTCGCAAGATATACACCTGAATACAAGTAGGACACAAGGTATACACATGAATACCAATCACAAAGTATACACATGGTCACACATAAATCACAATGTAAGCCACAAAGTATTCACTTGAATGCACTGGAATACACATAAGTCATAGTATGCACTTGGATACACTTGAATACACACAAGTCACATGGTATACACTTGAATGCATTTGAATACATAAGTCACACTTGAATACACATGAATACATAAGTCACAGGTATACACTTGGATGCACTTGAATACATATAAGCCACACTTGAATACACTTGAATACATAATTCACAAGGTATACACTTGGATGCACTTGAATACATATAAGCCACACTTGAATACACTTGAATACATAAGTCACAAGGTATACACTTGGATGCACTTGAATACATATAAGCCACACTTGAATACACTTGAATACATAAGTCACAAGGTATACACTTGGATACACATAAGCCACAAAGTACACACTTAAATACACGTAATACATAAAGTGTACACAAGAAGCATGAAGCATACATGTGGATACACTTAATACATGAAGTACACATATAAATACACACAAGTTGCATGGATACACGTATGCATATGAGTACAAACAAGTCATAATATACACTTTATAACTTAAAACCACATAAATAAAAAATTAAAGTAGACAACCAAGTAGCAAGCAAGCACCTAGCTCAATCACACAAGCAAGTAGCTCAAACATAGACAAGTAGCTCAACTAGGCAAACAAGTAGCTCAAGCGAGCAATCAACCAACTCAACCGCACAGGCAAGTAGCTCAAGCAAGCAAGCCACTAGCTCAACCACATAGCCAAGTAGCTCAAGCAAGCAGGCAACCAGCTCAAGCACACAGGCAAGTAGCTTAAGCACACAGGCAAGTAGCAACCAACACAACCACACAGGCAAGTAGCTCAAGCGGCTTGATACCAATGACTAAATACTCAACATGTCTATAATGCATCCCAGATAAAAAGAATATTGGTGCATTGTGCACTACACCGTGGCTCCTATCCTTTCCTTTAGTCTTTTACACCATTGGACAAATGGGAAGAGGATTTGGTGCTTCCCATACTACACCGCGGGTCCATTCACCATCCCAAGGTCACCCAGTATACATGAGCACACAATATACACTTGAAGTCACATAGTTGCATAAATACATGTAGGCCACAAAGTATACACACGAAAGGCACACACATATGGAGATACATTAACACAGGCTGGCAGGAACATGCTTTGATACCACTTGTAATGTCCCTTTTTTGGGATAACCCTAAATTTGCCCTAATCTATCAATTTCAAGTGATCACCTTGGGTTTGGGAATGTTTATAGTGTGAGTAGACCCCTGCAAAACAAAGTTAGAGAATGTTTACAAGATAATATTAATTAGGATGCATATATAAGAAAATCAAGAGAACATTGTTAGGGATACAACTACTTGTTTAAACCTGCAAATATGCTAGGAGACATTTATGAATAGAGACAATATCATAATAACATGTATATTGAATTGTTTTAGATGTTCCAGTTCATTCTTCCTTGGACATAATGCCCTGATAGGGTGCCCAAGAGACCCTCTAACCTAGGCCCAAGAGTAGTACACCCCTCTTGGCCCATGTGGGTGGGGTACCTAGTGAGGCATCCTATCACCATTCCCCTTATCAAAACCATTATTGCTTAATTATGTAGGGGATTTGAGGGTGCAACTACAGTAGGGTGTCTTGAGCAGTCATTTCCTCTAAGACCAAGAGCAGTACACCCCTCTTGGCCCATGTGGCACTTGTCATCCATATGGGTGGGGTACTTAGAGGGTGACCCACACGCTGTTTCCCCTCCTTGTAGGTCCTCAAATCCCCTATTATGGCTAGTGTTTGCAATTGGATACTATGAATATCAATCTCTAATCAATGAACGTTATTCCATAGTATAAATGCACAAATTCTGATTACAATTATTGAATCAATGGCATAATATAAGTGTAGGCACATATTTTATTTACATCAATCAATAATACAGATTCCTTATTTGTCTTTAGCTCATATAGATGATGTAGATTTACGCAGATGATTAATACATATCAGATTTTCTTGCACTACTATGCAATGGTAAATGCATATTCAGTCCATCTTTAGTCTATACAATATATCATCACATAAAACTATTATTTGTACTCACAATAAATGATTACTCAGAATCATACAGGGGCACAACCTACTTTTATCTTGTTTCTTGCATATTAATAACACAGATCTATTATTTATCTTCTGCAATAATTGATAATGCACAACCTACTATTATTATGACCATTAGCTATTGGATTCCTTTGCACTTAAAGTATATATACAATTCTTAAATACTTAAACTGTTACTTACAGCCTGCAACGTATTTACAAAATACTATGACAGACTTACCTTGGTGCGGTTGTTGCTGGAACTCCCTTCTTTCCTTCGATGCGACTGTGTCTATTCTCCTTTTTACCATTCGATTTCCCAAATCGATTCCTTCTTCTCAATTGCTTCTGTTAGAACATATTGCTTCTCCTTCACATAGATTTCTTCTTCCACTTCTAAGTCATATCATATGAATTTATCTGCTGACCATACTTGAAATACTCCCCGTATTTCCATCCTCAGTTGCTGTTCATATAATTGCCTTTGTATAAAATGTATTTCTACTTATACCCTTAATTTGATCTGCTGTTCCCAGATTTTCTAACTCCTTTCTATTTTCTGTTCCTTCCTCCTCCTCTTCAAATCCTCTTTTCATCCTTTATTTATACTATTTATTGAGTCAAAGGATGTGTCTTTTGAAACCACTCCATTGTCTTTTCTTAAGGAGGAGTTTTATCTTTGTTTTATATTATTTTAAATGCTGCCTTTTAATAAATCACTGCCTTCATAGAGACACACCTTTTTGTTGGTCTTAGTATCATCGCTGCCTTTGTATTGCAGTTTATTAGGATTGTTGTATTTTATTAGGAATAATCGTTGGCATGCTATGACTTATATTATTTTATTTTTTATATGTATATTATATTATTTTATATCAGTTTTATATACTTCTTTAATAGTATTATTTAAATTGTTAATATTTATAATTACAATATCATCTCATGATAATTAGAATTATAATAATATTATTTTGCTAATATTTCTTTTTATATTAGTTTCTTTTGACTATTATTTTTATTATTTTTTTTTGATTTGCAAGATGAGTATTTTATTAATAATATTATCAAAACTACAAACATCTGCAATGCAGGGATGTTAAATTAACGTCACCAAAAAATAGTCGGAGAACCACCCAACCAACAAAATTCTTCCTCTAAAGACCAGAATTCATAGTATTCCCCACCTGACCAGAACCACAGTAACCCCAACTAGAAAAAGACAGAAGAAATGCAATTTTAATGGCTATACTGCTAATAGAGCTCCAACCAAACTAACAAAAAACTACACCAACCCCCCACAGACCAGAAAACTTCAATCCATAGCCCAACTTACAGAAAACCATTAGCTTTTGCAAAGGCCTCAAAATCCTTTGCCCATTCAATGCCACCAGCTGCCATCAACCTGAAAAATTTCTTCAGAAACTCTACAGCCACCGCCACAATCATCCGATGCCTCATAAGGCCCAACCCATTCAAATCCAAGAGAAATGGATAAATCTTCAAAGTCTCGTCCAAGCGGAGCCGCTCCAAATTGCAAGGCCTCGGGCAACCCTTGCCCTCAATCATTGCACTAAGAACCTCGTCCACCCCTTCCACCAAATCTTCCCTAAACATTTTAACCAGTAGCCCCTTCGCTTTTGCCTTGGGAACTTTGTTGTCCAGGAGAGATGCCAGGAAACATGAAGAAACATGCAAATTATCCCTCTCGTACTCCTTACTTTCCAAATGGCTAGAATCCAAAATCATCTTCACAACTGCAATGACCAAGGGATCATAATTAAGCAGAATACGCTTCAATCTTTGGTTGGTAATCTCCTTGAAGGAATTTTCCTCGCCTTCGACTGCAACGATATCGGTGTATCTGCCCTAGATCTTGCTAGGCCTTCAACCGAGACCTCAATTACAAATTTTGAACACTTCGCCATCAACGTCCCAGCTCATACCACACCCAGTAGAAAGGAAGGAAGAAAGCTCACATTCTCCATTTGCACCTGCAAAGAAAAGCTTAACCAAAAAATGATACGAACCATCAATATATAAAACACAGTTCACAAGGCCATTGCCATCCTACACAAATGGTCCATCCAGTGTGCAAGATGTCCTTGCCATGAGGAGTAAATCCCTTAGGCAGTATTTGCACTCATCACTAAACGTTGAATATGGAGCCGTAGCTGTCTTCAGCTATCCACCGTATGGCTACGAAAAGACAACTCTTAACCATCACTTACCATTATGATTGCTAGCTCAACCTTCCTTTCCCCAATGTCCCTGCCACTGTGGCATCAAATGCCACCTCCCTCTGCCAACTTGGAGGGGCGCCCGCCTTACCTCCCACAATATTATTTCTATTATTATGATAATATTAATTGTTCTATTTTTATATTATTATAATTATAATATAATAATAATATTTAAGTGGAAAGTACTTATATTTATAATTATAATATTAGCTATTATAATTATAATAAAATTGCTAATATATATATATCTCTTTATTTATTTTCTCATTTATTTATATTTCCATGTTTGGTTATTCCTATAATTTGGTGTCACAATTGGGGGACATTACAACATCATTTGCTCAAGAACTTAGGTTAGGATGTTTCAAAAATCTTTGAACTTAATTGCTAAAAGGGATTTGGTAAAATGTTTGCACAATGCTCCTAAGTTGAACAATATTAGAGTTGAATATTGTGTTGTTGATCATGTTCTCAAATGTAGTTCTATAGAACCTCAATGTGTCTAGTGACTCATGAAAAATGAGATTATAAACAAAGTGTCAACACTTGGTTGTTGCAAAAAAGAATTGTAGGTTTTTATCTTGGTATTCCCATTCTTGTCAAGATGCGACACAATTATATTCACTCCCAAACAACTCCACTTATGGTGCAATTTTTTGCTTCTGTGGAAGAGCCAACAATTGTGGTTTTCTTTTTACTCCCTCAAGATATCAGACCAAATCCCAAAAAGAAAATAAACCCTAAAGTGGATGTCTTGTCATGCAAGGATATTGCATAGTTCATTTATGTGTATTTGGTCAAGTCAAATTATGATTTTTCTTCTGTTCCAAGCCATGTTTTTTTTCACCATGAGCGTATCTCAACTCCCACTTTGTTTCTTTCCAATGACACAACTTAGTTTCCTTCATGACCCTTGAAAGATAATTGATAATTGGCCTAGTGTAGGTTAGGTAAATGAGACTCCTAATCAATTAATGAATAAGAGCTTCATTTACTTGTGGTGATGGATCATTTTGGAAAAGATGGAATCCTATACATGAGTGTTGGCATTGGTTTACAATCTTTCATTGAAAATTTCTTAAGTATCATCTTGGCATATTTCACCCTTTTTGCAAATATACAAATTTTCCTTTGTTTTGCAATGCCGTAGTTCGAGATCTATCATGTCAAATGATCATTTGAGATCATTTTTCATTGCTTCAATTATCTTTTGGGAACTATAAGTGATGACCAAATCGTTGACATATACTGTAATGATCACAAGCTCCCTCTCTTGCTCTTTCAAGAAGAGATTGAAATCATATGGATTCTTGGTGAATCCATGACTAAGGAGATGCTCATTAATCTTGATGTACCAAGTTCTAGGAGCCTATTTCACGTAGCAATATTTTCTCAATTGTTGGTTTTCATCAATGCATTATACTCTACATCCATTTCATCTTTCCAAGATTGTGACTAAAGAACCTACTTCACTATTTCCTAGACCGTAGTAGGAGTTTCTCAAGATTGATTTTCTTCATGGGGAAAAGTCCTCATACCATTTCTTGTTTACTCAAGGAAAGAAGATAGTCAAAACTGAGATGACCCAATCATTTGTGCTAAGGTGTGGTGGATAAATATGCCTTCATTGTTAGAGCTTTGTTTTCATGTGAAAACATCAATGAGATGAAACATCTTACCATCCTTGGAGACAAAAGCTACAACTTCTTGATTGCGAGTCTTGTCTTGAAGAAGATAGTTTCTCACCATCATAAATGTCAAATTCAAATTTCAAGTTGTGCTCTAATAATTGATTTATTGACAAGAGGTTCTTAATGAACCTTGGAACATAAAAAAACCTTTGTGAGTTGACATTTATGGGTTTTGAGTGGCAATGAAATGACCAATGCCCTGTACTTTATATGTTGTATCATCGCTAAGGGAGACTTCCCCATGTTGGAAAATTGTCATTGATGTCAAGCAGATGCATGACTGAAGATAACATATTTGAAAGGTAAAGGTATGGATTACCTTATTCTAAATTGTCATTGATGTAAGCTAAGAATATAGAAGATTTATCATATACTTTTTAGAATACAATAGATCATTGGAGAAGATTTATTTGCGGTGTATGAAGAAAGAATAAGGGAGTGTGGGTGCATTTATAAAGAAAAAACATATACACAGCAGCAATATGAATACGAGTATGCAGATAATTTTCAAAGACATGATCATAAGCCCATCCTAAATTCTGGAAAGGATCGATGATTGTGCAAACAGAAGTAAAACATTAAGTTAATTGATTGTGCAATTATTGGTAAAGCAATCTCATTAAAATCGCACTAACAATAGGACGTGTTTAAAGGCATACAATCTTTGAGAAATCAGTTTCTAATATATACAACAGTAATACGTCGATCAGACATTTTGAAAGAAGCAACCACAAACAGATTGCTTGTTTACTCAAGGATTATCCTTAAACAAATGATAACAGATGTTAATGATCCAAAACTGTTGTTGATATTTGAAAAAGCACGATTTAAATACTGAAGTGATGCGTTTTTTTTCTAAGAAAGGAGATGCGATTTTATTTCTGAAGTAACATGATTTAGTTCTTGAGAAAGAACGATTTGTTTTAAAGAAAATTCATTAAAGAGTAATCATGCTAAGAAAAGGTGCGATTATTGAAGAAAAACATTTTTACAAATGCTAATTATGGAAGGGTGCGACTTCAGAAAAGATGCTGCCAGATCTATCAAAAATTAATTAAATGAAAAGAAGCGCTTCATCACTAAATGGTGCGATCTCATCAAAACAAATATTAAAGTAAAACAATAATTAATTAGATCTGAAAAAGCATCATTTGAAAAGTAAAAGGACGTGATTATTGGAAGAGACAAATTCAAGGAAATGATACGATGGTTTGAAAGATTTTCATGTTCAGATTTATAAGCCAAAGTAATTAATCGAACAGTTACAAATTGGTTGTGCATTAAAGTATGTGATTAAAACTTGTCTAAAGTGATGCGATTCTACAAAGATAAATGATCAATACTGTTTAGAAGAGGCAGATCTCTAATGAGATGTCCTTCTATCAAAGGATGCAACATATGGAGAACATATATATATAATTGATATTCAAAAACAGTTGTAGTGTGTGGTGTGTGTGTGAGAAAGTATAATATCATAAAGACAGCAACAGATTCAAGTATAAGAAGATCTGATTTTTGGGAAGTTTATATTCAGATTTGAAGATGGAATTATGAGAAGTATTATGGCAAGTTTGTGAGAAGAGTATGCTGATATAAAAGAAGAAGATCTAGCAGAGATAAAGGAAGAGTTTGAGCAGAAATATAGAAGGAGTCTATGCAGAGATAGAAGACAAATTTGGGCAGATCTCAAGGCAGAAAGTTATGAGAAGTTGTGTTGTACCCCAAAATTAAAATTTTCGTTACACTTAGATATTTTGAAGAAATGAGTAAAAGTCTTGCAAATCAGTCAAAAAGGTCAAAATTTGGGTGTGCATGTCTTGCATGAGGGGTTAAAACGAAAATTTTTCAATTTCTGACGATTTGGGTCTGCTAAGAGCAGCTTAATCTACAAAACCCAGATCTCAGTTTTTCATCCCTAAATTTTAGGAAAACTGCTATTTTTAGAAATTTTCTAAAATTAGCAATGTTTTCTGGGTTTCTTTCGAAACGGATACTGGCAAAATTTTCTAAAAATAGAAAGTTGGTCCGACAGGGTCTGAACTGATTTTGATTGGCTCAAAATGCGTTCGTATCAGGCTGGTGCAGTCAGAATCTCAAAATGATCAGTTTTGCCCTACTGGGTCTATTCTACTTTTCAGAAGCATATCTGGAGCTCCGAGGTCATCAATGGAGGTCATTCGACTGCCAGGGGTCAGTTTCAACACTTAAACATTCGACAAAAGATGAAATGATGAACGTGCACAAAGAACGAGAAAGAAAATTGAAAATTCATGAAAATTTTCTAACACTGGAAGAAGTGGGCACCCCTGTTGAAGAAAGGCGCCCACCTTTTTAGGGCATCATATGATAAATTAGGGTTTCAAGCCTCCAGTCAAACTTCCTCACTTTTCTGTCAGCATCGCAGTGGATTTAGCGGCCAAGTCATCAGGCGATTTAGTCATCCGAAATTCAACGACGAACGGGGGTATCCAAGCTGAAGTCAGAACGAGAGGAAATGAAAGAATATGAAAATTTGACTAAGTGTTGAGAAAATGGGCGCCCCTGTTGAAGAAAGGCGCCCAAGCTTTCAGGAGGTGAAACGAATGAATTTGCAGATAAGGCTCTAACGTAATCTCTTCGTAGTTGATCCAGCTTTCCAGCGAGATAACCAGCACGTCAATCGGAGTTCGTAGTCACCAGATACGAGGAGCTGAAAGTAGGGTCCAACGAAGGCTGAGAACCAAGATTCAAAAGCAAACACAGAAAATAAAAAATAAAACTAACTCTGGTGAAAGTGGGCGCCCCCAGTCAAGAAGGGCGCCCAAACTTTTGAGGGCCTTAAAATAATTATTTGATTAAGTTCATTCCAGAAGACCCCTCTTCATTCTTCGTCAGCTTCGTGATGAGTATAACATCCAGTCAATCTGACGTCCGGAGCTCCAGATTCGACAAGATCGTCTGTAGAAGGGAGTTTATGAAGAAATTTGAAAGTTATGAAAATGGCTATCTCTGGATGAAATGGGCGCCCCTGGAAGGAAAAGGCTCCCATGAATTCGGAGGTCAAGATGAAGTCTTTCGCCAGAGATGCCTCCAGAACATCTTTCTTAGAATCAGTCAGGCTCTGTCGTGAAATCTTCAACTCGCCTGTCCGATCATTCTGCAAACAGGATATCAGAGGCGAAGTAGCATGTCAAAATAAAGAAAAGTTGAAAATGTTAAAATTTTGGCTAACACTGGATAAAGTAGGCGCCCTTGGTGAAGAAGGGTGCCCAAATTCTCATGCCTTAGAGAAATTTTTGAGGTTTTCAAAATTTCAAAATTTGCAAGTGGAGAATGGCGTCCAAGTTCAAGGAGACTGAGTTTTAGGGTTTTGGAAATAAAAGCAAAGAAAGCAAAACCTAATCCAAAGCCCTAAAGTCTATTTATCATCATTCTTTCATGTATTTTTCATTATTTTTGCAGGTAACATCCAGAGGAGAAAGTTGGAGCAGCAAGTTTAAAGAATTTTTTGTGATTCAAGAATCCATCCTTGCTGGTTTTACATCAGATTTTTCAGACCAGCAAGCATAAACCCTTGCTTTTTCAAGCTTTTTGTTCCAGAAGATCAAATTTTTCAAGCAGAAGGCCAAGACTTTCAATTTTTCTGTCATCTGGGTCTTTTTGCCTCAATCTTCTGAAGAATTTTTCAAGAATTTCATCAAGTTGCAGCAAGTGCTTTTATTTTGCATGTCAGTGAAAACCTCAGTGCATTCAGATTTCAACCATCTGGGTCCTTTCCAATCAGTCTTCTGAAGAAAACCCATATCGCAACTTTTTTCAAGAAAGTTCAAAATCTAGGGTTGGCTGCTTTTTCGATCAAACGTCAGGGTTTTTGCAAATCCAATCAACTGGGTCCATTTCTAATCTTGTTTTGAACAAAACCCAGATGCCAACTTTTTTCGGGAAAAATTGAAGAAATTAGGGTTTGTTGCTTTTTTAAGCAAAATTCAAAATTTTCAAAAACGGACGATCTGGGTTGTCTTGCATCGATATTTTGAACAAAACCCATATCTCAGAAAAATTTCTCAAAAATTTGTCCGTTGGAGCACAAAAATCAGCATTCTAAAAATAGAAATTGTTCAAAACTTGTCTGAACCAAGGCGAGTTTACAGTCATTCTTCGAGTTTTTTGAAATGGAGTCCACTCCTAATGTTTTCAAATCCGAATCAGCTCTCTTTCACAATTATATCAAAACAGCTGAGACAGACTTGCATCATGTCAAGCCGGTGTTCGATCTACATACCATGGAGAGAGCAGGCAACACTTCAATCAAGAACCTGGGACATTCTGGACTCCTTGCAGCAGCGTCAATCCCTATATCAGTTCAGAGTCTTGAGTTCGTAATCGCTTGCATTAAGCATTACAACCCGGCTACAAGGGAGATCCAGTCAGCAGACGGCAGATTGATTTGTAGTCTAAAGCCTGATATGATCGAAAAGTGTTTTTCCATTCCCCTGTGGCCTGAAAGCGTTACTCTCTCAAAGGGTGAATGCGAAAGGATATGGAATATGCATAAAGACAAATATAGCAAGAAGATTGCACAGAGGTGGATGAAAGAAAAGCATAAGACTCTGCCAAGTCACACTTCCATGATGTCAGCAAAGTTCGAAAAGGTGACCAATGAGGTCGAAGATTTCCTGAGATCTATTGCAGATGCTGAAGATATTCTTGAAAAGCGGTGCTTTGCTGTTGATGGCATAGATGCACCGAACCGGGACACAATCTCTAACTTCCTAGCAGATGTGATCGAGCTTTAAAGCAGCTTTCTTCTAGAAGCTTTCTTTCCCGCTTTCTTTCTATTCTTGGAATGGTCCTTATCCATTCTTTGAGGATAGAAAGAGGATAAAATATAATAGTTGGCGTTTCCTGCTTTTTATGCTTTCTTAGGGTTTTAGATGTTATCTTCTTTCCAGATTTAGTAATAAAGCTTGCTTGCTGAGCAAGCCCTAGATTGTGAAAGCAAGGAGATTTTAGGGTTCCCTACTCCTCTGCTTCTCTATGTTGGGTGAAAATTATGTAATCAGCTTTTCGATAGATTACACAACTTGGACTTCAGCCACAGCTATGTGAGATGTGAATCTCTCCTCTCGGAAAGGGGAGGCGCCCTTCTTACTGCTAACAGAAGCGATAGTAAATCAAACAAGTAATTACAAAATGTACACGAAATTCACGGAGTGGGGGGGGTGTGTTACATTCATCCTTCTCTCTTTTTTCAGAGAAGATGTTTACAATGCTTCACCGTTGGAAGTTCAGAATTCTTAATAACCTAAAACTAACAACTAGCAGTAATACCAATATCTCTATCTCGTCAAAGCGAAGCGTAGAGATACCAGAAGTGATTAATAACAAACAAAATAAAGTAAAAAGGGAAAGCTCACGAAGGCACAAAGTCATTCCATAGCTTTATCAGTGTTGGATCTCAGATGTATCGTTTGTTACGTATAGAAGCACAAAAAGTCTTCTCAGACGCAACAATTCTTCAAACAACATGAACGATTACAAGCACAAAGTCTTGTAGATCCTTCAACAAAAGTCAAATAGCACGAACGATTACAAGCACAAAGTCTTGTAGATCCTTCGACAAAAGTATCCAAGAGTATGAATAATTACAAGCACAAAGTCTTGTAGATCACTCAACCAGAACATGCAAGAGCATGAATGATTAGAAGCACAAAGTCTTGTAGATCACTCAACCAATGATAAACAAAAATAACGATGCAATCTAAATAATAGATGTAACACAAAGTTTACATAAACTACTTAGAGTCTTCCAGATTCTTCGAACTAATCACTACCAAATAAGATTAACTCACAAAAGTATCGAATCCAACGCAAAGTTTGGCTTGCAATCCTTTTCTTTATTAACCAAATCTCATTCACAAAGCATGAACGCAAAGTTTCACAAATTTGCTTACAAAAGGGAAGCACTTCGTTGCAAAAGGCTAAAAGATAATTTACAATGAAAATCCCTCACATTATATAGAAAGAGGGATGAGCAAAAGAAGGAAAGAGATTGAGAAAATCAGGGAAAGTTAGGTGAGTGATTTTAGGAGATCTCACCTAACTTTGACCAAAAAGTGTAATTTATTTTCAAAATATTACATCTTTGGACTTGGTGTAATTACAATTTACAAAATGACATTTGAAAATGTCGAAATGAGCCACAAGATTGCTATGTCCCTTCAGCTGACATCTCTGAGCACAGATTTGGCCCACTGCACACCCTCAGAGTCATAGACTGGATAGGGTCACTTCTGAGCTTGGCTCAGCTTCTGGCCAAGTGCAGTTTGATCGTGAGTTTCGCTTGGGCTCGACGGAGACTTCTGCGTAGTTGCTATTTTGTAGCAGCCTCCTCGTAGTCACACAAGGGACCCCCGCTATTTTAGCAAGATGTATTTCAGTAAATGCTCAGAATCCTTCTGTTCGCCACTTTACTAATTTGATGAGTAACGAGAAATATTAATATTTAATTGTATTAATTAAATATTAATTATTTAATGATTATAATATAAAGTTATAATATTAAATTATAACTTAAGTGATTCTTCTTGAGGGGTGCGCCATCATCAGAAGGGGCCAAAATTGATCATTAAATTATAATAAAATATTTTGGCTGAGACTATGGAAGAATTAAAAGAATTAAAAGTGAATATTTTATTAAAACCCTATTATTGAGGAAATCGCACTTTTGAGCATTATAGTGCATTTGCCTTGGGTTTTGGGCCATTATGTGATTATTGATTTTGAGAAACTGATCAACTTGATCTGAGCAAGAGACTTTAGGGTTTCAAGTTCGAATTCCTTGGGGAACGAGCCATCTCCATCGGAAGCAATTCAGAGGGTGTGAAATACCACTTGATTTATTGCAGCAGAGGTTTCTTCATTCAGGAGGAATCATTGATCTTCAGAGAATATTTTATCTTCAGAGTTCTTTCAGTGTTTGCACTCAGAAAACATCTATTCATCTGGGCGCACCATACTCAGAGGCTTGGACATTGATATCAGAGGAGGCCGTACATTCTTGTTGCTGTTTCTGACAGGCCGTACTTCTGTACAGCAGGCCGTACTTCTGTCCTTGGGCCGTACTTCTCACATCAAAAGAAACGCCTTCTTCTTTGGTTTCCAGTTGGCATCATTTGGGGCGCTGGGGTTTCAGAAGGCAGTAGAGGTCATCAGACACGAGGAGAAGTTCTCATTTGCTGCAGCCGTACCATTTCTAAACATTTACCAGCAAGCTGCAAATTCCAGGTTTTCAATAAAAATTGTTATTTTTATTATTGCCAGTTATCAGATTCATGTTGTATTGAGCCCATATGAGCAATAGATAAATCGCCTTCAATATATCTTGTATTTTCCATGCATGTTGGCTATTTAGCATTTTTTTATAGAATTTATTATTCTTTCAAGCAAAATCGCATTCTTTCAATTACATGCAAAA
>VDFB02271358.1:1239108263-1239167726 GCA_007258455.2 Sequoia sempervirens
AAATGAAAACCAGTAAAAAATAAATGATGAATGTTCACTTTTTTTTTTGCTTTTAAAAAGCCAAAACGCGTTCTCGTTATAACGCGTTCGCGTTATAACGCGTTCGCATTATAATGCGAACGCGTTTTGGCTCATTTTTCACTTTTGTGGCCACAAAAGTGCGACCATCTTGGTGCACTTACCCGGTAAATACAAGAGATAAAAGTCTATGGAGACTCACAACTGGTTATCAACCAAGTTAATGATGACTATCAAACTAAGGATGAAAATATTACCCCTTACAAGAAGATGGTAGAGAATATCAAGGACATTTTTATTGATATAACTTTTGAGAAGATTCCTCGCATGAACAACAAAGCAACAAACATCATGGAAACAATTTGATCATTTTTAGACATGTTGAACAACATCCTTCAATGTGAATTCTTGGTAGAACAACTTCTCGTACAAACTTTTCAAATCACTAAATCTGCATTCATGTGTGTCCTTGTTCATCTTGGATCCCCATGGTATCATGAAATATTTACCTACCTTAGTATATGAATCCTTTCGTCTGATATCACCTCCAACCTTAAAAATACCTTTGTCAAAAAGGCATCCTGATTCATGATCCTAGGTGATACCCTTTACCATTGAAGCATTGAAGGGAAATTACTACAATGTCTTAACCAAGAGGAAGCCTTGACTAATTTAATAGAAACTATTGAGGATGGGGTACTACTAGCCAACCATGGAAAGAGAAGCTCACTAGTATGTGTAAAATTGTGTCCAATGTCAATAGCATGTAGATCTAATTCATGCTCCAACTAAGGAGTTGCAACCAATGGTCACACCTTGGCCTTTCTCACAGTAGGGACTTGACCTCATGGGAAAGATCACTCCAACCTCATGCAATGGCCACAAGTTTATCATAATAGCCACTAATTACTTTACCAAGTGGGTCGAAGCCATTCCTATGACCTACATAACGAAGAAGCAAATTGCTAAATTTATCCTAAATTACCTAATCTATCGTTATGGTGTTCTACAAACACTAATCTCAGACACCAGAACACCCTTCAAGAATCAAGATGTGAAAGAGCTATGCCAAAGATTCAACATCCAACACCAATTCTCTACCCCATATTATGCCTAGGGCAATGGTCGACCTAAGGCTACAAACAAGACCATTCTAAAAAATCCTAAAGAAAATGGTCATTGAAGCTAGCCATGATTGGCATCTACAATTGAATCTGAATCTTTGGGCCTATCAAACCAGTATCTGCACACCGACAAGTGCAACCCCTTTCTCCTTGGTATATGGATCAGAAGCCATTCTACATATTGAGGTTGAGCTCCCATCACTGGGGGTGTCACTACAAAACTTGATCACCGATGAAGAATATAGATTATCTTGGCTGAATGAGCTAGAATTCTTGGACGAGCTTCGTCTTGAAACTATTAATCACTTGCAAGTATATCAAAACCAACTGAAATAGAGCTATAACAAGAAGATCAAATGTCGGTCTTTCCAAGTAGGGGATCTTGTCCTAAATCATAATCTAAAGAATGTACCAGATTAGGACAATAAAGGAAATTTTGATCCTAACTGGTTGGGTCCCTTTGTCATCATAGCAAGCTATGGATCGAGAGCATATACATTGTCAACACCTGAAGGTGAACCCTTGCAGGAGCCAACTAACAACTTACATCTTAAAAAAGTTTTATGCCTAGTCTTGAAGGGTGTAAAATCTAAAAATACAATTTTTTATTTTTTTTATCAAAATCCAAAAAAAAAAAGAGAGAAAGGATTGAAAAAGTAAAGAAAAAAAATCATCCTCTAGTGAAAACCACTTCGGTGGTGCTTTGGGAAAGTACGTTGGTGAAAACCTAGAAAATAGGTGCCTTGTGTAAAGAAAGTACCTCCATCTATTCTTTGGCTCTTTATCCTTTATCCTACCATCACCCTCCATCCATTGCCTCATTCATCCTATTTATCCCACCATCCATCTGTGTCTTTATCATAGCTTGATGTTGTGAAGTATCGCATCCCCTTATTACTACTTGGCACATTCTGAATGTCATTTTTTCCTTCTTGTATCGAAGTGGTTTATTATATCACACTAGGGGAGATTCATTGTGGATCATATTGGGTTCTTATATATCCTAAGATCATCGGGAATCTCATTAAAAATCCAAAAACATTCATAGAACTTCATCAAAATCCAAAAACATCCAAATCTTGTATAGCCAAAAATCCAAAAACATTTGCAAAATCCTATAAATCTAAAATTCAAAAACATTCAAAAATTATAAAGTCAAAATCCCTAAAATGGTTGAACATCGAAAATCCAAAAACAATGCCATGTCAAACTACATCGTCTTTGAGCTTGAATGTAGGAAAGGCCATCATTGACATGCCCCCGAGACATCCTAGGTTAGTCATTTAGAAGTCCATCATAATAAACTGACATTTCCATCAACTGTTCATATCTCATCTTCAATAAGTTGAGTCAGTCAAACTACGTGGTCTCTACATGTATAATGTAGGCAAGGCTTATCTTTGATCAGGCCTCAAAGCCCCTAGGATAGTTAATTTTTAGGTTAAGTTCTTGGTTGAAACTCTCAGAAAATCCAAAACCATTTAAATATCAAAAAATCCCTAAACATTCCAAAATCAGAAAACACAAAAACATTAGAAAACATTCAAAAAAACCCAAAAAACCTCAAATATCTTCAAAAAACCCTAAATAGCCTCAAATAATTGAAAACCATAAGCATTCACATAAACATTCAAAAGACCAAAAACAACATCAAAACATTTGAAAAACAACAAGAACATTAAAATATTCCAAAAAATCCAAAACCACCCATCCCATTTCACTTTCACCCACAATAACTTTCATCCATAATAAATCGATCATCACCTTCAATCTTTGGAAAAACAAATAGAAAGCAAGTACAACAAGTCGTAAAGTGATAACCTAATTGTCAAAATCTAATGTCTAGATCATAGGTAAATGTGTCAGTGAAGTTCATATCAATTGATTATCATAAATCTCATCATTATCCTACATCAAACAACCCCTGATCAACATGTCCTAGGATGTATCCTTCCTATGATGGACATCAATATCAGGAATCACCTTAGCTAAAGTTAAATTCGCAAGAGATATAGATAACATTGACTGTTTGTCTTTAATCTTTTCTTATGATTTATCTTAATGACCCATTATGAGGACCTCTCGATGATGTCTATCAAAATGATTTAGAGAGAAAATTATGGGGCATCAATCATTATCTTTTGTTTGGTATGCTTGTGGGTATTCTTGTAAAATAATCTTGGCGCATACTTTCTTAGTTGTGTGTGTAGGAAGGTTGTTTGGAGTACATTGTTGACTATTACGTATGCTTTGTCCAATATATTCTAAGCTTCTAACTTACATTCCAACGAGGTTTTCGTGTGTCAAGATGTGAACAAGAACTATCATATCTATTTGCAGAGCCAAAGTCCATTACACTAGATACAATGTCGTCCTGGTTATCAATACCTTGATGCATCATGTCTATGTGTTATATCAAACAATAAGGAATGATGGAAAATCCCAATCCCAAGATTTGAGAAAATCATCATCATGCATCTCTAATAAAGTCTCAATGGATCATAGACTTGTTGAATCTTTGGACTCAATCATCAAAATCAATGGTCATTCATCTTGTTTCTTCTATCTTCTCTCCGCACTAACCTGGTATCATGACAATCAACAAAAAAATCATCAATATATCCATCCTACATCTACAAACCATTAGCATGCATACATCTTGCATAATCATATCATATCACGAAACATACATCTTGCATCATCATTATCATTTGAGTTGTGATGAATAATATAGATTTTTTATTCTAAACATCTTAAATAATTGCATCACATATCATAAATATACATTGCATTATCATTATCATAAAATTGCATAGAAAATACATAAAAATAAAATGCATCCATAACATTTGCATATCATATCATCCATTCCATGGAATATCATAAAAAGATAATAAAAAAAATACAAGGTTGCATCCATTCCATATCATTACATTGCATATCACCACATATGATTGCATCTCACATAGGCATAAATAAAGTGCATCCATACATTATAACATATAATCATGTCACATCTCACATCATATGCATCCATACAATCATAAGCATGAAATAAGATGAACACATCATATCGAGTCTGTATCTGTATCATATATATAAAAAAGTGAATGTCATGGTACAATATCTAAATCAATGTATACATATCAATCATAAATACAATATCTACGAGGCTATCAAAAAGGATCCCATGAATGTATATCTGTATGAAATAATTGGGAAACAAGTCAAAAAGTGTCTATACAATCAAGCTAGCCCTGATGGCTGCTCCCCTCTCCAACCTGTCTCTCTGGATGATCCTCAACCCTGGGCCATGCATCACTCCTCTATGAGTATTCAGGCTATCTGAGTGCCTGTGGAACATCTATATGATTGTGCATCATGTAATAGGTTGCCTCAGTCACAACCTCTCTGTATAGCCTGTCAGATATAGTCCTACCCTGTGTAGTCACTATCATCGCCACCAACTATTGGAGGTGATTGATCTTCTAATCTCTCTCAGTAGTCATAGCTTGTACCTGTTGCCTCACATGATCTCTCTTCACAGTAATAGCCAAAACCTACTATCATGTCTAATCCCTCTCAATAGTAACTACCAAAATCTACTGTCCGGCCTGATCCCGTGCACTTGTAATGACTTGAACCTACTACTATAACTACTGTATCTGCAAATCTCTAGGATCATGTGGACTGGCTACTGCTACATTGACTACTGTTGAATAGGAGGCTACTGTGGAGGCTGTTGATCCATTGGCGGTGCCCCCAGAATATGCCCATCTTGGCCATCCTGCCCCCTGCCTCTACCTCTATCTGCTTCCCTCCCTCTAGGTCTCCCTCATGGAGGAGCACCCACTAGATTTTTCAACTTGCGAGGGGGTGTGAACCATGCATCATATGTAGGCATCATCTGATCATCCACCTATCCTATGTCATATTCCCATGGTTGTTCCATCAACTTCCTAAAGCCCTCAACCACCTCTGGGGTTGAGATCGTAGGTCCCGACGTGGGTACCTCTCAAGCTGATCTAGTAAAGATGGCTCTATATGCATCATCTCGCCTATCCGACTACTCACCAAACTATCAGGCCACCCTATCTGGAAAATACCTCTCTATAATCATGTGCTCCCAACCCTACATATACCATGTCTATTTGGAAAAGAATAGTTTTTGCACATCATCATACCACCTTGGCATTTTTAGCTAGATCCACCATCTAAATACTATCATATCATTAAT
The DNA here is from genome assembly GCA_007258455.2 of Sequoia sempervirens. Taxonomy (NCBI): domain Eukaryota; kingdom Viridiplantae; phylum Streptophyta; class Pinopsida; order Cupressales; family Cupressaceae; genus Sequoia; species Sequoia sempervirens. Next base: position 1,239,113,643 of record VDFB02271358.1, read on the forward strand.
AACTTGATGCTAATATGGAATCCCAAGCTGCCCAGTGTGTCGTAAAGTAATGGCGCGTCTATATCATCAAACCACAAGATCATCTGGCTCTATATCGACCATCTAGATGATCGGTTGAAGCACAACAATATGCTCCCAAGCCCAAATGTGTAGCAAGGTAATCCTTATGTCAATAGCTCGCCCATCGCAGTAAACTAAGTCATGCATATCATGATATAATAAGGCAACATCACCGGGCCCCATGCAAACAGTGTCCTCCTATAGAGCATCTGATGTCATGCCAAGTACCATCCTGGGCTGAATCCTTTGCTCTATCAGTCTAGAGCGACTAAACCAGAAATGATAGATGCAATTATCAATTGAAAAGTGGGTACTCGACCTCTATACATCTCAAGTTCAATCTGTGAAGTAACTAGAATGATGTCTTCAATCTCCATCACCTTGTGACAGGCATCATATCCGATGTCGACATTGTATATCACACGCTTGCCATCTATCAGAAAATAGAGTATACACCATACATCCTCTAATGTCACTATCACCTCACCTATAGGAAGGTGGAATGATGAAGTCTCACTATGCCATCGCTTTCACAATGTGGTCATCATAGCTAGATGTGTCCAGACGACGGGCATGTATGCAACATACCACAGGCCAATCTCCCCTAGGTGTTCCTAGCGCAACTCAGATAAATCACCAAGTCTCTCCAAAACTATGGGTCGGTGCTCATGAGACATCAAGGGTTGAATGACCTCCTGCACCCATGAAGCACACGACGTCAAATTTCAAAAAATTTGACTCTGTTTGGAATTTTCAGCTCTAAAATGACAATAGTGTCACTATTTACGATTGCGTCACTATATTTCAAATTCCAAATTGTGATGCTCAAAGACATTCAAATTGCAAATCACAAATTGTGTCGCTAGAAACATATGCATTGTGTTTTAAACTTTCGAAACCCTAACCCTAATTTTCAAATCAAGAAATGCGTCACAATTTAAAATTGGGAACCCTATTTTTAAATTGTGAACTACGTCGCAATACACATATGTGTTGCTAAAATTCATTTTAGCATCGCCAATTCTAAAATTAGTGTTGCTATATAGCAATGCCATCAAAGTTTAAAATATAAAAGTGCAATAAATGCATCAAAAATACAAATTTCAAATCAAGTTTTGAGTCACATACCGGTGGTTCTGAGCCTGCAAGCTACTGGTACTCTCAAACCCAGTCAAAAATGTGTTGTGGGAGCTCTCGTCGCGCCATTTCGTCAGAGGGTCAGAGCTCAAAATGCAAGAATTCCTTAAAGTGTGAATGCATAAATGAATTGAAAGTGACCCTTCCTCACCTATTTATGCTAGAAAATTAGGGTTTTTTGACCTAATTTAACCTTGAAGCTAGGGTTTATCATCATTTTCACCAAAATTTCCAATTGGAACCTTATTTTCATCATTTTTTTGCATTTTTGGCATATTTCTTGCATCTCAAAGCCTTTCTAGACCCCTGGGGCAACTTTTCATCTTTGTCAACAAATCAACCCAAAATTCAAAATTTATGCCCGATTTCTTAAGGGGGCAGGGAATCAACTTAATCTTTCCACTCGGGCATCTATGAAATAAATATATATATATATTTTGATTTAAGTAGTAGTTTTTAATCCGAAGATCATCAATCTTTGAACCGAAGCAACAAGTACCTCTCTTCAAAGAGGGGAAAAATGTAGACACTAAAAAATGTCCTGAATGATATCATACACTCAAATAAAGTATTCTAACATTATTTTCTCTCAAACCCATCCTATTTTCACTTAATTGATTAAATTAACCTAGCTATTTAATTAATTGCATCATTCTTATTTATTAACCTAATTAATTTAATCAAGTTAATTCACCCCCCTTTTTCACGCTAACATTTCATCTCATTAAATTAAATAAATCAAAGCATTTAATTTAATTCCCTAAGTCTTCACATTTAATTAAATAACCCTAAGTTATTTAATTAAATGTCATTTCACCTTTCCCCATTCATTAAATATTTTAACTTACTGAATATCACTATTCTTCTAATTCCCTAATTGCATGATTAAAACCTTGTTTAAATTAGCAATTATCTAGTTAATCTATTTACTCTCACTTGCAAGGGAATATTCCCATGGAATATTCCCTCCCCTTTTGTAAAATTAATTTTTTTTTAATTAGCAAAATATACTTTTTTCCTCACCCATGAATATTCCAAATAATATTCTTTCTTGTCCAATCATTTAAGAAAGGGAATATTCTCATAAAGCTTCATGTGCAAGTTAAACTTGAAACTCCTTGGGCAAGTTAACTTTTGACCTCTTGTATAGGTCAAAAGTGTGCTTGTTTGAAAGGAATGAGAACCCTTGATTAAATATCATCTTGCATTCTCATCCGTTGATGAGAATCCATGATCCATGCCTCCCATTTCCTCCATCCTTGACCGCTGATTAGCTTTTTCAATCTCAACCCTCAATTTCTCATTTTCTTTCCTATAAATAGTTCACTATTTGGACACAAATGGATCCATCATCCATCAGAGCAAACTTATGCTATTTAAATCACTCACAATCACACTCATCTTTGCACACATTTAGAATTTTTTAGTTTAAATTGGTTGCATAATAGCTTAGCTTCCATTAATGGTTTCCATTCATCCATTTAGCTAAATAAATAATTAGGGTTTGAATATTTTAGTTTAATCTCATCTAGATTAGCTTAGCAATTGCATATCTACATCTTTTAGCATAAAATCATTGTAGATTAACTCTTACATCATGCTCAATTTAGAATAAATCATGTTTTCATTCACATCTCACAACCAATTCATTGATTCTCTTCAATAGAATCGACTGAAACAAGCTCACTAATCATGGGATTGGGAAAGGGTCATTGTTCCACATCAACACGACACCAATTCCAAAACGGGATAAGTTTTAAATGGGTTAGAGTAGACATTTAAATGCTTTCATAGTTCATAATGTTTAGTTTCAATAAATTTTTAGCTTAACTTTCATTTGAATGATCTTGTTTAAGATTGAGTATTAGTGGCTACATTATGCTTTGATTCTTGATGGATCAAGCATAATCATCTCATACTAATATCCTTGTCAATAATTACTATCTGGGACGGGTGCCGAAATGGAGTTTAGAGAGTTTAGGTTCTGCTTTATCCAAAACCTATCTTTTGTTGTTGCAACTTACTTTTAATGAAGTTTTGTTAACCTCTCTAACATTAGATGTCAAACCAATCATATTGGATGGAAGGGGATCTAGCTTCCTTGTTGATGTAAGCCAACTTATGAGATTCAATCTCCAAAATGGTGGATATTAATTGAGTATATATTACATTCAAACTATTTAAGATGAATTGTTATGTGTTACAAAGGTGTCTACCTAACTATTTATTATTATCCACTCAATCTAGATAAGGTAAATAGAAATGGTCATTAGGATAATGAACCTCAAACTCCTACTATAATTGTGAATATTTTCTTAAGACTATAGTAGAAAATAAGATGAATATTAAGGTTGGATTGAAAGAATGCTTATGAACCTTTATATATATAAATGAAATACTGTTGATTGCATGCCTTGATGTATTTGAAGATTCATCCTAGAAATGGAATGATTGTTGGATAAAATTTTAATTATATTTCTTCATGTAAGAAAGGTAATGCTTGCTCATAAATTCATCAAACATGTTTCCTCATGATAATCGAATAGGAGGTAATGTGGTAATTGGAATTTCTTTACTTAATGATCCAGGTGGATCCAGAAGACCTCAAAAATTTCATAGTCTCATAATCTAATGAAACTAGCATCATTGGAAATATCTCACCGACACGATCTCAACGCAACTTGAATCGCCTAAAAGGGAGATCATACGCGTGAGTTATGATCGATCAAAGGTTCGGTCAAAACTAGTACTTGAGGCCATCAAGACGGCAAAAACATGATTGTCTCAAAATTTTTCAAAAATGGCATCCAATCAAAGAGCTCATCGAGACATTTCCAACGACGTTCGTTTTTTTGAAAACAGAGCTCATACATGTGAGATATGGCCAGTCAAATTTCTTAGTTGACTCAGTTGACTAGATGGTACAGGTGATGATGTCAGCATGATGTCGCAACAAGGATGGATGATGTGGACCAATCAGACCATGATACGTTTCGTCTATATAGTGACGTGGTGGGTACAGTCATCAATCCATACAGGTGATGTGGCACCTTCGTGGCATGCTTGTGTGGCAGCTGACGGGAAGTCGAGTCAACGATGATGTGGCAATGATTATGTTTCTTCAGTGAATGACATCATGCCATGTGGTACCTTCTCGGTACACCATGTGGCAGCCTCCTTCATTTCCGATTGGTTGAACAGTGCAACAAAATTTTGCTAGGGGGGTTTGACCCCCTAACCTCCTCCACACTAGCCGATGCCTCCACCATTAGACCACATAGAGGTTCTTTAACCATATAAGGCAGCACATGGTTTTGGAGTATTCCAAATTCCAAACAGTGAGTTTAAAATGGTTGTGGTAGGAGTTGAACTCCCAACCACGTGGGTGCTAAAAGATAAGCCCACCGATACACTATCAACAATGTTTAATATATATAGTGGGTGGTTTTTATTTAAATAATTTTTCTAGGCCAAATTGTTAACAAAAGCCATATGTGGTTTAAAAAAACACCCTAACCACTTAAACCAAAAGAAAAAAGGAGGTTGTAAATGAATGGTATTTTTGGTTGAGGGGTTTTTTTTTTTGGTTTCATGGTTAAAACCTTATTAGGCAATTTTTATGTATAAAACGGGGTGTAGGTGTGAGTTTTCAAGGAGGTGATGTGATAGAGATTTTTGACAAGGAATTCACTTGAAGAGAATTAGTCAATTGGGAGGATTTTTCCAAGCACAAAGACATTGTAATTTGTAATACTTTCTCTTTGTAATTGGGTTATGAGGCAATTGAATCCTAACCTAAGCAGGAGAGTATGAGGGTTTCTTTATGTGCAAGAAGAGACTGTGAGAGTTTTTATTGCAAGGGATAAAGCTTGGGTGATGCACAAAGTGTCATTGTTTGGCGTCATTAATAAAGTGGTTCCTTATTGAGAAGCAGACCCAGAGACGTAGCTCAAATTGAGCAAACTCCGTTATCAAGTTCGTGATCTCTCTTCTTCTCTTTTGTCTTATAATTCTCTTAAGTATTTGTTTCTTGAGTTTCCTACTTATGATTTTTATGTAATTATCTTATTCTTTATTAATTTTAGATTAAAAAAACAAGTGAATGCTAATTTTTGTAATTTCAATGGCTATAATACATAATCACACAATTATGTTGGATCGAGAAAATGTTGTAATTAGGATTAATTTACAAGTGAATTTGTAAACCGCTAATTACATATCACTTAAGAATGTATACTCATATATATACCCATAGATATGTATATAGATACATACATGAGCTATACCTTATTTATTTAATATTGCATATTTTATTCAGTTTCATGCTAGTACTTGCAAGTTCTTACATTGGATCCATTTCATTACTTGATATGCACTCATGAAAAGATTGTTGGATAATTTGCATGCTAGTAGTCATGTTATCTTGATAGAAAATTAGTACTTGCAAATATTACTTGTTTAAATAAATAATGGACTTAGCAACGTTAATGGTAATCTAGCATGAAGTCTTCATGATTTTTTTACATAAGCATTTGGATGTCATGATATCAGGATTGTGATAGTTACTTGAGATGTATATTGTGTAGACCCCTAAGTGGGTAGTTCTTGCATGACTAAATGAAATTCCATCTCTTGCATAAGACTATGAGTTTTTGTTTAGAACCATTGCATGGCTTGTCTTTAAACAAGTAATCACAGCGACCTTATGCTATGAGTCTTGGAATTCCATCTTTGAATATTGTTCTTTGTATCATTGAAGAAAAATTGAATTGAATAAGAGGCAATTGAATTCCAAGTCAAACTATGCCATCCAAAAATGAGTAGACATATGATGCTATGATGAAAAATAGCTGTGTAGAATTCTCTTTATTTATAATTTCAAATAGATTGGCATAATACATTTGAAACTCCTAATGTTATGATTGACTATTGAAGTGAATCTAACACTTGCACATAATGTGGAAATCCTCTTTCATATGACTTCTTGCATTATATTGAAAATAATGTTTATGGAAAATGAATGAAAGCATGTATGCATGTAGGGAACCATTGCATGAACATGTGCAACTAGGAATTGATTGAATTTTGAATGTCATTGAATATGTTCTCTAGCATAGCTAGGATGAAAGGTGTAACCCTTTACTCACTCTATGTGATTACTATGGATACATAGTTATGTGAAATGTTTTGAATTGATGATTTATTTGATTCCTTTGATGAAAATGTTCTTGTGTTGTAAGGACCACCCTTTGGACTTTAATTTTTCTTATGATTGGATTAGTCACCAATTCCTTGATGATTGATTTTGTGACCCTTTGTTGTACTTGATTCACTATTGGAATTGTCGACATTTCCTAACTTAGAGTTGAATTTGGTGATTCTCCTCTTCTAATTTTATTCTCGAATCTTCTGGTGACTATTCCAAATGTTTGACATTGTGGGTCCTATATTATGTTAAGTGTTGTAACCTATCAAGTTCACCATGAACAATGATAAAATTTCAAGGGAGTAAATTGTGGAGAACGTACTAATCTTGACTATTATCATGATTGAATTTGTCTTGCAACCTTGTGAATGAGTGGCATGTGTGATGCCATGTATGGTAAAAGAAGTAACATGCATTGTATGATATGCATTGAGAAGAATTAAATTTCTCTGAGTGATTGAAATTATTGTATTCTCTCCATTCATGCACGACGTGCTGAATTAAGAAAATATTGATTTCTTTATAAGTATATATGTTGATATACTTGAGTGGTTTTACTTTTGGGATGGGTGTCGAATGTGGAACAATAGAGGACTTCCACTTTTCAAGAAGAATCCAATATTTCAAGTGCTTTGGCCAAAGGCCAGACCATTGAAAAAGATGGTTAGCCTAGCAAACTTTATTGCTATAATTCTCGGCCACATCCTATAAATAAGACATTGCTATATCATATATGTATATATGCATGTAGATATTATAGGCATGCACTAGATTCCCCCTTGCCCCAAATATTTTGAGGTAGCTAGGCACTTCATGCAGGTTTGATAGATCTTCAAGTAGGAAGAACTTCATGAAAGTATAATCACCATGATTGGGTGGAAAAGCACCCAAATCATGTTTTTTTTTATTTTGACTAGCCATGTTTGGATTGATAGTCAGAGGCTTCATAGATTATGTATTATATATCATTACTTGATTACTACTTGTATAATACACCATCACTAGTAGGAGTGATGTGCTTTGTAAACATGCTAACATATATGGATGAAGCACTTGCACATGAGAAGATATAACAGGTATGAAGTTATTTCTCATTTTGTGACAACTCTACTGGATTGATTATTGTTACTTTTCACTCATGTACAGTGGCAATCTTGGATCGCAAATGAGTCTCTATATGAGAATGATTTTGTAAGGAAAATATACCTCGGACGATTGGAGAATGTATATAGGTGGTCTATGGACATACGGGAGTATCGTCCATGAAAGAAGGTATGTGGATGAAATTGAATTATTGATGAAATTCAATATGTTGAGAGATAAATTTGATATTTTGAAATGCATTGAAGAAATTTTACCATCTTTCTGACTTTGAGATCGAGTTTATTAAACCATAATTATTGATTTCAAATAATATTTAAATTTAGACAAATAATGAAATAGTGGCCTGTAATCGAATTTAAGGAAAATATTTAAATCCAAAGAGTGGGGCAGCAAAATTAATGCCCATTATGAAAGAAACAGCCTCATATCCATGCAAACAAGTAAGGAGGAAAAGATCTTTCCATTTTTAAAAAGATATCACTAGCAAAAACATCGAGCAGTGGTGATGGGTATATAGGAAAAAGAAGGAAAGTGGCTCGGGTGTGTGGGGAAACAGAAGAAAAAGCTTAGGAAAAAGCTTTGACCTTTTAGGTAAATCAATATTTTGTTTAATAATATGCTTGATTTCTTAGTATCTCTATTAAAAAAAGTTACATTATTCTTTTAGTTTGTAAATTCTATTGAAATCAGATATAAAATAATATATGTTTGCAAATGAATTTGGCTTAGAGTTGGGTCAATTTCCTGTAAAATCAATCATTCTTTTTCTATGAACCAGGGCCATATTGGCCGACCATGTATGCTTCTAGCTTATGCATTTTTTTATCCTATCAAAACACTAGTCGAGCTTGGTCAAGCTAAGTATGACATATATTTTTCGCCCTATCTGTAATGTGCATGTGAGTTTATCTAGCCATTTTATGGCTATTCAGATTAAATATGAATAGAAGGAGTCAAGTTATATGAAAAAATGTAAATAAAATTGTTGATTGTTTCCTTAAAGAATCAACTGTAATACCACCATCATTATGACTGTTCCTTTTTTGATAGTATTTGATAGATCAATCAACTATGCCAAATGAAGGATGTCACACCCTTGGGGTGCATAAATTTGATTAGAATCCAAGGGTAATACAAAATAATGGCTATTGTTTATTAAGTCTGCTTCATTCACCTTGAATGAAGGAGGAACAAATTTACCATTCCAATCTTTGCATTATGTTGTATCGATCTATAAGATCGACTAGTTGCATCTTATTGATCATAGGTTAAATCTTGCATGTTGAGCCATATATGCCATTAAATGGGCATTCATCAAGATCAACCAATGTTATTGTGTATGGTAAAAATGAACAGCCATTCAACTATTGATTGTTCTTTGGAACAACCAGTGACTTGATCATTTATTATTTTCTTGTAGACCTCAATAGGAAACATGAGTTTTTATAAAACCTTGGAAATATTGAAATTATTTCAAGACTTATGATTATTTTGGTCTTAAAATGACAAACATGTCATTTTACTCTTTTATTTCATAGAGGATATTAGTATTATTTTTATGTTGATTACTAGAATGATGGAGATTCTATTCTTTTGTATATAGAACTATATAGCTTGAATCTGTTAATGAAATTTAATGGCACAAAAACTTGTAAACTCCTTTAAACAGTATTTTTTAGTTGCAAACAACATCGTTCTATTATAAATAACATTTTTTTAGTAGCGAATAGCATCGTTCTGTTATAAACATTATTTGTTTAATTGCAAACAACATCATTTTGTTATAAAAAATATTTATTTAATTGCAAACAACATCATTCTATTATAAACAGTATTTATTTAGTAGCAAATATCATCGTTCTATTATAAACAATATTTGTTTAATTGCAAATAGAATCATTTTGTTATAAACAGTATTTGTTTAGTTGCAAATAGCATCATTATGTTATAAACAGTATTTGTTTAGTCGCAAACAACATCATTTTGTTACAAACAACATTTTCTTATTGCAATAGCTTTGTTTTGTTACAAACAACATAACAATATGTGGAAACTATTCAAATAGACTATTCTCCGGTCTTCCATTTCTTGTATTTCAAATAAACGATATGTTAATATGTAACATTACTATATGGAAGCAATCTGATTTAATAGATTTTATTTAAGAATGTATGCACAAATTAATAACTTAAGTTGGCATACAAATGTGTATGCATATAGACCTTCGTCTACGTACATACACATACTTGTGACATACCTTCTTTTGTTACACATTTAATTCATTCTTAAATGAATACTGAATTACGTTGAATGTAATCATGTGACATGTGTATGAAAAGAATGGATAGTTTATTGATTCGATTATGTTTGAATCATTTTTCTAATTTTATTTAAGTCAAGGAAATAAGTAGAATGAATTACTTTTCCAAAATTATGTGTGCAAATAATATTCTCTTGTTTGAATAGAACAAAAATTCCTAAGTAGACCAGAGCACCTCAGGGTAGATGTTTCTAGAGGGTAGATAGTTGCTAAGAGATCATTGTGTTGTTGATAGTTACCATTCGGGACGGGTACCAAAATGGAGTTCAAAGAGTTTAGGTTATGCTTTATCCAAAACCTATGTTTTAATGAACTTGTGTTAACCTCTCTAACATTAGATGTCACATCAATCATGTCGAATGGAAGGGGATCTAGCTTCCTTGTTTATGTAAGCCTACTTATGAGAGTTAAGCTCCAAAATGGTGGATAGTAATTGAGTATATATTATATTCAAATGTATTAAGATGAATTGTTATGTGTTCCAAAGGTGTATACCTAACTATTTATTACTATCCCCTCAATCTAGATAAGGTAAATTTGGACTGGATAGAAATGGTCATTAGAATAATGAACCTAAAAATCCTACTATAATTGTGAATCTTCTCTTAATATTATAGTAGAAAATGAGATGAATATTAAGGTTGGATCGAAAGCATGCTTATGAACTTTTATATATATATAAAAAAAAAATTGTTGGTTATATGCCTTGATGTCTTTGAAGATTCATCCTAGAAATGGAATGATTATTGGAAAAAAAATTGATTATGTTTCTCCATGTAAGAAAGGCAATGCTTGCTCATAAATTCATCAAATGTGTTTCCTCATGATAATCAAATAGGAGGTAATGTGGTAATTTGAATTTATTTACTTAAGAATGTATACTCATATATATACCTATATATATGTATATACATACATACGTGAGCTATACCTTATTTATTTAATATTACATATTTTATTCACTTACATGCTAATACTTGCATGTTCTTAAATTGGATACACTTCATTACTTGATATGCATTCATGAAAATTTTGTTGGATAATTTGCATGCTAGTAGTCATGTTATCTTGATAGAAAATTAGTGCTTGCAAATATTACTTGTTGTTTAAAGAAATGATGGACTTAGCATCGTTGATGGTAATCTAACATGAAGTCTTCATGACTATTTTGTATGAGCAATAACATCAAGCATGATGTCATTTTTGGTGAAAATTATGTGATGATCATGTTATGATTAGATGTTGATATGACTTACTACACATATTCCATTACTCCTATTTAGTATTGCAATTCTAGTTTTCCTCGTGTTGGGTCGGGTATTCTTCAATGGACTGAAGAATTATGGGGAAGTGTTTCACTTCGTGGTAGGGAAAAAACATGCTCCCACAATGTTCTCACCCTCAAGATAGTCAAAGAAGTTCAAGGTCGAAGGGATCCTGTTAGGAAGGCACGAGTGTTCAGTATATTGTATAGTTTTGTTAATGACGAAGAGGTCTTTTGTAAGGGAAATATTCCCTTTTGAACTTGCCTTATAAAGAGCACATGTACTTTAAATTAATATTTCAATATAATTCTTTATTTTTTTCTTGTGCATTGGACACGTGGCATCCTTGTATGCATGAAGAAGTGTAAATTGTGTTTTAATTAAGCTTAATTTATGGAGGTTATTACAGAAAATCAACATCTTCACTTATATGCAAAGTGGTAATTAGTCCATGAGATCAATTCCCAAAGGAGTGATGGATAGTCCAACACCCCCTTTGATCAATTTCTAGACATGTGGCAGTTAGTCCAACAAGTGCCTCCCTGAGTTAACACCTAAAATGCATAGGTATACAAGAAAGAAAATTAAAAATAAAGTGAATGCATGAAAAATAGAATAAACCAACAAGCATCAAAATAAAATTATCAAATTATTCAAATTCTACAAATAAAAATCCCAACTTGAGCCCAGTGTAAAGCTTTGCTTCTCTTAGAATGTGTGCGCTTAATTTTCTAGCATAATGACTATATTCCTTCGATATCAAACTAATAGAATATGAATGTGTGAATGAGTGCTTGATGAAAATGGTGAATAATGAATTTGATTTAAAGAGTTTTAGAAGCATCATATAAATGGATAATATTTAATTAAGACCCCAAGTATGATCCATGATTAGGGGAGATGATGAGGAGATGTGGAAAGCATGGGAGAGTTGCACAATATTTTAATTTTCAATTAAAATAATATTATTACTCAACTCAAATTGATTAGGGAGATAGCATATTCAATTGATAAGTTAATTTCCTACATGAAGGAATTAATTGAGTGCATGAAAATTAGGAGTTGACCATTTGTATGGAATAGTTAATTGATTGCATGGATGAGTGAAGTGGATTTTGTTGGGAATAGGATGCCATTTAATTGCAATCCTAAATGTATTTCATGTATCTTCTAAGTCCTTGGAAAATGTTCCCCAAACACTAGGATTAGAAAGAGATTAAATTCAAATGAAATGAATATGTAAATTGACATTTGTAGTTATTCCTAAATGATAGGAACATGTGGGGACCCCCAAAAAGAGTTCCTACTAAATAGGAGTACATGGGATGCCCACATGGAATTTGGAACCCACCTTGAGTTAAGTTAAATGTTTGGAGAAATATAACACTTTAGAAATACATGTAAAGATCCTAGAAGTTAGGAATTGATATTTACATGAGTGGAGTTTAGTTTAGTTTAGTTCAGTATCAGTTCAGTTCAATTTAGTTCAGTTCAATTTAGTTATGGTTCAGTTATCTTCAATTGCATGTAGTTAGTTTAAGTTTAATGCTAGTTGACTTTAGTTGACTTGGAATGCATGAATAATGACTTGAGTTGCATGATAGATAACAAGTGATACATCCAGTTAAGTGGGGATGATCAATAATGCATCATGTTTGCATGAATTGATGGAGAGATATGTTTCAGTTAACAGAGATTGACTTGGACCCACTTTAGGCACCCAAGTTGATATCTTGGAGTTAACACCTTTGCATGAGAAGATATTTACAAGGCTTAGTTAAGTGGGGCCCATTCTTGGGCACCAACTTTGAGGAGAAGCTTGGAAGATATCTTCATAATCAACACTAAGTTAAGACTTTAGTTTGGGATGCCCAAATTGATGGACTTGGTTTGACATTATTTTTCACAGAAGAACTCTACTTACACAAGAATAGCATAGATATTTGTGAGGGCCTTTATCCTCTTGTAATTGTCAACTCTTTGGAGTTTACAATGTTCACAATTGTCTATTTATTGTAGAAAGTTGAATAGAGTTCTAAGAGAGTACTTTTGTTAAGCATGGCACATGATGTGTGGATTCATGCTTGGACACATGAGAGTTTATTTCAGGTTGTGAAGAAGAATTGTTGAAGTCAAAAGAAGCATCTCAAGCAAGGATTGATTTAGAATTATTGTAATCTTGTTCTAAGGTTAAATAATACAAGCACTATTGATTTTAGTGGTGAGTTTTTTCTCGAAAGGGTTTCACCACAGTATATAATGTCACTTCTATCTTTTGGTCTTATTCTTCTACAATCTTTTGTCTACTTCTACAATTTGTAAAATGAATCTAAACAGATTAATCATACAAAAATAAATTGTAACAAATAACACTTATTTAGATCTACAATCACATAGTTTTACAAAGTATTAAGCTACATAATTACCTCCATTTTCAATAGATTTGATTGATGAGTGAGACAAGGAGTATGTTTAAGTGAATTTGATAGGCTAGGTAACCAACTAGATGAAGTAGATTTTAATGATTTAATAATTATAGATGCATATCAAGTGGAAATAAATATTAATTAGTTTCTTAGTGGATAATAAATAGATAAATAAAATGGATAAATATGCATTAAATTAATGAAAATTCTAGCCTAATTTAATTAAATAACTAGGTCTTATTTAAGTAAATGACTAGGTGTTAGGGGTCCTAGGTGATGAATGGGTGATCAAGTGATAATGTGTATTGATAGATTATGATAGGATAATGATAGTGAAAGTAACTTTATTTTGGTTTCTATATTTTTCCCCCTTTGATATGATATTTGAAGTGACAATGTTTTAAAGAAAATAAAAGTAGCTATGAAGAAATGGATTAGATATGAAGAAAGTGATTATATTTTTCGATAATGTGTAGTAAAAATTTAAATATTGGATGGTGAGATGATGATACCCCTCAAGAGGTAATTTATGGAAAGAGGGAACAAGTGAGCTCTTAAAAGAAGAATGGTTTAAAAAATAATAATGAAAGAACATGAATAAATGGATGCAAGAAAAGCACAAAAGAGAAAAAAAAAAAAGATGAAATAATGAAAATGGATGATGAGACATGGAGAAATAGATATTTGTAATTATACACTATGTTGGAATATGGAGAGAAACCCTATTTTAATAATATTAATGTATATTATGCATCAAGGCATATAAGACCAAGATTATAATGTATCCAATGCATGGAATGATGCCCAATAAAATAACAACTATTAGAATACACCCGCACATACAAGGTGTTTGACACTCTTGGAGGGTACATGGTGTGAAAACCATTAGACATGTAGAGGATTTCCCATCACATTCCAAGGTGATTGACCTTGGTGGGTCTTATGAGAGAACATCCAATAAATATAGTATATACAAACAATAAATCGTGCCCATACCAGTCAAATCACACCATAGTATTGTAGGAGAGGGGGACCACCGTGTGCAAGACCCCAAGTCACGGAGGGTCAAGACGCGAGAGGCTACCCTAACTTACCTCAGCTAAGTGTATTGTTTAGGGTTATGAGGATGAGAATGATGAGGACTATGATGCCTCACAATCACTCTGCAATCTTGAGTTTCAATGTGGGGCTAGACGAGTTAGTTTTTAGGTCCAACTCTATGCCTCAGGGAGCTCCTTACCCGAGGATGTCAACATGGACTTCAGACGACAACACGGCGTGCTAGCGTCTCCAAAGCGTGTTATAGTTCGTACGGTCAGATAGCAGCAGAGATAAGGTCGAACTCACCAAAACGACTAATGGCCTAGCTACTCAACTAAAAGGATAGAATGACACTAGCAAGTAAACAAATTATTCTCTAATATTATAAAGTAAATAAGCAAGAGTGATGAAAATGAGGAGAATCTCACTAATAAACTCGTTCACTAGTTGATCCTCTGAGAGCTCGTACACCTACACACAACAAGAGGGAAAATGTTGGGTGGTTGTATAGGGGCCTACCTCAGTCAGACCCCCATTTAGGTGTTTCCACCGCCACAGACAGCCAAAAGAATGAGATAAAGAAGTAGTAACATAAAGAAAGCACAAGCACTACATAACAATACTATGCTACTCAACCAAATGATAGAGGAGAGGAGAGGGAAGCTTACCACCTCCACCAAGATCACTCAAGGTTGCTTGGGGGAGAAATGAGAGGAAATCAAGCCTCTACTATGAATGGTGTTGTCCCAAACGTTCTCTACCGAGTTGATGGAGTGAGATGTTGTTGCAATGGGATGCTTGGAATGCTAATAAAAGTGTTGGATTGAATGCTTGAAGTGGTCAAGAGTGACCTCAATGCTGGGAAGAAGATGAAATGATTATCCAAGAGACGGATTTGAAGAGGAATGGAAGAAAATGACCATATTCAGATCAGCCGGTTGAAGGAGGCGTTACTACTTCACTACTGGTGCATGAGCACCTTATCATGAACATGCCTCAAGGAGGAAACTTCAAATTTTTTATTTAGGTTTAATGTCATGGTGTTGTCATAAGTGACCACATTAGGTGTGTTTTGAGTCATATTTGTTCATTTTGGGCCTTAAGTGTAAAAAGTGCAAAATTGACAAATTGTTGTCATGTTTAAAAATTGTAAAAAAAATGCAACAAAATGCCAAATTGGAGAATATGAAGGTTAATTAGTTAGGTAATTAGTTAAAAGAATTGGAAATTATTTTTAAAGGAATTTGATCAATCTCAAAGGTCGAGGAAGGTCTGGGGAAGGTGTATGATTGAAGAATCAATAAAAATACTTAGTTTTTAGTGAATTTTTCTATGTTTTCAGAGTTGCAAGCCATTGTACGGCCAAATTTTATATCAAAAAAATTTCCTCCATTATAGAAGATAGCCACGTGAGTCTACTTGTAAATTCATTTTGTTTCATTAAAAATCATTAAATTTTGAGAAATTTATGAGGTTTTTGCTTCAGGCGGGTGAAATCCTCATTAGGGTTAACAATGAGAAGATTAATTTGTGTTTCTCTTTTGTTTGGTGGTGAAATTCCTTGGTTTTTGGTGAGAATATCTTATTGTGTATATTCTTTCATATTTTCTTGGTTTCAATTCTTCATGGCAAGGATTTCATGGTGGAAAGTCAATATTTTTGACTAAAAATCTGTACATAGTCTATTACAACAGGACTTTAAAATATTTTGGCCTAGGGTTTGTCAAAGTAAGCATGGGCATTAACTTTTCATGCATTAATGAGTAGGAGCAAGTCTAAATACACCTGTTTGAGGCATTAGAATAGTTAGTTGGTGCTTGGAAGCATGATATCCATTAACCTTGTTTGGCATAAGACCTAATTAGACCTAATTTTGCAACGTTCATTCCTAGTTTGATCAAATTTCTCCAAAAAAAATATGTTAAAGTTTTGATATGTGTTTAAGGAATGGAAAGGGGTATCCTAAGTGATAGTTACAGTTGGAAATAAAGGTTTGTATTTTAAATTGTCTCTGACAGTATGAAGGCAGAGTGCTACAGGGGTAAGGACAGTCATAGTGAATTAGTGAAATATGGAAGGGCATAATGAAATAATGATTTGTTTTGTTGAATCTAAGGTATTTGATGGATGAAAAAGATAATGGTGTCCTTGTGTGAGTCAGGTCAATGGAGAATCTCATTTGTTTGAATAATCAATTGTTGGAGAGTGATCTAATGAAGGTCCTTGAACTTTTGTAACAATGAATTGTGGATTGTGATTTTAAAAGCTTAGATAGGTCATTCTTATATGAAAAAAAGTGGTTTTGAAGGATACAAAGATAATTGGAAATATTAATGCAAATTTAAGCATTTGAATGGAAGGAAAGGTAACTATAAATGAGTTATCAAATGAAGATGTCTTGATTTTTTTAGAAATAAGATTGAAGTGATTGTTTTCTCTATTTTGTTTGCATCAACTACCAATGAGAAGAGTAGCATCTCTATTGGCTTAGCTGTAGGAATCTACCAGGGACATAAGCATGTTGCGCAGATTTTTGTGCGCCATGCGGGCATCCTTGATAGAAACATCTCCACTTACACACAAAATAGGTGTCACGTGGACCACCAACAATGGGCTTAAGTAAGATTAAGCCTCCGAATTTGGTTTTCTAAGGTGGATAAAGGAAAAAAAGGGAATTGCACCTAGGGTGCAAATTCGATCTTATACATTTTTCCCCCACTTTAGCAAGAAAAAGTACTAATGAGTGCTTAGTAAATTAGATCAAGAAGAGAGTAGGGTTAGAAAAGTATACCTGAACCATTGAGGAAGTAGTACTCACCCTGGCGTACCTGAAGGTGCAGGAGAAGTGAAGGACTCCATAGTTGCTCAAAATTATGAAGTTAGAACAATAAAATGTCTTATAGGCCCACGGACTTGCAAGGAGGAAACCCCCAAGATCTCTCGCGTGGAGAAAGACCGAAGGAAGTGGACTCCGCAGAGTCAGGAAACGGTGACATGTCTACCCTCATAAAGAGTGTGTCAAAAAGTGATGACATGTCTACCCGCAGATAGAACATGTCAAAAGCGGCGACACGTCTACCCGCAGATAGAGCATGTCAAAAATTGGCGACATGTCTACTTGCAGATAGAACATGTCAAAAGTGGTGACACGTCTACCCATAGATAGAGCGTGTCAAAAAGTTGCAACATGTCTACCCACAGATAGAACATGTCAAAAGTGGTGACACGTCTACCCACAAATAGAGCGTGTCAAAAAGTAGCAACATGTCTACCCACATATAGAACATGTCAAAAAGTGGTGACATGTCTACCCACAAATAAAACATGTCAAAAGCAGCGAAATGTCTACCTGCAGATAGAACATGTCAAAAAGTGGCCGGTCATGCATACCGTAAAAAATTTCAAAGGGGTCCCTCAGGAACCCTTCAAAAGGAGAGGGGTCCACTCAAGGGACATGTTTTTTGAAAAGTAAGGTCTAGTTAGGCTTCCCCCAAGCTAGACGTGAAAGAGCGAATGGAATGAGCCTAGTCGAGCTACCCCTAGGATAGACATGAAAATTTCCATTTGTCATAAAGGATTTTGAAGGAAGGGTCCCTTGGGAAGCTACCATGAGGAAGAAGGGGGGTCCACTCAAGGACACACAATTCAAAAGTAATTGTTCTCTTAGAATGATTGGCCATTAAGGAATTCAAAGGAGAAGTAAGAGTTGTTCCTACTTCGGAGGAAGGTCTTCAAGCCCTTTCTTTACAAACCTGTGATGAAGGAAACACGTTCCGTTAAGGTTCCATGTTGAGAATGCATTTCTAAGGTAAAGTTCATGAAGACTTTCAAGAAAAGATTCATTGGAAATGAATGTGTTTTCTGGAAGTTGAAGTGTTAAAGAAAGGTGTTGTCACACATGAAAGGGACAACTCAAGCAAAGAAGAGAGAAAGATAAAGGGAAAGAAAAAGAGAAGAGAAAGAAAAATACAAAGGGCACAAGGGGATCTGGTTTAGTGGGGTCAGATCTATTTGAGCTCATATAATAATAGGTAATTGCAATGCAAGGTGAAAGATCATCAATCCCCAACTAGATCAAGAAGAATGCACAAAAAAAAAAGTAAAAAAAATAAAATTGGGTCAACATGGAAGGGGAGTCTAAATGCCCCCAACGCTTTGCATCATCCCCAATTTATCGAAATTCAAGCACAAACATGGAAGAATGATGGAACAAATAGAAGAAGGTTCATGAAATAAAAACCACACCTATATCCAAGCACCAACAGGGGTGACGAGGGTCATCCAGGCACACATAGCACGAGTATGGGGGAACACATCACAAAACACACA
The DNA here is from genome assembly GCA_007258455.2 of Sequoia sempervirens. Lineage (NCBI taxonomy): Eukaryota > Viridiplantae > Streptophyta > Pinopsida > Cupressales > Cupressaceae > Sequoia > Sequoia sempervirens. The sequence goes on from VDFB02271358.1 coordinate 1,239,132,531, forward strand.
TACGCACAAGATCAAGAAAAGGGGCCTCCTCCTAACATCAATCAGCCAAGAGGTCATCCACTTCGCAATCTAGATCCTCATAAGGGGAAGGAGTACGAGCCTGCAAGGGTGGAATGTTAAGAGGAGGAGCATCTGGCCCTCCCGCAACAAGGGCCAAGGAAGAGGGCCCTTCAAGGTCCTCTCCACCGAGCTCCTGCAGAGTTAAAGTTAGCAATTTCATGAAGATCGCCGATAGGGTCGGGACTTCGTCCACATAATTGAACATGCATCCCATGGGGTACCATACCTATTCTCAGTGGACAAGGTAGGTTGTGCCTGAGATTCACCGCTAGGTTCACCGAATGATTCAGGAGTGGTGAAAAACTCAGGGGAAGCCAGGACTAGTTCTGTCACAAGGACAAAACAAGTCATCACAGGTCCACCTTGCAAGGAAGGTGGAATCCTCTTACATCCTTCATTGCTAGAAGGACCAATCTTTGCCTCTTTCTTCATTGGATGAGATGAACTCCCTACAGACGAAGCTAGGGGTGTAGAGGAAGAGGAGGATAAATTTGCAGCAAACACGACCAAAGTATTAACCATTTCCATGGACTTTAGGAAGGGTTGAACATTTGAGATGGACATCAGCAAAGGAGGCACCAATGAAGGAGCAATAAACACATGTACCCATTTAGGGTTAGGCACATTAGTGCTCGCAATGGAAGCCGAGGATGAACCAGACTGAAGAGGAATAGAGGGAAGGGAGGAAGGAGACGCTGTAGGAGGTCCTGAAATAGGAGCGGTCGTTTCTTCCTCCTTCTGTTGTGAGGTGGCCTGTTCAGCCAAAAGATCCTTTTGATGGTGCTTGCGTTCTCATGCAAGGTAGTTCCTACAACTCTTGGAGTTAGAGATAGGAGGTTCCTGCTTGACCATAGGAACAACCACTATAGTCATTTCAGGTGAAGGAATAGATTCTTGTATGGGAGTAGGGGGAGCAGGATGAGGAGCGATAGGAGGAGTCAACTTGAGAGTGTCAACAATGGGCCTCTTTCCACTCACTACCTTAGGAACATGAGCGGTAGGAGGCCGCTGATTGAATTCTTTGTGAGAACCTTTCTTTCTATCGTATAAATAATACCATGATCTAGGAAATTCATTAGGGAGGTCCACGATCCTAATCTTGGATCTATGCCAAGGAAGGATCATCAGAATCAACGGGTAACCACCGAGTCTACTCATCTAATACTCTTCCCAGGAAAGGGGAGAGGATTGGGCAGTCTGGGAAAACGTCATTTTTTCTTTACCTTTGCAAGAAGGAGAGGGAGTCATCATAAACTTTTCCTCTTTCTTCGGGGAAGATGGAGCAGATGATATAGCCTTCTCTTTGCCTTTGTGGGAAGGAGAGGGAGCCAATGAGGACTCCTCTTTTGGGAAAGGAGTAGTTGCCAGTGCAGGATCCTTCTTCTTTTCTCGGGAAGAGGAGGAAACCGATTTTCCTATGGTAGGAAGGGTCAGCTTAGGCTCCCCTTTTCCCCCAATTTTATACTTCACATAGTTCTTTTAAAGTAGGTCCATTTTTGAAGGAATCAGACCAACCAAGGAGGGCCAAAAGTGATCCAATGAATATCTACCACGAGATATCAAAGGATAATATTAGATATCATGCATGACACCCTCGCGGGAAAACTTCAAACATTTATGAATAACGGATGCGATCCCATTCATGGAAGCTAACCAAGGAATTCCTAGCTTCACTCTGAACATGTCCAACTTTGAGATGACATCGAAGACTGTGTCAACAGTCCTAGGTCCAACTAGGACAGACAAAGTGATCAAGCCATAGGGTTTAAGATTCATACCATCATGTGTACAGATGGTAGATTTTGTTTCTTCATATTTTTCCTTTTGTAGTGAATTCAATACTAATGTTTCTTCGGTAATAACATTCATGCAGCTCACGGGGTCAATTAAGACTCCTATCATGATGTTACCATTGGCACAAGTGAGAATGTAGATAGGTGAAGGTTTGTTGTTCAAGGTTAAATCTTGTGAAGTGAATGTAACATCTAGAGAACTAGGTGTAGGTGGAACAGTGGAAGTTATAGTGACCATGTTTACATAGGCCTCAGGCTGAGAAATAGAATCAGTGGGATCAACAATCATGTTAGCAAAGTGTGACAGAAACAGGTATGTGTATATTTGCAATTCACCATTAATTTGTTAGCGTTCAGTTTATTCTCATTGAGATGAATGCTACTGTCCTCAATGCAGTCCTCAATGCGGTCTTGTATTTCATGACACAACCACATACAACGTCAGTATCATGTCCATTAACATGATGGTACCTACAATAGGTGCTCCCATCATACCAATTAGGGTAAGGTTCCTTAATAGGCTTAGGGGGTGGAAAATTTATGATTTTATCCTTTACCAGCTTTTGCAAGATGGAAGTATAATATTCAGATAACTTTGTAAATTTTCGGTTGTGTTTGAGGCCATTGTCGTCAACAACGGCTACTACATTCACAATGTCTTTTCCTTTCCCCGAGATTGATGCAATGGACTTTCCCTTAGAATAGGAGTGCAAGGAGGATTCCCCGAACTAAGCAACTATTTGTTGATACTCTCGTAATGCTGCACACAAATGCGCGAAAGAAGGGTATTTCATAAGGGAAAACTTCTCTTGCCAAGGCCTTTGTAAGTTCCCTATGAACACTTTTTGTATGTCCAAATTAGGTAGCTGATATGAGATTTTTGAAAAAAGTGCTTGGTAGCACACTATGAAACTGGTAATCTTTTCATTGTCTCCTTACTTACATCGGACGAGATCCGAAAAGGTCATCTTCGGCCCAATGTTTTCCTAGAATTGTCTAAGGAATTGATTTACAAGTTGATCAAATGAGAAAATAGAATTGTCAAGCAAGGAACAGTACCACTCAAATGTTGTGTCCTTGAGGGATCAAGGAAATAGTTTAGCCATCAAGGCATCATGATGGAAGAAGTTGGTGCAGAGAGCATTAAAGGTAGACACGTGTGTTTGTGGATCTCCCTTACCACCAAAATTCTCAAATTTAGGTATCTCCATTCCCGTAGGGAAGGGATTGTTCAAGATGGAAATCGACAATGGGCTATGTTGGAAAAAGGACTAGAAAATAGGTTGGGCAGAGGCTTGGGAAAGGCTCACTAACTGACTCTGCATCTTACCCATATTCTAAAGTAGAGTGTTTAGAATAGGGTCATTGGAAGATAAAGGGCCAGAGGAACCTCCTCCAAAGCCACCGCTAATTCCACCTCTAGAACTACCACCGATGTGACTTCCTTCAAAGCCACCGCCACTAGTAGGGCCTCCATTGGGACCACCACTATGACCTCTACCGAAACCACTTCCACCAACACCACCTCCGCTACCGGATCCACCACCACTACCAAAGCCTCCACCACCCATTCTGCCAAGACCTCCACCACTAGAGGTGACATAAGGGATGAAGTTAAAGCCCAAAGGGACTTTATTCACCTTGATAGTTTCTGATTGATTAGGGATGAAAGGGATACTAATGGAGGGGACTGCATCAGCCATGTAAATGAAAGTGGGAGGCATTGATACTCCTAATTGTCCCTCGTGTTCTTCGAAGGTGACTCCTTTCATAAAGCTAGAGTTGCTTAAAGGATCGCACACTTTGGCAATACCAAAGAGACTACTTAGAAGCTCCACACCTGTTCGATCTTTAATCATCATATGTTTTAATTCACTAACAACCTAAGCGGCTCTAGCCATCTTCAAATTTATTTAAAAATGGTTTTCAAGGTTGGCCAACCCTTTTGTAAGGGTGGACACGTATTCAGTAGGGATTTGAACAACCTCATGCTCATCCACTGATGATGGGTTGGGAGATGCAGGAGGAGTGGGAATGTGATTGGTTTCATCAATGAACCCAATCTCATTCCTTGATAACTGCTCCTGCACAACCAAACTAATGGCAGGTCCAAAGAAAAGGCTCGTAGAGAGACCAAGTGAGACCTTCATCCTATCCATCGGGAGGTGTCGTACACTTCTCCTCATGATATGCCTAGAAGTTATGGACTGGATTGTGATGCTCATAAACCTTCACAACGTTCGAGGTCACACCAACCATGGAATATCCAAGGGAAGTTCTTAACACGAACAGATGAACAAACATTGGTCCACATCAGGTTCACCAAAAATGTAAGAGAGGGGGACCACCATGTGCAAGACCCCGGGTCATAGAGGGTCAAGACATGAGAGGATGCCCTAACTTACCTCAACTAAGTGTATTGTTTAGGGTTATGAGGATGAGAATGATGAGGACTATGATGCCCCACAATCACTCTGCAATCTTGAGTTTCAATGTGGGGCTAGGCGAGTCATTTTTTAGGTCCAAATCTGTGCCTCAGGGAGCTCCCTACCCGAGGACATCAACGCAGACTCTAAACGATAATGCGGTGCACTGGCATCTTCAAAGCACATTGTAGTCCATACGGTTAGACAACAGAAGAGACAAAGTCGAACTCACCAAAATGACTAAGGGCCTAGCTACTCAACTAAAAGGCTAGAATGACACTACCAAGTAAACAAAGTATTCTATAATATTATAAAGTAAATAAGCAAGAGTGATAAAAATGAGGAGAATCTCACCAATAAACTCATTCTCCAGCTGATTCTCTGAGAGCTCACACACCTACACATAGCAAGAGGGAAAATGTTGGGTGGTTATATAGGGGCCTACCTTAGTCAAACCCCTATTTAGGTGTTTCCACTGCCACAGATAGTCAAAAGAATGAGATAAAGAAGTAGTAACATAAAGAAAGAACAAGCACTACAAAACAGTACTATGCTACTCAACCAAATGATAGAGGAGAGGAGAGGGAAGCTTACCACCTCCACCAAGAGCACTCAAGGCTGCTTGGGGGAGAAATGAGAGGAACTCAAGCCTCTGTTGTGAATGGCATGGTCCCAAACATGCTCTACCAAGTTGATGGAGTGAGATGTTGTTGCAATGGGATGCTTGGAATACTACTAAAAGTGTTGGATTGAATGCTTGAAGTGGTCAAGAGTGAGTTCAATGTTGGGAAGAAGATGAAATGCTTATCCAAGAGATGAATTTGAAGAGGAATGGAAGAAAACGACCATATTCAGGTCGGCCGGTCGAAGGAGGTGTTACTACTTCACTTCCAATGAGAAGAGTAATGCCTCTATTGGCTCAGTCGCAGGAATCTACTAGGGATGTAAGCATGCCGCATAGACATCTACGCACCGCACAGGCATCCTTGACAGAAACGCCTCCACCGACACACAAAATAGGTGCCACATGGACCGCCAACAACGGGCTTAAGTAATATTAAGCCTCCGACTTTGGTATTCTAAGGTGGATAAAGGAAAAAAGTGGAATTGCACCTAGGGTGAAAATTCGTTCTTATACAAGTATATAATGTTCATAGATACCATTGGGAAACATAGTATGGGTCAAAATATTTATTAAAATATCAAGAAAAAAATGAATCAAAAGATCAAATAGATAAATTAAATGTCAAAAGATAAATAAAAAATTAATGATAAGTAATAAAAGATCTCAAAGATAGATCAAAGATAAAAAAAATATAAACCAAAGAATTAAATAATCACCTATTAGTTGACATACAATAGTATTACCTCTTTCCAAGGTGCTAATGGGGTAAATAGATGATGATTATGCATGATTTTAGGAAGGATACATCTTACAAAGGTAATTGATGGATGGAGTATTTGAAAGATTCACAAAGGAAAATGATGTGAAAACTATATGTTATCAAGGTTGATATTGAGTCCTTGATTCAACATTAAAAATGTGGTGTTTCAAGTGTGTAGTTTGTGGGATATGAAGGAAGGGTTGTTGTGAGATCTTTTACTGATGGAATGTGGGAGAGAAATAAAAATTTATTAATGGGATGGGGGAGGATGAAAATGTGTGTATGGGATAATGGAGAAATGGATTAAACTTATTTATTATGGAAGGGAATTAGACCCCTAAGTGATCCAATTACATATCTTAATTTATTCCAAAGGAGGAGGTAATCACCTACCCCCAGTGTAAAACAAGGTATGGAATGTTGTGGATGAAGGAGTGGACTAGGATGATGGGAATGGATAAATAGGTGGATGTATTAAACTTATGAATAGATGGCGAACAAGGACCTAAAGATGTCATACTTTGGTTTATTATGCATGGTAATTGCAAGAAATTTTTCACCATGGTACTTGAGCTGCCACCAAAAGTGGTTTTCACCAGAGGAAAATTTCTATCTTCTAATTTTTTTTAATTTTTAATTGTTTTTCAATTTTTTTGATAATTTCTATTAGGATAATCCTTAGATGAGGCATGAAAATACTTGAGGTGTATGGTGTTGATGGGCTCATGATAAATTGAGTCACCCTCAAGGGTAGCTAATTGATATTCTTTAAAACCATATTTAGTGATGACAATATATGGGCATAACCAATTGGGATTAAATTTTACCTTCTTATCTTTGTCATATATATTTTTCTAATTTTCCTTAAGAAAAAGATCACCAAATGCAAACTCATGGGATCTTATTTTCTTATTATAGTTGTGATGAAGGTGATTTTGGTATGACTACAAATGGTTAAGGGTATTGATGTATTTCTCATCAAGAATTTCAAGCTCATGTAAATGTGCAACCCAATACTTATCATCAATGAGATTGTGTAAGTAAATATGCAATAATGGAATTTCAATATTAATAGGTAAGATGTCTTTGGAGATGGGTATGTGCATGGAAATGGGGGACCAAAAGGGGGTCAAAAGTGATCATTTTTTAAATCAATAAAATATGACCTTGGATGAGAAATTGAAGATAGCCACACTCAAACATGCAATAAGAACAAGATTCTTAGTGCTCAGAATCTAGTTTCTAAACTATTATTGTTTTAAATGGAGGCTAAGGGTTTTAAATATAATATAACATCTAGTGTGCTTCCCCTAAAATTTTGAGCTATTTTTAGTAATCCAAAAATCACTTTAGTAGAAAAGTAACTATCATATAATTTATGCTTGATTTTTTTGCTAATTCATTAATGAATATATGATTTTTTTACTAATTTTCAAAGTGGACACATCCTAAAAAATAAAAAATTGAGCATGCTCTCCTTAATATTTTAAGAAACTAATAAAAAATATTTTTTTACTGTGTATAGAATGGAGTCTAGAATGTAAAAAAATTCAAATTTAGATGAATGGATAAAAAGTCACACCAAAAATAATATACATAGGTTTTCAACAAGAAAGAAGACATTGACAAAAGAAGTTCAAAATCAAAACTATAATGAATTCAAAATGTAGAAAAAATGATATGTTCAGAAAGGTAAGAGAGAGCTTGAGGCTATTGTGGAATATTTTCAAATTAACATTGAAAGCTATTCTAGAAGGCTCTAAGGACTAGGTAAAAAATTTCCAAGCTAAATACTTGAGGAACAAGAATCCTGGTTGTTTTCTCTCAGTTTCTGATATGCCAAGTGGTTCAACATTATGGAATCATCTTGTTAAACTGAGGAATGTGTTGAAGCTGGGGGTTAGAAAAAGAATTGGGAATGGGAATAATACTGAATTTTGGAAGGACCCATGGATAGATACTTCAAATTTTTCCTCTTTAGAAGATCTTAATACTCTTAAACAAATCCTAAATAGGATCTTTGGTAAAAAGGTTTCTAACTATATTAACTAGGAGTTGGATGAACCAAAATGGAAGGAGTTTAATTTTTTATTAAGGAGGGACAATTTGAGAGGCTAAAGAAAGGTGAATTGGGATCTTATCCTCACAAGACTACATAGTTTGATTGGGGAGGCTAAGTGGTTTGGTAAAGAAAGGGAAGATGAGTGGCTTTGGAAACATAGCTCTTCTAGTTGTTTCTTTGTCAAAAGGGCTTATAAGAAATGATGAAGGTGTAGGGTGCTACTTCAGACCATTTTTGGGATAGGGTGTGGCTAAAAAACTTAATTCCCAAAATTAATTGTTTCTGGTGGACTGCATCTCATGGTAAAATTCTCACTATTGATAACCTAGTTAGGAGGGGTTTCCAACTAGTTAATAGATGCTCACTTTGTAAACAGGAAGAGGAGTCAATTATTCACATTTTCTTTCACTACCAATTTGTGAGGGAAGTGTGGTCCTGCTTTCTCTCATTGTTGTCTTCTAATTGGGTGTTTCCTAATTCAATGAAAGTATTTATAGAAAGTTGGTCAAATTGCTCTTTTTCACATAATGTTATTGTTGATCTTTGGAACCAAGTTCCTCCTTTTGTTACCTGGGGTTTGTGGAAGGAAAGGAATAATATAATATTTAGGGATGTGAAGAGAAGCAACTAGGAGGTAAGTCTAATCATAAAAACTTAGATTAAGGAAAACATCAAGGTTGGAAGTTATGGCTTCTTCAAAACCTGGCCTAACTACAAATAAATGAGGATTAAGAAAAATTGGGGAATCAGGAAGGATTTAACTAGACTTAATTGGTCAAAGATGCTAACTAGAATGGCTATTGTGTGGAGCCCTCTACAAAAGGATTGGGTAAAGTGTAACTTTGATGGGTGCTTAAAAGGAAACCCAAGACAAGCTGGTGTTGGGGGGCTGTTAAGGAACCGTAAAGGAGAATGTATAGTGAGCTTTGGCATGAATTTGGGGGTCTACTCCAATGATAAAGTTGAAGCTATGGAAGCATTGTGGGGCTTCAATACTCTAAAGGAGATGGGTTATCAAAATGTCATATTAGAAGGGGAATCTAAGCTTATAGTGGACATCCTAAATGAAGAGGTTGTACCACCATGGGAATTAAAAAACATAATTGATAAATGCCAAATCATTAAGACGTATTTTACCAATTGTAGGGTGCAACATGTTTATAGAGAGGGAAATAAAGCAACCGACTGTGCTGCCAACGTGGCATTGAGCTATAGGGGTTGGACTTGGTGGACTCATGGTAATATGTAAAATTCTTTAAGAGAGTTAATCCTAAATGAAAATTTTGAGAATGAGTACCATATGCAAAAATGAATGATTGTTGTTATGCGGGAAAAATGAGTACCAAGTGGTGCATTTTGGCTTTCCATGTAATGATGACATAGGAAGTACGCGATTGTATCAAATGATATTGGCTAGAAGTATTATTTATTATTCTTTTGTTATGAAGGTGACCAAAAATCACATGAAGATTATCAAGATGTTAAGGGTTTTCATTTCTATTCATGTCAATTTTCCTTGTGCTAGCTACTCATGCATTTCTAAAGAAAAGAAAGGTATGAAAATTAATGGGGAGTTTAATACTTGTAAGAAAAATGATGGGTTTTTTGTACTGGTAAATGTGTCGTTGGACTTAACAAAAAGAAACTTCTCGATTCACCATTCTTTATTGGCTCTCTGTGTAATTTGGTGTAAGAGTGGTCATTGCATTCTGGAAAGAAAGAAGGTGTGGGAGATTATAAAGAAAAGTCCCCCGCAGCTGAAGAATTTGTAGAAAAGCAAAATGGGTCAACCAAGGAAGAGAACGGAGATGCCAAATTGTCAAGCCCTGAAACAGAACATGGATTTATGGAGAATGTTTGAAAATGTTGGTATGGGTTTGTTTTTCCAATCCCTGAAGCGATACAATGAGAACCTAATGACAAAGTTTACATACTCCTGGTGGAAGGGTAGCGTTACCATTGGTGTGGTGAATTTTGAGGTAATGACTAAATTCATTGTAGAAGCAATGAGGCTGCAAAATCAAGGGATTAAAGTTGTTAAGAAAAGTGAGGTGGACTACCAGAGGTTTGTCGAAAAATTCCTAAATGAAGGGGAGAATCTCAAAAGATTTCAGAATGGGTATGCAAGATTGGAACTCCCTCCTCCCTTTTCTTTAGTTAGTCTGTTTGTTATGCGGTACTTTACTCTTGAGGAAAGGTATATGTCGATACATGCATACCATTTTCCCCTACTTAACCACATTCGGCATGATGAGAGAGTCAGTTTTCCATTTTATTTGTTGTCCTCCCTAGAACTCAATACTGAGAAGGGAGCCAGTCCTCCCCTCCACCAAGGTCTAATGCTAACCCTGTACAAGTATGATCTAGCATTGAATCCCCACAACAACCTTTTGGCTAGAAGAAATGAAAACCTTTGAAGAGGTTAATGAGGAACAACCTATGGATGAAAACCTTGTTGCTATTGAAATCTCGGCTGAGGAACCTAACCCATGCCCGCCTCCTATTGTTGCAGCTAGGAGAGTGCTTATTACTGCTAAAATCTAGTCCCCTATGGTCAATGTGTCCAACCCCTCTACTCATATGTCGTAGAAGAGTGAGGAAAAAAGAACATTTGAAATTGATCTCATCAGAGCCACACTAGAAAAAAGAAAACATTCACCTTTGCTACTAGAACTTCCCAAGGTGAAGAAACCCAAAAGAGACTTAAACACGAGGGATGCCATCAATATCACTAAGGAAGGGACTCAAAATGAGGAGGAGAAGGAGTCTTTGTAGGGGTAATGGAGTTGAGGGAGTGGTGGGAGGTCAGATCACCTTGAAAAAGCAACCTTGAAGGACAAAAAAGGTAAACAAAAAATGACCTAGTGTGAAGAGGAGGACCTGGGGTACGAAGAATTTGAAGCCCAAGAGGAAGATGATTTAGAGGATATTGATTTTAAGGACTCAGCTTATGAGGTGGGGGAAGAAGGATCAGAGGAGGATAAGGATGAGGAAGAGGAAGAACAAATTGAAAAATTTGAGGATGAAAAGAAGGAGGATGAAAATGTGTAGGAAGTTGGGGATTTGGGTATGGATAATAAAATAGAGGACTCAAGCAATGAATTTTTAAAGAGTAGACTAACATTACTGCAGGTTTAGTTTGAAGATATGGAGAAGGCTTTAGTTACGCTCATGAAGGTAACTAACAAACTAATGAGGAGGGTGATGCTGGGAGCTACTTCTAGAGAATCCAAAATCACTAACAAGTTGAGGAAATAGGGGAAAACAGATGTCTTGAAGATGCTGGGAGCTACTTCTAGAGAATCCAAAATCACTAACAAGTTGAGGAAATAGGGGAAAACAGATGTCTAGACAAGATAGAGAGACCTAACTAGAGAGAATACATTGCTCTCATGGGAGAATATGGGGACCTATTGAAGAAAGCCAACTAATGGATTTTTGTTGCTGCTATGTTACTTTTGATGATTTTTTTGTCCTTTTGCTTTAATCTCTCGGACTGCAATGTTATTATTGCTATAATTTGGTGGAAAACCACCTGGGACATTGTGGACTTAATTAATGGTTTACATAGATCTAAGTATGCTTCTAGAAACTTACTTTTTTTTATTAGTAGTGGTTGGACTATGGTTACTATGTTAAAAGTTGGTTTGAATGCTAATATTGTTGTTTTTTGGTTTGTTGGTGGTGTTGTTTCCCACCTTTTTTCGTTTCCTTTTTGTCTGTTGTTGTAACCATGGGATCAGGGCCCTTCCTTGCTTATCTAATCAAAAACATTGAAAGATATGCAAACCTAATGGAGTGCATGTTCAACATTTATAAGTTTTCCTATATTTTGTAGAAAACAAGCCATTAGGTGTTGACAATAAAGTCTAACCCTTTAGGTTGAATGCCCAAGGAAATTCAACTCTAAGGGTTGAAAATATCCAAATAAAATAATAGCACAAGCATGTTGTAGTGCACTTGTTATATAACATGAGCCATTTAGTTTCAAGTAAGAAATAATAAATGATCAAAAATCATGTGTATCACATGATTTTGTACCCCACATGCTCTATTTTTTCATAGAAACTATGCTTTCTTTGACGTCAAAACTCACATTTTTATAAGTTTGAGAAATTTTAATCATTGTATGACAAATATATCACTTTTTCTTCATTCATTGTCATAGATGATTAAAATTACATGTTTTTAAATTAAATTCTATAATTTAGATGATTATTTTCATGTTTTGATTAACTTGATTTATTATTTTCATGTTTTAAAGAACTTGAACATTTATCTTCATTTTTTTGTCATTTTAATAATTATTAATTATTCTAACCAATTGTATTAAATTGATATATAATTCAACATCATATCAAGAAAATTGATCAAAAAAATAATTGGTGGAATATGAAGTGGAGAACAAATGAGATAAATTTATGCAATTAAGAAATTCAAAGTTTGGATTTGTAAGTATGTCCTCTTTTCTATCTCAATTTTATATTTTTATAGTTTTATTGTTTGAATGATTACAAAATTACCTTGGTAAGAATTCTAGTTCAGGCTTGGAACATATTTTCTCAAGGTAGGCCTAATGCAAATTCCTTTTTTTTTCCAATTCTCATATTATAGCCTAACAAAAATCATTCACATTTTAGGTTATAATTCTATGCACTTTCTCTACACTATGTTTTAGGGACACATCAATTCTTACGATGGTAGATCATAGTGGGAAATATTCTCACACGTAGTTTATTTCATGCTCAATTTTAGGTTACCTCATTCCTTCAACAAAGTTAACTCTTACCCTCACCATCCCAAAACCTATCACTTGTATCCTCCTCCTCACTATACATTTCAATCAAACATGAAGATTATATGACATGTGATGCAAATGGCTTATGTTTTGAGGAACCTACCATGATGTCTTGTTTTACATATGCAATAAATAATTTCATGTATAATTTGTTTTTTGAGATCCTAAATATGTTTACCATTCAACATCCACCTCATTCTTACATTCCTACCATAACACACATTTTTCCTATTTCATATCACATACCAAACCTTTCACACATCCTCTTATATTATAACACCTTTATCCATATTTTATCTTATACACAACCCTTACAAAACATATTTTGTTCCACTCATTATTGACCAAATATCTTCTCCATTACCAAGTTACACACCTCAATTTCCCACTTCATGTCTTATAATAAAACACTAGACACCTCCTAATTCACCCTATGTTCCATTATTCCTTCCTAATTATAACCTATTAACCTCTAATAGTTCATCCTATGTTCCATTAGTCTCTACAATTCCATTCTATGTTTCATTTTCCCCTTCTATTCCCATCCCATTAGCCTCTCTTATTTCACCCTGTGTTCTATTATCCCCTATTGGTATTGTCCCATTTTCTTCTCCTAATTCATCCTATATTCTTTATTTCCTCCTAATCCCATCCCATTAACCTCTAATAGTTCACTCTATGTTCTATGATCCCCCCTTGGCCCATTTCACTAATCTCTTACATAGTCCATCTTATGTTTCATTATCCCCTTTTATTCCATTCAATAGTACCCTCTTTGTTTTTAATTAAATAACTTTCATAAAAGAGGAATATGATGTGAAATATTATACAAATACTTGATAATAATTGAGAATAATAAGCCACTTTGAGGGGGAAAACCTCCAAAAATATCTAATGCGAACACAATTTGTAATCTGATGATCAAATAAGACTCACTACCTCCTATTTATACCCTACTTATGCCTAGGATATCATCTAAGCTGACTTAGATAACAATTTTTTAAGCCCTAGGATAACCTAAATAACTAAATAATAATATAATAAGGATAATATGAATTAATCAAGAGTAAAGGTAGCCCACAATTTGACTACTTTTAACCCTATTCATATTCTAAGATTAAGGGTGTAGTGAGCCCCCAATCTCCAAAGAAGCATTGTCTTCAATGCTAATCAAGTGTGGATTCTTCTGAATAAACTCTTTATCCTCCTATTTAGCATGTTCAACTAGTAAATTCTTCCATTGGATGAGATACTCCATGAGTTCTCTAGTCCTCAGCTTCTTTGTGCATGTTTGAAGAATGAGCTCTAGTTCCAATGTGATTCTTTATTCTTCATAAAACTATGGTAATATTGTCAATGTAGGGATATTACACCTAATTATATAGAATCTAGTGAAGAATAGGGTGAGGTGAAAGTCCCTCTAAAGTGAAGAAGAAGAACTAGAAGTGAACCCAAAGCTACATCATTACACATATCTAGTTCACCTATTCCTCCTTCCCTAAGTCCTTCACAACCCTCTCCCACACATGAATCACCATTGCCATCTCCTCCTCCATCTCCTCCACAACATTCTCCACCTGATGTCTCTCCAGCATCTCCACCCTCTCCAACACATTTTCCTCCTCTCAAAGAAAAAGAAGAACTACAAGTAAGAGAGGAAGAAGTTAAAAACAAGGAGGTAGTTGAAGATGAAATAGTCAAAGAAGAGGAAGTTCTTGAAGAAGTTTGAGTAGAGGGAATTGAGGGAGAGGAGGTTGATGAGGGAGAAATAAATCCAAGAAAAGAGGTTTAAAATGAGGATATTATAGAAGAAATAGGATGAGGTAAAGAAAGACCCAATTAATTTTTAATTTTCACATAATACTAAGGTCATCTCCTCTCCTCAGCATGATGTCTCTTCCAATTTCTTGGTATGGTTAAACTATATCATCTAGAAAAGGAAAGGAACATATATCCAAGAGAAAAAAGAGGAAAATCTCACTATCCTGGAAAAAAAATCCAAGCTGCCACCAAAAGAAGAGATCAAGAATATTGTGTACTGCTACAGAGGATGAGCAAGTGAACAAGATAGCTAAAATAGTTGTTTCTCTAGTAGACAAACTAGAATCAAATATGTTTTCTGAGGATTACTAGTTGAGACAAGTAATCCTTGGTGCCCAAACCAAAGAAGGGGAACAAAAATATCTATAGATAGTTGTGTCGATTATCTTGAAAATGATGCAAGAAGGCAAGAATTAATTGATGTCTCATGTATCCCAATTAATGACATGTGTTAACAATTTGATAGGGCACATTGATGTTATTGCTCTTAGACCAATACTACAAGCTACATTAAAAGGAGAAGTCCTACACCTTGACCTTGAGCTGTGGGTAACTATTGCTAAGGGATGGAAGGATGATTTACAAGCCCTTGTTAGAAAATTTTTGAGAAAAGAAATAAAATCTTATCACTGTATTAGTGATGAACCTATTTTGGCCCACCAGATGGAGGTGAAAGTAGATGAGGATTTGATGGTATGGGATGATTACATTCCAATTTTCTAGAAAATAAAAACTACTTCCTCATATGGCTTGTGGAATGCAGCTATGATAGTAGAAGTTCAAGACAGTTCAAAGGAATGGATAAATCCACCACAGTTGAGGGTGAAGACCCTGAATAAATGCAAACATAAGTTGAATAATAATAGAAACCTATCCAAATAGGCTATGGTAAAGATAGAAACTTTTGTGGAAAGCATAGGTTGCACATTTTGGGAAACCTCATCCATATTTTCATCACACAACAAGATGGTTAAATAATTGGAAGATTCTCTATGAGGTCAAATTATTCCTGAGACCATTGACCAAACAATGACCCAATAATAGACTTGTGGGCTTTCCACAATAAACTAGCTGGCTTCACTCACTTACAAGAGAAGATGGAAAAATTTTCATTTTTGCAAAGGGTTAAATTATAATACCATCAAGGTCCTTTGATGGATACTATGAATGATGTTATCACCACTTTCTTCAAAAATTTCCCTAGCATAGATTAAGTTAGAGTTTTGAATTTTGATCTATTTTAATTTTGTAATAAATTAAATTCCCAAATAATTAACTTTCAATCTAGCATTATTGTTTCAATTGAAATATAGTTCAAGGAGAGTCATTAGGTTTAGTTAGAGTTCATTTCCAAATCAAATCTAAGAGCTTTAGTTATACTTTTAGTTCTCTTTTCAAAACCATAAATTTTGGGATGCATGAGTCTATTTATTTTGGATTGTTAGTCATTTTAAGGATCATAAACTATTGTATTTGCAAGGAATTATACAATCTTAGCATGGATTTATCCTACTATTATTTTGAAGCTTTTTTAAAATAAAAAATATTATTCCTATTCAATGCATGTAGATTCTTGATTATTAGTGATGGTATGATTATTTTGTTTATCTAAATTGAGTAAATTGGTAAAGTCAATTGTGTTACTATGTTATTGAATATATTTTTTATCTCAGATATGTGTATATTTTATAGTGATCTAATTCTATAAAACTATAAAATATTAACATTATGGATTTCCTTTAAATATTGCATTGGTGTTAATAGTGGTTGAATGAATACTAGTCACTTTAATACTGGTTATTGTGATTTTTCCTAACCTTTTAGAATTGATAAATGAGATAAATTTTCTATTGTCCATTTAATTTAGTTTTTTTCTTTAAATCTCTCTCTATAAACTCTAAAGTATTTTGATCTTTATTTTACAAAAAAATTAATCTTTGAAAGAGTATGGGAATAGTATAGACTTGCTAAGTATTGTACTAACATGCAATTGATCATGAATTTCAAGAAATAAATCTCTATATCTTGATTGCATGTTTTGAATATATTTTCTAGGATATCTAAAATTACTCAAGAACCTTTTTGAACAATTTCACATGAAAAACTTAGCTATCCATTACGGTCAATACCTAACCCAAAAGGAACATTGGAGTAGGGAATCCTTCTTTTCAAGAGGAGTGGAAATTTAGTATTGCTTAGTAAGTTGGTTGTGCTAAGATAACTATCAATAATTACCACATATAGATTTTATCACATGAATATACACTACATCCATAACCATAGAATCGATAGGATATATCATCATCAATCATGAAATCATGATAAATTCATCACATCTAGGTCATCAACATATCATAAAAAATACCAAAATATCATAGAATAACATCATATCATCATCTAGTATAACATCATCACAATCCATCACATAATATAGCATATCATCAAATAAAATCATCAAGTGTGTACACATATCCATTACATGGGAGAATCAAATAGAAATAATAACGTCATCACATAACATGCATAGTTGTCACTATCAAAAAAGAATCTCATATCATATATCTCAAAAAAAAAATTATGATACATTAATATACAAGTTTGTATCTGGGCTCATGAGCCATAAATATATAATACAATCAAGCCACAAGAAAAAAATATGTCTACAAAATACAATCATCTATATAATGAGGTTTATAGTGAACTCCATCCCTCATAATGGGAGGAGTCAGTTAATGTGACCTTGATGGTCCTAGTTGTTGTGACCCTACTAGTCCTCTCCCTCTTTTCCTCTAATCATCACTTTTCTCTAGTGGTTCTCTAGGAGGTCATGGCCCTACCACACCCTCACTCATAGAACTTTGTGACCTCAATCTCTCTAATCAGTTGTGTGTGAAGCTCAAATATTGATGCTCCAAAGGTACCAAACCCTCATATAGAGACCTATAATGTAATCCCTTTTGTGTGATCATGTAATCTCTGAGATCATCTCTATAATTGATCTATGAGAAATATATCATACTTTGAGAAGAGACTACTTTGATCTCTAAAACCAAATAATTTATTTATCTCTATTCGTTATCATACTAGCTAGATGTGTTTGAACACTATCTAGTTGAGATTGTAAACCCTATACCGGGTCTACAGTGTGGAAATATTACCACCATCACCACCCCCACCATCCCCTCCTACTTCTTGTATCATTGGTGGTTACACCACTTGTATCCTTTGTGGTACTATCACTACCTGATGTGCAATGGGTAATCACACCACTAATATTTTCATTCCACCACCTATCCCTTCACCACCCTCACCATCATATCCTCCTCCTCCTCCTCCTCCTCCCACATTATCCCCATGGTCCATTCGATGACATAATCGCCTACCTCTCATCCCCTCCTCTCTACCTCATTTTACCTCCCCACTTGTAGGATTGGTCAAGCAAGTCAATCTTTGGATAGCCCACCACTCATCATACTTTGGCATTGCACCTACATTTACCACATCAAATCATATGTCCCATTGCATGAGAACTATCCCCTCGAAATCACCAATAATTGTATCCAAACTAATCACGGGTCCCTAATATGGGACCTCTCATAGAAACCTTGCATATAAGGCCTCCCCCAAAGGAACATTGTGTCACTATCCAAACTATCTACACACCCAATAAGGTAGATAAAAATCTATAATATTTGTGATCTAACCAATCATATATCTATTCTATTGGCATTATGATAGATGATTTGTATAATTAGACCACGCCTCACACTATCTCTAGGGCCTCTATGTGAATGTAACCATTGTTAGGGTTAGGAGGTAGATATCTATCAGTTAAATATAGATTTGAACAATAAAATAGAGAGATAGAACACACATAAATAATGGACAACAATAAGACAACAGAAAGATTTAATGTGGTTCAATCAAAACCAAGCTACATCCACCAACAAGAGGGTCCAATATATATTAAACTTCCAAAAAAAACTTTGTAAAGACATGCAACAACATCTGTAACTTGCAGCAATATATTTCATCATGTTTTAACACTGTTATTTTTACACAACCTTTGTTGTAGGTACCTACGACACTTCCTATATTTCTCCAGCCATAAAACTATAGATTTTTGCTGACATTTTTCATGCCCTACTACCCTCAAAACTTTGATCTGAGTGTTGGAATGCGTTCCCACGCATGTCACATTAATTACAAATGAAGTGTGTCCATTGGTTTTATCTCATGCACCCAATAACACATTTTATTTTGGGTAGTTACAATAACTAAATGCAGTTGTCTTTAATTAAATATTATAATTGATCATTTCTAGCATTTAATAATTGTTTGTAATTATTATTAAATACTAGTGCAACAAAATATTTAATAGCGCAAAAAAATATTTAATAGTGCAACGAATTATTTAATAAAACTAATATGATTATTTTGTGTCCAAGTATGATTTGTCTCCATAATACAAAAATATCCCACTTGGAGATAGATCATAGTCCACTCCATACCATCTCCAACTTGGAGACTAATCATAAGACCATTTCCCCTGCAATTCCCACTAGAAATAAGCACCTTGGACCTTGTTCTATTTTAGTTAAATTCAAACTTGAAGGCCAACCAAAGTTGAAGAGGATCTCAACTTCTCCCTTGTCACCATCTTTGTAAACATATCCATTGGATTGTCATCCGTATGAATATTCTCCATCCTTACTTGTCCATCCTCCAACACTGAACGAATAAAATGATATCTCAACTATATGTGCTTTTTATATGAGTGAAAGGAAAAATTATTTGCAAGATGTATAACACTCTGACTGTCTGTAAAGTAGTAACTTTCAGCCTATTGTTTCCCAACTTTTCCATGAAAAGTTGTAGATATATCATCTCTTTTCTTTCCTTTGTTGTAGCTACATACTCTACCTCTGTGGTGGATAAAGCAACCACCTTTTGCTGAGTGTAATTCAAATGTGTGATAATGGCTACAAGGTCATATTTGATTGAAAATGATGCAAAATAAGAAAGAATGGAAAAACAATTGGACAAGGATTCATAACTGACAACAATCTTTACAATCTCAATGAAGCGAAATGCGAGATATGTTTAATAGGACAAGATGATGAGAGCTAGTTGTGGCATAGAAGATTGGGGCATGTAAACTTTGATAATCTAGTGAAGGTAAGTTTAAGAGGTATAGTGAAATGTTAGTGTAATTAATTAATTATTACACTAGCATAAGTTAACTTAGGTCATGCATTAATTAAGTCCCAGGTTTCATTTTAATAAATCATTTAATAATGGGGTAATTCCCCCTTCCTTGTTTGTAGGGATAAGATTCCTTCTAGAAGATGAGTTGTCCTTCTAGAACTTATCTCAACATTTAATAATTTCTTAGATAGGGTTCACATGTTGTCACATGTTGTTAGATCATGACACATGGCAACATCATCTTGCATCTTGCATCTCTCTCATGCCTATATATTCATAGCATTTGTATATTTGTAATCAATCCAATCTCATAGTGTAGATCAATCGAATCTCTATTGTGCATGCCTAGTTGCAACACTTTCTGTGTGGTTGATTATCTTTCCTGGCAAAGGTCCTCCATTGAAGATTGTAGCTTCAAGGACCCTATGCATCCATAATCTCAAATGGTTTAAGAACATGTTGAATTCTAACATGGTATTAGAGCTTGTCTAGTGAAACGTCAACCCTTGATCAAGAAACTTGGTGTGCGAGATTCTTTGCAAGCTTGAAGGTTTCCATTGCAGGCTACTTGACTCCACCCGGGGACCAAGCTGATTTCTAAAGAAGATTG
The DNA here is from genome assembly GCA_007258455.2 of Sequoia sempervirens. Taxonomy (NCBI): domain Eukaryota; kingdom Viridiplantae; phylum Streptophyta; class Pinopsida; order Cupressales; family Cupressaceae; genus Sequoia; species Sequoia sempervirens. The sequence continues at coordinate 1,239,152,694 of VDFB02271358.1, forward strand.
ATTCAAACCCAAGCTTGCCATTGTCTTTAGAAGGCCTCAAAACCCTAGGATCACCTACCCAATCATCAAAATTGGATTCATCAACCTAGGAGCCATCAGAGGTATTTGGGTTTGCAAAATCAACTAGTACAATCCATACAAATTTGCAGTAAAAAAAATTCATCCCATCTATTGTCCTGTGAGGCAAAAAAAATATAGTTCAAGGCACTTTTTTTTTTTTTCAAAAAAAAATTGGGCAATATTTCTATTTGTTTGGCCAAAAATTATTATTGGGGCAATTTATATAGTTTGCAGAAATATTTGATTGACATGCAATTTTATTATATAGTTAACATGTATAAGGTTTGACTTTTTTGTAAAATCATCGACTTTAATTCCCGTCAGCATTCCTGTAATTATTAAATCGGCATTTAAAATTTTGAATTGCTTAGCAATATTCAAAAAAATTTGATCGCTTTATTTTTCAAAGTCTACAGAAGATATTTTGAGGTCGGCTGCATTTAAGTTCTAGCAGGGGGAGTATTGTTTTTGCAGGGGTCTTATCGGCCCGATTTGTCATCCTGTACTCATACCATCCTGTCACATCTCTGTGGGACCCTCCATCGACCGTTGGTTCATTATATCTCCACCCATTGTCGGTCGTGTGTTTCTCCCACCGGCATGTTCTCCTCTTCACTAACCATCCAAGTTCTTTACCATCACCGACCACCAGGCTTCTATCATTGGTCTATCCCTTCTGATCGACCATTGTCTTCCATCGGTTGTTTGACACCAACACTTTGGATTTCTAAGCCCCCGCCAGCCAAGGTAATGGTCACATCAACGAACGTGAGGTACCGCTTTATCCAAGCGGTGTAACCAAGGGTTCGCTCATTAGTTGCTCCGCCAAAGTTGCTCAGCCCCGCCACCACCATTAGGGTGGCATGATTTTGTTTTTCCACTTTAGCTCGCGGCCGCATCAGGGACCAAGGGCAGGATTTCTTTTTTCTTGGGGTGCTATAATTTTGCACCTATTTAGCCTACAGAGTGTCTCATATAGGCATTTTTTTCATTTTATCATAACTTTTCACCAGGGTGTCAAAAATTAGAAAAGGAGATATCGTCGAAAAGGGAATTTTGAGCAATTTCCAGTGGTCACATCAGTTCTGCAAAAAATTTCTCGCAAAAATTTCTACAGCCAACTAAAGAAAAAACCATAATCTGGACTCAAAGGCTCATATCTTTGCAACCATTCATCGGATTTCAGTGATTCCAATGGCATCAAGAAGATAATTCAAAGCTTTTCCATCTATCCAGATCCCTTGATTAGTTTCAGCTCCAGGTACTCTTGCATGAGATTTTTTCAATTTGGTGCATTTGTTTAATAACTTGGACATCCTGAAGCTTAGGAAAATATTTTTTGATCTGGGTAGCATCACTTCAGTTGTACATCATCCTTGGAAGTCTCTATTTGTTGTTGAAGGTCAGTGTCTTTATTTTTTGTGGAGAAATTTCATTATGGGGCTTGCATATACTCCTTCTTTGGTTATGTTGCACAAGGGTAACTATTCACAATGGTGGGATGGGATCAGCCACCATCTCCAATCACTAGATCTATTGCCTCATTTTTATGGTATAGTTCCTCATCCAAGTGAAGGTATTCATGAACTTGCTTGGAGTTGCAACAGATACACTATTTTGGAGATCATTTCAATGCAATTTGATTGTGATGTTCTCAGTACTATTGATCATTGTGATTATCCTCATATCCTTTGGGCTAAGCTTTGGGAGCTATATGGAGGATTAGACACTCCACCCTTCCCTGATGGTCATGATTTAGAATGTCATTCTTCATATCAAGTACCCCACGATGATATTGTTGTGCAGGAAGTTGATTTCCTTGAATATTCTGAAGAGGTTGACAAGGTTCCTTCAGGTGCTTCTTCTCCATTAGAAATAGTTGGTATCCCTTCACATTCAGTGATTCCTTGTCCAGATTCATTGATTGAGGCTTCCACCATCATAATTCATTAGGACACATTCAATTTTCTAGACTTGACATCACAGGATGGCTTCATTTTAGGTATAACTGACTTGGCTACTTCTATAGGTTTGGAGGACATTCTTGAGGGGATATCACTCCTCTATTCATATCACACTTTGGAGAGTTTTCTTGAGTCTCCTCATCCTTTTGTCTCAACCTTGATTAGGAATCCAAAGACTATCTTGGAGACACTTGGTTTCTCTTCAAAGACTTCTTCCCTATCATTCCATTTAGGATTTTAGGTTTCTTCAACTTCTACCATTGGATTGGCTTCATACTTCTTTCAGTGGTTTTGAGGACACTTTATTTAGGGGGGCTATCAAGTCTCCATCACATTCATCATATCCATCACACTATCTTTGGATATTGTTCAACATCAGTTTCTGCATCGTCCTGATTTGTCACCCTCTTCATTGATTGTGGCATGTTCATCTTCAGGCAAGGAGACATTTGAGCAGAGTTCAGAGACACCATCGACATCCACATTCATCCTTCCTTCCTTCAATTCCTATCTGGAATGGGAAGAATCTCTACACTTGCACTTGGTTTTGTTTCTTCCAAAAGGGAGACAAGTTGTTTGTCGACATTGGATCTTTTTCTATCTTCAGACACTTACCATTTTTGTAGGTGATCACATCTTTTGGGGGGGCTATATAGTCTCTCTATTTCCTCCCTATGAGGGGGCTAATGTATTGTATCCATGTGATGGATGGTGTACTTGGGGGGTATTTGGGAGTCCTCCATCCTTCCCATCCTATCTCACATTTTTTCTTTTTCATCTCCTTTTTGGAGAGGGGTTTTGTTCCCACTGGGTTTTCCCCTTTTCTTCGGTTTTGGGAGATTTTCTGCATCTTTTCATGTAAATGGTTACCTAACATGGCCTCATAGCCGGGGCCCATCATCGATCATCTATGCATAATCATTGCATTTTCCTCCCTAAGTTGAACTTATGGTGGGGTGTTAGTGTAATTAATTAATTATTACACAAGCATAAGTTAACTTAGGTCATGCATTAATTAAGTCCTAGGTTGCATTTTAATAAATCATTTTATAATGGGGTGATTCCCCCTTCCTTGTTTGTAGGGATAAGATTCCTTCTAGAAGATGAGTTGTCTTCTAGAACTTATCTCAACATTTAATAATTTATTAGATAAGGTTCACATGTTGTTAGATCATGACACATGGAAACATCATCTTGCATCTTGCATCTCTCTCATGCATATATATTCAGGGCATTTGTACATTTGCAATCAATCCATTCTCATAGTGTAGATCAATAGAATCTCTATTGTGCATGCCTAGTTGCAACACTTTCTATGTGGTTGATTATCTTTCCTAGCAAAGGTCCTCCATTGAAGATTGTAGCTTCAGGGACCCTATGCATCCATGATCTCAACATGGTATCAGAGCATGTTGAATTCTAACATACATGCCTAAAATAACCAAGCCTACTAATATGATATGAAAAGAATGCAAGCAGGGAAAACAAACAAAGGCTAGCTTTCTAACTAAGGAATATTCAACTACCAAGCCTCTACAACTAGTTCATACTAACTTGTGTGGACCCACACAAACAAGAGGACTGAAGGGAGAAAGATACTTCATGTTGCTAGTTGATGACTGCACAAGAATGACATGGGTAACCTTTCTAAAAGAAAAGAATCAAGATTTTGAAATATTTAGAATATTCAGAAAAATGGTTGAGAAGGAAATGGGAAGAAGGATCAAATGCTTAAGGTCAAATAGAGTAGGATAATTCACATCAAGTGAATTTTTTGAATATTGTGAGGCACATGGAATCAAAAGACAATACTTTGTGCCAAGAACTCCATAGCATAATGGAGTTGTAGAAAGAAAGAACAAAGTGGTGAAGGACATGGCTAGAACAATGTTAAATGAGACCCTAAACTGCAGATATGTTTTGTAGGGAGGTAGTTCATACTGCAGTTTATATTTTGAACAGAGTTAAAATAAGAGTTCACAGTGATAGCACACCCTATGAACTATGGTATGATATACCATCCTCTATTAAATATTTTAAGGTATTTGGCAACAAGTGCTATATTAAAAGAGAAGATGAAAAAATGGGAATTTTTGAGTCAACGAGTGATGAAGGAATATTTCTAGAATATTCCACCCAAAGAAAAGCCTAAAAATGTTATAACAAAAGGTTGAACAAGATAGTAGAAAGCATAAATGTCAAGATTGATGAGATATTAAATCATATCAAATCAAATTGACAAGAAATTGAAGATGATTCAGAATTTGATGAAAATGTTGCTAATAATGAAAAATAATCTGAAGAAGTTGAGAAGGCACTTGCAAAGTATGTGCAGAAGGATCACCCAATAGATCAAATAATTGGAGACAAAAATGGAGTTCAGACTAGGAGAAGACTAGCAAGGAATAAGGAGTGGGTAAATTTTTCTCTCCTGCCTTGGATTGAACCAAAGAACTTTATTGAAGCCAACAAGGATGAGATTTGGATGAAGGTCATGGAGGAAGAACTACATTAGATTGAAAAGAACAAAACATGGGAATTGGTTCCTAGACCACCAAGCAAAAATGTAATAGGCACTAAATGGGTATTTAGAAACAAGCTCAATGAATAAGGATCCATGGTAAGGAATAAAGCAAGACTACTATGCAAGGGATATGCACAAGTTGAAGGCATTGATTTTTAAGAGATAGTTGCACCAGTGACAAGATTAGAAGCAATTAGAATGTTTCTTGCATTTTTAGTATATAAAGAATTTAAAGTATATCAGATGGATGTTAAATCTATATTTTTTAATGGAAACCTAGAAGAGGAGGTTTACATAGAAGAACCAAATGGTTTTCAACTATCATAGGATGATGACTATGTATGCAGATTGAGAAAGGCATTGTATGGTCTAATGCAAGCACCAAGAGCATGGTATTCTAGATTAGACCATTATCTTAAGAAAAAAAAATTCAAAAAGGGATGTGCAGACAGTAAATTATACTTCAAATCAAATGGTGAGCACATGATTATTGTTGTTGTATATGTGGATTGCATCATATTTGGTGGTAGCAATGATAAAATGTGTAAAATATTTGCTACAAATATGCAAGATGAATTTGAGATGTCAATGTTAGGAGAATTGTCATTTTTCCTTGGTTTACAAATAGCACAAATAGAAAATGGGATATTTATATCTCAAACCAAGTATGCTAAGGAAATGTTTAAGAAGTTTGGTATGGAGGATAATAGACTAGTTAGTACCCCCATGATAGTTGGCTGCAAAATGAGTAAATCAGATGAATCACCAGATGCAAATCAAACATTGTATAGGTCAATGATTGGAAGCTTATTGTACTTAACTACATCACGACCAGATATAATGAAAGAATTTTGTATGGTAGCAAGATTTCAGGTTGCACCAAAGGAGTCTCATATCAATGCAATGAAGAGAATTTTTAGATACATCAAGAGCGCTATTGATTATGGACTGTGGTATCCTGAGTGCAAATATTTTTCTTTGATAGCATATACAAATGTTGATTGGGTTGGATGTGTGGATGATAGAAAAAGCACAAGTGGAGGAGCATTCTTCTTGGGAGACAAGTTGGTTTCTTGGATGAGCAAGAAGCAATAATCAGTCACTCTTTCCACAGCAAAAGAAGAGTATGTATCAGCAACAACCTGTTGTACTTAAGTCCTCTGGATGAAGCTAACACTTAAGGACATTAAGTTAGAATATAGTTAACCTATCTCTATTCTTTGTGATAATTCAAGTGCAATAAACATCTCCAAGAATCTAGTGATGCACTCTAAAACAAAGCACATTTCCATAAAGTATCACTTCATTAGAGAAAAGGTTGTAGACAAAGAGGTCAGCATGGAATATGTTCCCACCAAAGAACAAGTGGATAACATTTTCACCAAGCCTCTTCCAAAGGATAAATTTGAATATCTAACGTAGAAGTTGGGAGTCATTTCTCCTACATCATATCACTAAATATTAGTGATAGGGCATGAATCCAGGAGGAGCTTCATTGGTTCTTCATCCTTCCCTAGAAAATTAAAACTTGATCAAGTTAGGTAAAACTTGTTTACAAATTTCTAATGACTTCATGGTTCCAAATTCAAGGATTAAGTCAGGTAAAAATTGCTTGTCAAAGGTGGAGTATGTTTTTAGGGGGAGTGTGCCCTTTTCTATTGATGTCAAAGGGGGGGAAATTTGTACAAATTCTCAAGCAAATGAGCAAGGGGGGAGAAAGTAAAGATGATATTGGTATAGAGCATGGACTGAAATATCTTTAATTTGTACAAGGCTTCTCAGCAATTGGTACAAAGCATGAATTGGTATCAGATTCAAATGATTTAGGTTGAGTGAGCATTTTTGTTTTTCCATCAATGAAAAAGGGGGATATTGTTGGCATATTGTTGTCATTAATTTCAAAAGAGGGATCATAGGTAAGATGGAGCTGATCCTTTAAAGGGGTATGATGGTATTTGTTATCAAGTTTTCACTACAACTCAATTTAACAGAGTTGGTTCATTCAAGATTCATCTTTTAAGTGAATAATTTAAATTTACCTCTACAGATGTTTAACCATTGCCAGTGTTTCAGTTCATTGATGAAATTTTAAGACGTAATGTGTTTTAGTGGCTTGTTATCAATTGTAGCATTAAGTATTGCATAGAATGCAAAAAGAAAAGCTTTCATTATGATATTAATTTATAGTGTTCCAAACATTGTTTTTGCTAAGGGAAAAGCACTAATACATTTGACTGCAAAATCCGACGAAACTGTTTGACGAAATATGTAAAATTTGATGTTCGTTAGGTGCTTGTAAAATTTGATGTGTAATTTTCAATTTTTTGAAAGTTTATCCCCGACGTTCATCGAAATGTCGGCTATCATTTTCGTCGAATTTTTGACAAACATGAAAAATAGAAATAAAATCAAATTGTGGCCGACATAAAGAAAAGTGAGTTCACGCGTGATTTATTGTGACAGTGTTTTGCTCTACTTGAGATAGTTTGTGGAGAACTAAGGACGATTTTCTTGGGAAAAATCAGAAAAAAATCAACAAGATATTGCCAAGTTGAGGGTAGTCATTGTCTTTTTGCATAATTTAGTTGTGAAGTCAGATTTGTAGTTCCAAGTTTGAAAATAATATTTTAAAGCAACATCTCATCAGATTTCATTTTTAGAGGTTAAGGGTTTTGAGAATTTCATGTCCAAATTTTGTTGTGTGGTATCACCATAAGATCACAACCTAGGAACAGATTCTTGTGACTGTAATTATGTGATCCATAACTCTATTGGTCATGTGGCACAGTTGTGCTATAATAAATACATGATTCATTCATGTGTGACCCAAGTTTAATGTGGCTATGTTGTGATAGAAATGGAGGCACTCATATAATGTAGTTAATTCAGATTGTATAATGTAGGTGTCAATCATCATTGGGTGCATTCAGGCTGTCTCAAGTTTAACAGGTTATGATGTAATTATAGCATGATCAAAGAGTGATTACCTCTTGCTGCAATAAAGAGCCTATAACTTTCACGGTTGATATGCAGTGGATTTATGTTATATCAATTATGCTTAGTGCATTCAGCTGTACCATGTTTAATGGGCTATTCTAGAAAGTGATCAAGATTTTCTAAACCTTATGAATGTTACTTGACATATATTTGCATAATCTAAAATTCCTTCAGAGGCTTTTGAAGTATCAATGTATCCTATATAGGGTTTAGAATTATTTCTTTTAATTAAAAAAATAAATAAATGATGTATTTCCCTGTAATTAGATAATGTGGAGATCTCCTAAATCTGCCCCAGCACACTATCCTCTTTGGAACTGTATTCATTACTCCAACTACTAGGGTTTTGTATGTGACATCTTTAATATCTTCATGATCGTATTTTAAATAGATCCAAGCCCTCTTGCTTTAACTTTTCATGGTAACCCTTGGACCTATAATCGACCAACTTCTTCTAAGAACGCTGTCCTAAGCTAGACTACATAGTATGCATATAAAGCAAGTCCTTCATACCGCCATTGTTCCAAACCACCACTCACTGTCTTGCTTAAAATGTTTCCTCCATAAGCACAATAGCATGTTTTAAAATCATGGTTTCTAGTGATTGACCATTAAGGTCACCACTTTCATCATGAAGATACAATGAGATTTTTGTCTTCAAACTCAAGGCATTATGGAAGATAACAATGTGAATTGTTTGTTGTGTACAATTCAATTTTGTTGTACATTTATTGCTTTGCTAACTTCCTTTAAGACTGGGTATTGCACCCTTAGCTGCAATCTCAAAAATTTAACTCATTATCACTTGAAGATTCCTTTCATGAGCATCCTTCTATAAAATCAAACTATGCCCTATAGATTGCCTACTTACTACAGGGGACTCATTGTTTCATGGTATTGTAGTTCTGAAGATCCTTCAACCTTATTGACACTACTTCACAGTCCACAAGGTATTATTCACTATTCTCCCATATTTGATGAGTCTCAAAACACTGCTCAAGCATGCAATCCACTACCTCCATTATACATTAATGGCTAAGAAGAAACATTGAACCTATGATTACCATTGTTACTTCATTTGGATAGTCATTCCCTAATTGCATTTCCCTTGTCTAACACTACCAAAAGCATTTGAAAAACCCTTAAGGTCAGCAAGGGGGTAAGGAAACTCATTGTTAAAATCTCCATTTTACTATGCAAGGTTTGAGCTTTATTATCTTATCACTGCCCAACATCTTTTTGACTATCACATCTCAAGTGACTGTCATTCTTCTTACCATAGATTGCATTTACAAATGTTACTAAGCTACATAGTGTGCTTGTTATTGGCTACAATCTTTAGATTGCAAGATTTTTTTATTACCTATAATGTCTCAATCTTTCTGGTATTGCAACTTCACTAATCCACTATAGTTATTGTTTATGTTTCTACGGAGGCCTAGGGTTTGTACCCTAATCATGCTCTTACCAATGCTTATGTTGTTTTTTATTAGGGCTCTCTCAATGTTGAGGGCCCTAGGGATAAGCTCGTCATAAGAAGTGACACATTGCATCTTTAACTAAAAGGATAAATTCGTATTGACATTAGAAATGATGATTTTGAATTGTTGCTCCTTAGGAATGGTTCACTTCCTCTTACTAGCTCGCTACCTCCATTTTTGTAGGAATTTTGTGATCAAGTTCAATATTCTTATTTTAGGAGTCTTAACGGTTGGAAATCATAGTAAAATCAGAATTTAATAAGTTTTGGAATTAGCATTTTAAAGTGTTTTTTGGGGTCATTAACTTCAAACTATCTTCTCTTTTGTAGGGATGGTTGCATGCTAATTTTTTCTGGTGTAAAATATCAAAATTATTAGATTATGTTACATGTCTATGAATAAAAATTATTGGAGTGTGAGTTTGATATTTTTTGAAGATCTAAATAGTCAAGCTTGGTAAAGAAAAATTATGTTAGATAATATTAGTCCAGAACAAAATGAAGAGACACTTGATAGATTGTGGGCTAGATTGAAAAGAAAGGGTGATGGGAAATATTATTGTCCTTGTAATAATTGCAAGGGCTTAAAGACGAGATGACTTTTAATTACAACAGCTGAGAAACATTGTAGGAAGCATGGTCACGTTGAAGGAGGGAATGATTATCATCCATTGGTAAGTTGTTCATTATGTATTTATATTGATTGAATTTGTAAATTTTTATATCGCTTTTAAATTTATATATATATATATATAATCACTTGATCATGATCATGGTTTATTTTTGTCTATCATTATTATAAAGGCGGGGCACCCTAGAGCAGATGATATGGATTATCATGGCTCGGAGAATGTGGTTTTGCAAGTGGGCGAACATGGAGCTATGAATATCGAAGATGAAGTTAATGATCCTATGAAAGAAGATGATCATACGCTAGAAAACACAGTTGAAGATGATGGTACAAATACATTGATCCATGACACATTTAGTGGCAGAGCTGATCATGATGATCAAGATGACTTTGATGATGTTCATGATTTACCTATATTTGAGAAGGCATAAAAGCCCCTTTATGAAGACTCCCAAACAACTCTTCTCTCTGCTGTATTTTTTATGTTGAACTTGAAGGTTATGAATGGTTTATCAAACATAGCAATCTCACGGATGTTAAGGTATGTCATATATGTCATCTTTTTTCATCTATTTTAATTGTTGTTAGTTCATCACTAGTAAATAAATGATGAAATGTGTACCATTAATATTCTTTATATGAACAATTTTTTTTTTTTTATAGATTGATTGGTGAATTTTTGTTACCACCATCAAATATTTTACTTTGCTCATACCAAGATTTATGTACCATTATGAAAGATATCAGAATGGAGTATCAAGCAATAGATGCATATCCCAATGATCATATTATATATCATAAACAACAGAAATTTGCAACAAAATGCCCAGAATATCATACTAGTAGATATCGAATAGATCAACTAAAAAAAAGGTGCCTCGCAAGGCTCTTCATTATATTCCCATTATTCCACGTATGCAACGATTATTTAGGTGTGAAAGCTTAGCGCAATTTATTGATTACCATGCATGGAATAGAAGTGGAGATGACATTCTTCAAATTCCTACAGATGGTTCTGCATTTAGGGACATGGAGGAAAAATGGCCACACTTTAAAGAAGAACCTCGTAATCTCAGGCTTTCATTGGAGTTTTAATTTCAAGTGTCAACTACATTTGGAGTCAGATTCATTTACTCAATGTGGCTTATTTTTGTTATCAACAATAACATTCCTCCATGGATGCCAATAAAGAGGGAGCACATAATGTTGTCAATGATTGTTCCAAGTATTTGTTTACATCAATTTTCTTTAACGTAATAGCATCTCATTTGTCTTATTTGTTGCATAATGACATATTTTTTTTATTCAATAGTCATGCACATTAATTTATATATATTTCAGTAAAATAGTTATAATAATTATGTAATGTTTACGTTCATTCAACTAGGTAAGTACCAAGTTAAATATATGAATATATATATCGAGCCTCTTATTGACGAGTTACTAAAGTTATGGAATGGTGTCACTCATGTATGAGACGCCTCCGCACTGAATAATAGGAAAAAGATACTCAATTCCATGTAATACTTGTATGGACAATCCATGATGCCCTGTACACATTTTGTGGTATGTTATAAATGTTCAATCAAGCATTTTAACAATATTTAATTTGATGAAGTAGATATCATGCATGTTTTTAAAATAATCTATTCCATTATATATAATTAAAAAATTGACATATTTAATCCAATTATATATCATCTTGCGTGTCTTCAAACAAAGGAAAAATTTGCATGTCCAATTTGTGGTCCAAAGATGAAATCTCATCATTCAACAAGTTTAGAAAAGTAGGTGTTTGATGAGTATAGGCACTTCCTCCATAGAAATCATAAGTATCAAACTACTGAAAAACATCTTTTCAATGGTAAAGAGGAGACTACATCAAAACCACGAAGAATGTCACCTCACCTATGGAAGTTGGAATATAATAGAATCAATCGTCAAGGTTATATATCCGATCAAATTGTTTATCTATCATATATGATATGTTTTGAATTTATATTTTTATATTGTGTTGTGTTTACTCATGTTGTAATTAACAATGATTGTCGTTGTTAATTTGTTTAACTTATATGCTTCGTGAAGGTCGTCAAGGCATTAATGGCCGGCTTCCAGAGGGACTTAAAAGTTATCCCAGACAATTTAGTAGGTTGCCCTACTATGAGCAGCTACAAATTGTACACTTGTTTGATACAATGCATATCAAAAAGAATATAACAGAAACATTATGAAAAATATTGGATGGAAGGCATGACAAAGAAAAAATTGTCAAAAATTGTACCGACATTTAGGAAGCCAATCATGCAATGAAAAAGTCATTCAATTAAATACGATGGAGACCAAATTAATATAAGTGCTCTTCCTTGGTTATTAATAGAGCAAGAAATCAATGCTATAAAAGAAGTCATACAAAAAATTCAATATCCCACAAGATTTGTTGTGAACATAAACAATATCATAACAAAGAAATGTGAATTTGGGTCAAAGATGAAAACGCATGATTGGTATACCTTCATTAAGGTAATTATTCTGGTATATTATATACACTTTGTATAATGTGTACCTTCGTATTGTGTTTACTACTTTGGAAAAATAACAATGAAAAAGATCATTTTATAATTGTTAGTTGCACGCTCTCTACCTTCTATCTCCTAGACAACTTTGACAACAACAAATCGTCACAAGTTATATATGATCTCAGAAAATACATGAGGTAAGTAGCGATATTTGTCAATTCGTTGTATAGATCTTATAATTTCCATTTGTTTCACTTGTTATGTAATATACTATATATTTTTGTTAAATCCGCAATATACTAAGCTCTCTTGAATCACTTTGTAGATGGCTACTCATCTAAATAAATCCATAAAGAAGATATAAATTAGTGGAAGAGAAAAAATTCCTCGGCCTAATGTGTGAAATGCAAAAATTTCTACCTTCAACATTTTCTTCAATGGACAAGAACACTACCTCATACACCGTTGAGGAGATTGAATTGTGTGGACCTCGTAATAATAATAAGGTCAATGGGATGGCTGAGAGGCACTCTTGAAATTTTGAAGGCTTTGGTTAGACAAAGAGCACATCCTAAGGGTTCATGGTGGAGGATGTATGATATGTACACCATGGTGTACATTAGTGAATACTAAGTTTGTAGCAAAGATCCATGTAGATCGCGGATTTGGGATCCCAAATCTATTAACAAATTCGAAGGGGAGTACCTGATGGGGAAAGGTAGATTGAGGAAAGTGAGAGGTAATTATAAGATGGTCATGGAGATTAATTGGAATACATTTTACATATGGTTTTTATGTATATTGTACTTATTTAATTTTTAATCTTCAATATACATCAATTATAAATTAAGGTCACATACCGTGGTATTTAACTAATTACACATCATTTGTGAATTTCAATTTTTGGTACGCTTGGTCGAGAGTGGGATGCACTAAGATTTTGTAATACTAACAATCTCTACTTGATGACTCGTGATGGATTGAATGATGTCAACAACCTGGTCGCCAAGATTAACATGGGAAGGTGTGGCTTCATTGGTTAAAAGGGCCATCGAATGGAGATTCCAATGTTACACAAAAAAGCGGAAATTCGATTTCAGGCATAAGGAAGCTCAAGAGATAAACAGCAATTTATAAATATATTAATCACCCATATTATTTAACCATTTTCAAGGTTATTGATGTATATATATGCTTTTCGAGATTGTTTCTGCATACATTTTAGCCAAGAATAAACATGTTTATCAACTGACAATATTGCAATAATTTTTACATGTTTGACATATTGCAGGTGAAACACCACAAGGCTATGTGGTGCAATGGTCATAAATTTTGAATCAAAATGTTGGATGACATGAAGAAAACTTGTGATTCTAGTGTAATTGTAGTCTTTCAGGTGACTAATGTGTCATCTAGAAGTGACATACATCCAAAAGTCTCAAAAAATTGATACTATGGGATTTTGGATGATATACTTGAGTGTGACTTTAAGTCCTTTAGATTAATTTTGTTCGTTGTCCTATGGTACATGCTACGATTGAATGAAAATGATCCTGAGAGAACTGTTATTGAACATGATAATAGATTTACCATGGTTAATACAAGGTTGATCAAGTGAGCTGGAAATTAGCCCTATGTTCTTCCAAGCCAATGTGAGCAGGTATTTTACTCAGAGGTTCTAGGTAAACCGAGTTGGTCATTTGTTGTTAGAAATAATCCAAGAGGAAGGCCGGTAAAGTATAATGTGGTGGAAGAAGAAGATACCGAAGACCTAGAAGATGATGTAGATGATGATCGGGATCAACGATTAGTTGATGATGTCCCTGACAAAGATGTCGAAGAGGAGGAACTAGATCATGATGATGTAGGAGTTAATGTTCATGAAGATGATATCCGTGTGGATGATGACATTATCGAAACTGATATCGATGATGATGATGATATGACCAATCCTTACAATGTTGAATATGGATCAGATGATATAGACAAAGAGTTGGATGAAGAAGATCAATGGCATTGAAATGTATAAGTTATGCGATTATATTATCTATTTGATATTAATTTCTTGATAGAATTATATTTGACTTATGTGGTTACATAATTAATTCATGATATTTTTAATTTTTATGCCATTACATAATTAGTTTAATGATGTACTTTTTAATGTTTGAAAGGTCAAAAAATTAAAACATTTCAATAGTGATGTTAATAACCTTGAAATTAGTGTGTTTTATGTTTCATGTGATCATAAAAGATTAAAAAGTCAATTGTAGAGGTGGTTGTTCAATGGTTGACGTGTATGTTGGTTCTTTTTACAATGCAACCAGTTTTGTCTTCTAATCTACCTATGGAATTTCCAATTCCAATCGAAGGCAGCTCGAAGGACCTGGACCAACTGACGAGGACTTTAAAAGCCTCCTACACTTTGGGCTCTGCAAGACCCGGGAGGGTGATCCCTTAATGTGTTTACAACCTCTGCACCATTATTATAAACAACATTAACAATAGCAGATGATCTCACTTAATAGCTCAACATGATAAGATAATATCAACTAGAATTGGTTGTTCATAGACAATATCAACTATTTGGAGCGTGAGATAACTAGACACAATCCATTGTATAAGATAGTCAATGATTTGCAATTTGTAGCAAGCTCTAGGCAAAGACAAACAAATATTGAACTATACTAATAATTACAACTTAGATCAATGACATATATCCATTGTAGGAGTCAAATTCATAAGCATCTAGAGGTTTATAACAGATTTAATACATCACATATAAGATCCCTGACAATATTGCATTACAATTTCATCAGTATGCATTCTAACCCCGGACTACTTATCAAATACTTATACAA
>VDFB02271358.1:1239167826-1239400769 GCA_007258455.2 Sequoia sempervirens
GATGAAGTAGATATTATGCATGTTTTTAAAACAATCTATTCATTATATATAATTAAAAAAATTGACATATTTAATCCAATTATATATCATCTTGCAGGTCTTCAAACAAAGGGAAAATTTGCATGTCCAATTTGTGGTCCAAAGATGAAATCTCATCATTCAACAAGTTTAGGAAAGTAGGTGTTTGATGAGTATAGGAACTTCCTCCATATAAATTATAAGTATCGAACTACTGAAAAACATATTTTCAATGGTAAAGAGGAGACTACATCAAAATCACGAAGAATGTCACCTCGGCTATGGAAGTTGGAATATAATAGAATTAATCGTCAAGGTTATACATCGGATCAAATTGTTTATCTATCATATATGATATGTTTTTAATTTATATTTTTATATTGTGTTGTGTTTACGCATGTTGTAATTAACAATGATTGTCGTTGTTAATTTGTTTAACTTATATGCTTCATGAAGGTCATCAAGGCATTAATGGCCGACTTCCACAGGGACTGAAAAGTTATCCCAGACAATTTAGTAGGTTGCCCTACTATGAGCAGCTACAAATTGTACATTTGTTTGATACAATGCATATCGGAAAGAATATAACAAAAACATTATAGAAAATATTGAATGGAAGGCATGACAAAGAAAAAATTGTCAAAAATTGTACTGACATTTAGGAAGCCAATCATGCAATGAAAAATGTCATTCAATTAAATAGCGATGGAGACCAAATTAATATAATTTCCCTTCCTTGGTTATTAACAGAGCAGCAAATCAATGCTATAAAAGAAGTCATACAAAAAAATTCAATTTCCTATAGAATTTGCTGCAAACATAAACAATATAATAACAAAGAAAGGTGAATTTGGGTTAGGGACGAAAATGCATGATTGGCATACCTTCATTAAGGTAATTATTCTGGTATATTATATACACTTGTATAATGCAGGTACCTTTCAGTGTATTGTGTTTACTACTTTTGGAAAAATAATGAAAAGATCATTTTATAATTGTTGCTGTACGTTCTACCTCTATCTCTCCTAGACAACTTTGACAACAATGTCAAGCAAGTTATATATGATCTTGGAAAATACATGAGGTAAGTAGTGATATTTGTTCAATTCGTTGTATACATCTTACAATTGTCATTTGTTTCACTTGTTATGTAATATACTGTATATTTTTGTTAAATCTCGTTAATACATTTATGCCTTGAATCACTTGTAGATGGCTATCATCTAAAAAATCCATAAAGAAGATATAAATTATTGGAAGAGAAAAATTCCTCGTCTAATGTGTGAAATGCAAAAGTGTCTACCTTCAACATTTTTCAATGGACAAGAACACTACCTCATACACCAAGTTGAGGAGATTGAATTGTGTGGACCTGTACACACAAGGTCAATGTGGATGGTTGAGAGGCACTTGAAATTTTTGAAGGCTTTGGTTAGACAAAGAGCACATCCTAAGGGTTCTATGGTGGAGGGATGTATGATATACTAGACCATGGTGTACATTAGTGAATATCTAAGTTTGTAGCAAAGATCCATGTAGATCGCATTTGGGATCCCAAATCTATTAACAAATCGAAGGGGAGTACCTGTTGGGGAAATGTAGATTGAGGAAAGTGAGAGGTAATTATAAGATGGTCATGGAGATTAATTGGAATACATTTTACATATGGTTTTTATGTATATTGTACTCATTTAATTTTTAATCTTCAATATACATCAATTATAAATTAAGGTCATATACTGTGGTATTTAACTAATTATACGTCGTTTGTGAATTTATATTTTTTTTGGTACAGTTGGTCGAGAGTGGGATGCACTACATTTGTACGTCGCCAACAATCTTGATTGGATGACGGTATGGATTGAATGATGTCAACAACCTGGTCGCGCATTAACATGGGAAGGTGTGGCTTCATTGGTTAAAGAAGCTCATCGTAATGGAGATTCCAATGTTACACAAAGGGAAATTGATTTAGCATATAGTTTAAGAGATAAACAGGTACGTATAAATATATTAATCACCCATATTATTTAACTATTTTCAAGTATATTGATGTATATATATGTTGAGATTGTTTTCTTTGCATACATTTAGCCAAGAATAAATATGTTTATCAACTGACAATATTGCAATAATTTTTACATGTTTGACATATTGCAGGTGAAACACCACAAGGCTATGTGGTGCAATGGTCATAAATTTTGAATCAAAATGTTGGATGACATGAAGAAAACTTGTGATTCTAGTGTAATTGTAGTCTTTCAGGTGACTAATGTGTCATCTAGAAGTGACATACATCCAAAAGTCTCAAAAAATTGATACTATGGGATTTTGGATGATATACTTGAGTGTGACTTTAAGTCCTTTAGATTAATTTTGTTCGTTGTCCTATGGTACATGCTACGATTGAATGAAAATGATCCTGAGAGAACTGTTATTGAACATGATAATAGATTTACCATGGTTAATACAAGGTTGATCAAGTGAGCTGGAAATTAGCCCTATGTTCTTCCAAGCCAATGTGAGCAGGTATTTTACTCAGAGGTTCTAGGTAAACCGAGTTGGTCATTTGTTGTTAGAAATAATCCAAGAGGAAGGCCGGTAAAGTATAATGTGGTGGAAGAAGAAGATACCGAAGACCTAGAAGATGATGTAGATGATGATCGGGATCAACGATTAGTTGATGATGTCCCTGACAAAGATGTCGAAGAGGAGGAACTAGATCATGATGATGTAGGAGTTAATGTTCATGAAGATGATATCCGTGTGGATGATGACATTATCGAAACTGATATCGATGATGATGATGATATGACCAATCCTTACAATGTTGAATATGGATCAGATGATATAGACAAAGAGTTGGATGAAGAAGATCAATGGCATTGAAATGTATAAGTTATGCGATTATATTATCTATTTGATATTAATTTCTTGATAGAATTATATTTGACTTATGTGGTTACATAATTAATTCATGATATTTTAATTTTTATGCCATATTACATAATTAGTTTAATGATGTAATTTTAATGTTTGAAAGGTCAAAAAATTCAAAACATTTCCCACAGTGATGTTAATAACCTTGAAATTAGTGTGTTTTATGTTTCATGTGATCATAAAAGATTAAAAATTCAGTTGTACAGGTGGTTGTTCAGTAGTTGACGTGTATGTTGGTTCTTTTACAATGTAACTAGGTTTGTTTTCTAATCTACCTATGGAATTTCCAATTCCAATCGGCGTTCTGGCGACCTCGGGACTAACCCACGAGGACTCAAAAGCCTCCTACACTTTGGGCTCAAGTAAGACCTCGAGGGTGATCCTTTAATGTGTTTACAACCTCCCACCATTATTATAAACAACATTAACAATAGCAGATGATCTCACTTAATAGCTCAACATGATAAGATAATATCAACTAGAATTGGTTGTTCATAGACAATATCAACTATTTGGAGCGTGAGATAACTAGACACAATCCATTGTATAAGATAGTCAATGATTTGCAATTTGTAGCAAGCTCTAGGCAAAGACAAACAAATATTGAACTATACTAATAATTACAACTTAGATCAATGACATATATCCATTGTAGGAGTCAAATTCATAAGCATCTAGAGGTTTATAACAGATTTAATACATCACATATAAGATCCCTGACAATATTGCATTACAATTTCATCAGTATGCATTCTAACCCCGGACTACTTATCAAATACTTATACAACACATATCCGCCTATAATCCCCATTCAAATATTTTGATTAATTCCTTGAATTAAAGCTAAATAGCCATACACACACAACAAAGTTGAGATGGATAAAACAACCCTTGTTATTTCATTCAAAGCCTGGGGAGCATGCATGTACAATGGAGAGACATGAGCTCTAATTTCATTTCAACTCAAATGCTAGTAATCATATACAACATTAAATCTCTATGAACTCAAAACCTAAATTTCATTTCTCTAAACCATCAGACTTTACAATTCACTCTACAACTTCATCTAGACTTGAAAAAAAATATCTAACTTGCTAACCCGTACTACTGGCCTTGAAATCCTTCTTATAGAAAATGAAGGAGCAAACAAGCACTGGGCCAGAAAGTACACCTATCACTAGTCAATTGGAGCACCTGGTGATATTCCAAAATTTGTTACAACAACCACCACCTTGAAAAATATTCTTGTTCATCATCAACTCCAGGAATGTTGATGCAAAACCACAAGAAAATCGCACTGCAGAAAGCCGGGCCAACACAAAAATCGGAACCAAGTAACCGCAATATCCGGGATTCACACCGTTAGTAGTTCACTCCTTTTACTCCTCCTTAGTCAAATATTTAGTTACCTAATTCTGGTACTCATCATCAGTCTGCCAGTCAAAATTAAGTACCTCATCCACCTTGGTATTATAAGGTGTGTATTTTACCACTACCTAATTCGCATCCCTTTCAAAAGATTCCAAAAATGAGCTGGTACTAATGATTTTGTCCATACAACTCACCAACAAATCATAGTTTGACTCATCGCAAATTGAATTGATTTGATCATTGATGGCCTCACTTGCTTGAGCTTGCCATTGTTGAAATGACCCAATTTTCCCCTGCTCATCAATTATATCAGGTAACAATGTGTTACCCCAATCATTGAAATTCTTCACCAACTCCCTAATCTTCCTACTCAAGTCATCTGGTAAGGTCTTAAAACCTTGCAATGATTTTACTAACACATGAGTAGGCTTTAATGATTGGGGCCTATTATTTATATCAAACATTGAGGCCTTATAGATGATATCCAAATCACTGGCCCTAGGGATCCAATTTTTAATTATTGGTATCGCTACTTTCTGATCCCTATCAATACTCTTTATTGTTGCTAACAACAAAGAATATAAAGAATGTATAAATAGCAAATTTCTATCAACCTTTTCATTTAAATGCCTCAAAACAGTAGTAACAATTTCCTTTTTCTCTAAGAGAGATCCCTCCTCACTTTTGTTTAATGATGCCTGCAATTCATCAATTTTTTGCAAGAGCTGCTTCTTTGTAGAATCGAAAAAGCACTCTGTTTCTTCTTCAACTTCCTCTAAAGAAAGGGTGAGGACAAGATTCTGACTAGGAGATCCTGGTGTGGAAACAATTGGAGAAGCAGGAGGCACTGACCCTGCTGTGGAAGGTAATGTATTGGTTCATGGAGCACTTGATGTCTCCCCAATCTGCTTATACCTAAACCTCTCCACTTCAATTTGCAACTCAAAATTTTTCTGCTACATCTTGTTGTACTCCTCAATCAAAAGGTTATATTTTTCCATTAAGCTCTTCTTTTCAGCTTCCTCCCTTTCAATAGTCTTTTGGGCCAATTTGGCCACATTCATAGTCAAATTAGTGGCTTTAGTGGTTGAGGTCTCTGAATCTCTCTTTATTATCAATCCTCCCTTGAAATTTGGTTTAATATTAGAAACATCTGGTTTTCTCCCTTGTGGGGCCAATGCCAAAATTTCTAGAGTTTCATATTCCTCACTAAAAGTAGAGTTTTGCAATGCTGCCTTGACCTCTTCTTTAGAGTCTTGAAAGGGATTCTTAGACTTCATAATAGCATTAAAGGCTATTGCATCTACAATGTCCCATTCAGGAAGAATTAATACACTAGCCTGACTCACCAGTTTTATTCCTTCTTCAGGAGTGATGAAAGGGGAAAAACCAAAAATGACAAATGGAGACGGGAGCGGAAACAAAACTGAAATGGAACTACACAAAGTTTGAAGTTCCATTTCGGTTCTAGATCTGATCCCGACCAAAGAGAAAATAATAACATAAGAACAAGGAAAGTGGGATCAGAATGAAAACTAATCCCAGCCCGAACAATAAAGAGCGAGGAAGAAAAAGAGCGGAGACGGAGTTGGGACAAGATTCAAACTAGAAATTGAAAAGAGTTCCATGTTTAGACTTGGTTCTGGGCCCACCTCCGACAAAAAAAATGACAGACTTAGGAGCAAAACAAAGAACTCCTAAGACCCAACCAAACAACCAAAAGTGACCAAAAAATAAATAAATGGGGTGGTTATGCAAGGCATAACAGTTGGTGACTTGGCTTGGAAAATGGTTTAACCATTTTCAAGAAACTGAAGGATTCAGCTACCCAGAACTCCTAGTTTATGGACATCACAACTCCAGTTGGGTCAATTTTAACAACCAATGTTGAGCTAGAATCTCAAATGTAAATCAATACTGGCTACCCCTGAATCTATGTCTGTGTTTGATGGTGCATTACCGTTTTACAAAGTTTTCCTCATTTTTTGAACAATAATGTGCAAGATTTGAACTACATGAGTTGATTCCCTTTAGTTGTTGTGCAATGATATCCTGGGCATTGCTACATTGCCAGTCAAGCATCCATAGCTCTGATGGAGATACCTCTAGTTTTCTCATAGCATTGCTCTACTACCAGTCAGGCATCCATAGCCCCAGTAGAGATACTGGAATCACCCATTCATATTGAGTTTTCTTTTCTTAGATAGTTCTCTTTTCTTTTCCTTTTTTCTCTTGGAGTTTCAGATATTTCATTCAATTCTTTCTCAATATGTCAGATGTATGACATTTGTTCTAGGTTGAAAACTACCATCATGGACCTCATAACAACATTTGGGGAATCAGATTTTTCACTCAAATATTACAACACCATCGCCCTAAGACAAATATACCATTACAAAAGGAGATGTTTTTGATGATTTGTGGTAGATTCAGTCGTAGTTAATGAAGATTGTTTACTTTGCACCTCATTTTCAAAACCTTCTATAACTCTTATTGGTAATGGGCATAAAACAACAAATTTAGGACAAAATCATCCAATCAGAAAACCTAAAAATATCTAAACCAACTTCTCTCCTAGTAACCAATGTATACTTCAGATAACAACCCCCTTACAACTACATAAAATGAAGGTCCCCACACAAAAAGGAAACAACAAGCAAAAGAACAAGAAGGAAAAGGGAAGCAAGGAAAACAACAAACGACAAACAAGCAAAACACCAAATTATTTACATATATACAACCCAACAAAAATATCAAACTTTACAACTCAAAATAATTTTTGAGAAACTGTCCATTCATAGGCAATGGAACAAGTTCTCCCATTAAACTATTCAACTGAAAAGCATTTTCTCCTAGGATTTCAGCAATTTGATAGGGACCCAACCAGAGCTTATCAAAATTTTGGTGATCACCTTTCTTTTTGTTAGCCTTATCCCATAGCAGCACAAGGTCTAATATTCTAAAAGCCTTGATTTTTGGCTCTTTTGTCAAACCAACGTTTGACAATAAATAATTGCTACAAAGTAGCATCTCTCTACTCTTCTAATTTCAACAAGCCAGCTAACCTTACTTCAATCCTATCATCACTAGAGTAAAATTCTTGCATAAACTTAAGGACAGGTATTTGTAAGTGAATAGGGAACACGGGATCTTGGCCATATACTAGCTTAAATGGTGAAGTCTTTAAAGAATCCTTTATCCTAGTCCTATCTACCCATAAAAAAAATATTAATTAGGTATGCCAGTCTCTAGGATTGTTCTCTAATAGTTTTTTTATTAATCCTAGGAGATTCTTATTGGTAGATTCTGCAACTCCATTTCCTTGTGGATAATAGTTGGAAGAATACTTTAAAACAATCTTATGATCATAAGCCCATGAAATGAACTCGGGAGAAGAAAAGGCAGGGCCATTGTCACATACCAATGCAATGGGTACTCCAAACCTGGTGGTGATGCACTCAGTGAGGAACTTGATTACCACCTCCGTTGTGCTATTCTTGCAAGGTATAGCTTCTGTCCATCTTGTGTAGTAATCTATGGCAGTCAAAATGAATTTATGTCCTGTAGAAGAATTTGGGTTAATTACCCCAATAAAATCCAATGCCCATTGGGCAAATGGTCTTACCTCATAAACAGGTTGCAATGGCATGGCTGAATGGCGCTCTCTTGACGCAGAAGTCTGACATGTATGATATGTCCAGACGTGTTGATGTGCATCCCTGAACACATGGGGCCAATAATATCCTGACCTGGGGATCTGATGTGCTAATGAGTCTACAGAACCATGACCTGTGCCATGTTTCCCATGAAATTCAACAATTGCATGCTTAGCCTCTTGCTAATCAAGACATCATAGGTAAACTCCCTCAAAATTATTTCTGTATAACAATCCTCCTTTGAGCATACAATGGGAGCTTTTAATTCTCAGTGCTCTCCTCTGAGTTGTATTCATTCCCTCTGGGCACCGATTTTTTAGCATGAAATAAATAATATCGGCATACCAAGGGTCATTGGAAAAGGACTGTGTTGTGTATTGTTGAAAAATAATGTTCTCACCAGCATCCGCCATTGATTTAGACATGCCTTGACCTCAGACAAGTTTCATAGGGAAAATATCTAGATCGAACTCCTACAGAATAGCCATCCATTTGCCCCTTCGTTCTCCCAACTCGCTCTGCATAAGTAGATAATTCATAGTAGCATCAGGAGCCACAACCATAATTTGACTTCGGAGGATATAATGCCTAAAGTTCTTGATAGCTCTAACCAACGAAAAAGCTTGTTTCTCAAGAGGTGGGTACTTGAATTTAGCATTCTTAAATAGGGAGCTCATGAAAGCAATTGGCCTTTCATCCCCCTCCTCTCTTCGTTGTGTCAGGACAACTGCACATGAGTGTTCAGAGGAAAAAGAATAAACATAAAATGGCTTCAAGTAGTCAGGACTGGTGAGGATTGATGCTTTTGAAATGGATTTCTTGACTTGAGAAAAAATAGCCTTTGCCTCATTACTCCATTCTATTCTAGCATCTTCATCATTTTGTTTAAAGGCTTAACAATTTCTGCAAAACTTGTGATAAAATTTCTCACAAAGTTGATATTTCCAAAGAAAGATCTCATCTCCTTCTTACTTCCTGGCATGGTTAACTTTAAAATAGACTCAACTCGGTTTGGATCTATTAATATCCCTCTTTTTGAGATTATGTGTCCCAAAAGTTTCCCTTCAGAAACCCCAAACACACATTTTTTAGGATTCAAAGAGACACCATATCAGATACATCTTTCAAGAACTTTAGCCAAGTCTACAACATGGTTTAGTCTATCCTTAGAGAATACTGTCAGGTCATCCATGTAAATGATGATGCATTTACCAATAAAATCTTTGAACGCTACGTCCATGGCATGCTGAAAGGTTGCTCCAGCGTTTATCAAACCAAATGGCATCCTTCTGTAAGAAAATGTTCCCCACTTAGTAGTGAAGGTTGTATTCATTCTATCTTCATAATTAATGATCACTTGATTGTACTCAGAATAGCCATCCAAGAATGACATCATCTAAGACCCATTGATAGTTTGCAAGACTTCGTCCAGAGAAGGGAGTGGGTAGTTATCTTTTTTCGAAGCTCTATTCAGATTCTTGAAATCTACACATAGCCGGATCTCTCCATCCTTCTTACGAACTAGAACCAAGTTAGCCACCCACATTGAATGTCGTACAGGGAAGATTATTCTTGTAGAAAGCAATTGTTGAACTTCCTTAAAGATCAGTGGTTCAATTAGGGCGTTGACATGACGTTGTTTCTATCGAAATGGTCTAGCTTAGGCTTCAGAGGGATAGTATGATTTATCACAGAAGTATCAAATGTTTTTAGATCTTCATACCCCCAAGCAATTGCAACAATATCCTTCTTCAGTGCCCTTAGTATATCTTTTCTAATTGCTTCAGGGAAGGCTTTCCCTATATAAAAATTTCTTCCAGGGCCAGAATCAGCTAGGTTAATAGTTTCATATTCACCTCCTTTATCTTTGGTTGATACCTTTTCCCGAGCCCTTGGGTCTAAATCGAAGATTCTTTCTAAGGCCACCATTCCCTTGGGAATGCTATTAATTTTCAGATTGAGGACACCTTCTTAATCATATTCTTCGGGGTTCCATTCTCCTTGATCCCTGTCAGACTCATTGATGATCTATCCTTTGAAAACATCTAAGCTTTCTAGAAAAGCAAGGATATGCTGATCATTGTTGAAGACTTGAAAGTTCCTGACATTATCGGGAACAACCAGGGTGGATATCAATTCTACTGAGAATCTCTTAAGCTTGGAGCCTTGCATGGGTTCTAGGGTACTTGCGGCAACAACTAATGAATCAACTATTTGATTCTCCTCTCTAGGGATTAAACTAATCCCAAAAGCATCAAAGTCTTCAATCAGATTCCAGACCCGATTTCTATAAGTAGACAGCCTTTTATTGTGGCATGTGTATTGGCTGCATACTTGCTTGATAATCACTTCCGAATCTCCTTTAACCATCAAGGTAGTAACTTTCTTCTGATGTGCCAACATTAGTCCCCGAGCTAGTGCTTCATGTTCTGCTATATTGTTAGTGCATCCAAACTGCAGCCTATAAGATGTAAAAAATGTTTTCCCTTTCAGGATGGTTAATTCAATCCCAACACCACACCCTATTTTGGATTTGGATCCATCAAACATGAGGGTCCATAGTTGATCATGAGTTGGGGTTGATCCCTTTGAGGTTGTTGTAGGTGCTTGGATAAGATGAACCATAGGTGAGGCCACCTGATCTTTTGCATCAAATATTGGGAATGGGTGTTCAATAGGTTCCTTAGGTGTAGTTTCTGATTCCTGGTTAGATATATCATGTAATCCTAGGATATCTTTCTGATAGTCACTTGTATCTTTGATTAATCCCTTGGGTTTTGGTATACTTGTGAGTGCAGGGGTATCAAACAAACCTTGGGGTTGTTCATCATAACTACGTTACTCCGGTATTATGACCAGGGTAGGTTCAGTTTGAGGAGGGACTTTCTTTGAAAGTACATTATCCCTGATCAACATTATTGCATTTTTGGCTTCGAATGAGAAGTGATCTGAAGCGGCCTCAAGGTGACTTTGGCTGGTCTCTTCGGTTTGGGAAACGATTTAAAACACTGATGTAGGGTTGGTAGGTCAGTTCTGAATGATTTTGGTAGTGTATCCTACACCAATTAGGGAGTAGGAGACTCTACAAATTGATATCTTCCCCTAAAACTAGCTAATCCTGTTGCAGCTTCTTGATCAATACCTGTTGGTTTACATTAATCATGGGATCAGGGGTTTCTTGTATTGACAAATCTTTAGAATCAAGAACCGAAAAGGTCAGAATTTCCTCTCTTTTATAAATCCCTATCTTGGTTTCAAAATAAGCTACCTAGTTGGGACAATCATACTCAGTGATGATATGTTTGAGGTGAGGTAAATATCTTCTCAACATCATACCATAAGTCTCAGGGATGTTTGCTACTTGAATATCCATGTTGGTTAAAATCCTAGGGTTGGACCCTACTTGCACATGTATATTTCTCAATTCTCCAACTACATTAACCTCTGTTTTATCGAGTTGGATGACCTTCTTGTTTTTTTGGACAGGGTTCAATCCCAATTTATTGCATACAAAAAATGGCATAACATTTCTAGAAGACCCTGAATCTAGCAGAAAATTATGTAGATTCTTCCCACAGATTCTCAAACTTAAAAAAAATGGTGGGGTACTTACCTTGCTTCTTAACAAAGCTGTGTTCATGTCCGCAGCGAGTGCCACCTTGGTTTTCCCTTTTGATTTATCAGCTTCTTCTAAAGCTTTCAACACTATCTCTCATTGGGCAGGGCACCACTTTAGGATGTCAAAATATGATAAAGAGGTTTTTTGTTTTTGCATTTCAGAAACAATATCAAATTCTATGTTAGAGCTTGTATTAAATTTGAAAACACCAGATGAATTACCCTTGTTATGGGAGTCAGGAAAACCCCTTGGTGGAGGAGGGTTGTTATCAGCACCCTGATTCAGAGGCACCATATGGTTAGGGGGTGTTGATGTAGTGAACATACCTTTATTCTGGTTTCTTAGGAAGTGTCCTCCCTTTGTCTGAAAGGCTTGGGCATCATACACATCTTCCTCTGGTTCATTCTTATTCTGCATTGGGAATGAAGGTACTTCTTCAAAAAGGTCATAAGTCATAGTTGTATCCACTGAGTCACATCCTTTATTTGAATTTCCTTGGGACGTTTGGGCATCTTCCTGTGCCATCTTCATGACCTTCTCCATTTCAGGGCAGTTTACCTCGGAATGAGTTGTAGTATCATGTAACCTGCACCAGTTAGTCATAAAATTGAGGTTAGCCACATTCACAACATGTGGCCTGTCCTCATTAGCTTGATAATTGTGAGGAACCCCACCATTATTTGGCCCTATATTCCATTGTTAGTTGTTATTTGGCCTCTGGTTATATCCTCTATTTTTATTTTGATAGCCTTGGTTAGGGGAGTTTTGACCTTGATAATTCCTCTGGTTGTGATTGTTCGGATAATTACCCTGATTGTTATTACTCTGATTAGGGTAATTACCTTGGTTCTGAGAGGGGTTCAGTTTAAGCTGATCCATATCATTTGTGACTTGAGACAGAGTTTTCTTTAAGGTCTCCACCTCATTTGTGAGTTGAACTATCTTTTCACTCTCAAGAATCTTAGCAATAGGTGGCTGACCGACGAGATTTGGTATTCCAGCTTGGTTATGATGACCATGTGGGCCGTGATGAGCCTGCGATTGTTGAAAGAGGTTAGGAGCTCCATTGACAAAGAATGGAATAGGAGATTGAGTCTGCAACTCAAATATAGGTCCATAATGGGAAGGAGACATCCCTGGGACATTATTGAATAAATGGGTTGGGTTAGGCATCTGATACCCCATTGAAGGAAAACCTCCTCCCAAGTTTCCTTGTTGAGAGCTAGTTTTTTGTTGCAGCTTGATGGCTAGATGATAAACTTTAGACATGGAATCAATATCTTTCAGCTTATAAGTCCTTTGTAGGAACAAGCCAAGCAAAGGGTCTATAACTCTAAAATATTCCTGAATGGCACTATTCTTAGCAACTAGATAGGGGTCCTGCAGTCTCCTATACATTCGTTGAAACCTGGTATTAAACAAGGGCAGGGATTCACATGGCTCCTTCCTAATGGTAGCAAATTGGTGGAATAAAATGGTTGGATCCACATAAACTCTGAACTGATTGATGAAAGCATTCTCCAGATCTATCTAGCTCAGGATAGAACCTTGTGGAAGGTTTAGGTACTAGTTGTATGCCATATCCCTTAAGGAATAAGGGAACAACCTACAAACCACATCATGGTGAGCTATCTGGGCTCTGGTACAAGCATCCTTAAAATCTTGTATGTACTGTTCAGCACTCCTTGATTCACCATGAATGTACTTGGGACAAAATCTCTCAGGATTCTTAGACATATCATGAAAGCCTCCAGGAATAGTCCCTAATGGAGAGGGATTATTCATAAAAAAATCCATTGGTGGCGGTGGTGGGGGTTGAGCTAGCTGTTGGATGGGTTGAACCAGATGTAATGGCACTTGAGATGGATTTGGTGCTGGATTGACAGGTATACACTGAGGTATTGGTGAAAACCCTGGTGGAGTGAGTGGAGCTAACAAGGGTGGTATAATGGTTGCCCTAGTCTTGTGAATCTTGTGTCTTGTTGGGGTCTTGAGTTCTATCAAAGGTGGTGGTTTTTCGGTTGATCGAAGAACTCTATGGGACCTCTTTGGTGAGAAAAACCCAATATTATCCAGTTTACTCTGCTAGGCCCTCCTTCTAGCACCAGATCTGTTGATGGTGCCAAGTGGACCCACAACATGTAGGTAAGATAAAAGTGAAATATCTCACCTCTCCTAAAAAAGACAATCAACAATCAAACTGATCACCTCCCAAGGTCTTTGATGTTGGTTCGTAACATTGTTGTTTCACAAAGTGGTCAATATGGCTGTAATGTTAAAGGGGCCTGCTGGTTTTGAGCTTCTGGATTGTTATAAGATCAAACATATATTTAAACCTACTTTAACCGGTGGCTTTAAAGAAATAGAAAAAGATAGATTAAAGCTTTTAAACTGAAGAGAATATTGATTCATCCAACTAATTAGACTTGTTACCTTCCAAGGAATTCCTAAACTGAAACTGTAGAATAAAGTTAACTTGTAATTAATACAAAGTTTCATTCATTCATAATGCTAACTCATAGCGACTGAGGATCTCTCGCTAATGGTTTAACACTTTAGTGTGACCTGAAGGCTTGTTGGAAGTCATAGCGATTGTTGAATTCTCGCTAATGGATGTGTTCATGCTGGATGTAGGGGAGACTCTTGCCAATAGTCTGGTTGGAGTGATATCTACTATCGAGTGTTTTTGCTATGATCTCTTGCCGATTACTATTAGTCTCGCCGACATGTGTATTGACATCGGTAAGAATTAAGGTCTTGATATGACTCATAGCAAATGTGATAGTCTTGCCGATGAGTCTGCTATGGACTTTGGTGAGAGGTCTCGTCGATCTTTCCGATAGCGATTGTCTGGGCGATGGTCTTGGATATTAGTATGACTCTTGCAGCTCATTATGACCTCTTTCCAATAGTTGTAAGTTATGCAGATAGCGTCAGCAGAGCATTGTAGCATCGGGGAGACACGGCTAGTGTCTCACCGACATGTGATTCTGCTTGAATGACTTTTGACCGTCTGAAGATCCTACGTGGTATGTGTTCAACCAATCAGAGGAAGCTGAAGGTGAACCGTTGGCGGTTAGACTATTGTGGCCATTCCTAAGCTTTCCTCTCGGCTTGGAACCTTTCCGCGGGTTGAATTCCTTGAGAAACAACATCATATGCTCTCGACATGCTTCAACCCTGCAAAACAATGCCTTCATTAGTCCTCTAAAGCATAGAAACATCATCATTCATCCTACCTTTCATATATCTTTCATTCAATTATATTTAGAAAAAAGAAACTCAACTCTAGCGGAGGCGGAACCAAATCCGGACCAGAAACATACTTACCTGTAATACCAACGGGATAGAAACCAAAATGAAATTGGAGCCGGGACCAAAGTCAAAATGGGAACTGAACATGAAATAACCAACATTTCCAAGTTCATCCCACATTCTGGCTCCATGTCCGCAAAAACACAAAGTAATAGAGGAACGCATCAGGGTGGGGGCGGAATCAGAATGGGGAATTTTTTTTACAAAAACCAAATCCCAAATCCATTTGGAACCTAGCCTTGCAAAAGAGACCAAACACAAGGAACAAACATGAAACAAACGAAAGTGGGATCAGGGAAAAAACCGATCCCAGGCGAACCAAAACGGGGGTGGAAGCGGAACAAAAACCTGACCCTGAACTTTCTCCAAATTCCAGGTTCAGTTTCCATCCCGGATCCACCTCCGACAACATACAAAGAAACGATGAAAAAAGGATGAAAAAGGAAAAAGGAAGGGAAGAAAACACCCCATGACCAAATGATAGGAACAAAAGACAAAACAAACGAGATCGGTGGAACCAAGACTGAAACGGAACCGGAAACCAAAACTTGGAAGAAATTCCAAAGTTTGGTTTCGGTCCCGGGTCCGCATTCACCAGAACAACAAAGAACAAGCACAAAGGGGCAGAACCGAAAATGATAAATGGAGACGGGAGCGGAAACAAAACCAAAATGGAAATACACAAAGTTTGAAGTTCCATTTCGGTTCCAGATTTGATCCCGACCAAAGAGCAAAGAATAACACAAGAACAAGGGAAGCGAGATCAGAATGAAAATCGATCCCGGCCCGAACAACAAAGAGCGAGGAAGAAAAGGAGAAAAGATGGAGTCGGGACAAGATATGAACTAGAAACAGAAAAAATGATAGACTTAGGAGCAAAACAAAGAACTCCTAAGACCCAACCAAACAACCAAAGGTGACCAAAAAAAAAAAAGGGGGGGACCCATTTTAAACAAGTTTAAAATGGGGTGGTTATGCAAGGCATAATAGGGCCCTCAACATTGAGAGAGCCCTAATCGCACAAGCAAGCAAACACTAGTAGAATTTGGAAAATAAATGACTAGGTGACTAAAACTTTTAGTCACAACAACTAAAAATGAATAAATTCTACTCATTTTTTGCAACTCAGCTATAAATGAGTAAATAAATTACCAGTTTGGTCGTTGATTAAAAATTATTTAGTCACACAAATAAAAATGACTAAATAGTTAGTCATTTATTTAGTCACAATA
Organism: Sequoia sempervirens; assembly: GCA_007258455.2. NCBI lineage: Eukaryota > Viridiplantae > Streptophyta > Pinopsida > Cupressales > Cupressaceae > Sequoia > Sequoia sempervirens. Next base: position 1,239,183,978 of record VDFB02271358.1, read on the forward strand.
CATTTGAATAAATCATTTAAGGAATCAAGAATATAGCCCGCCAAAATACTCTAAAATTTTAATAAACATACCCTAATTTTTTTGTCAAAATCTTATTTTCAGGCGTAGCCCACCAAAATGAAGTTTTCATTTTAATAAACATACTCTAAAACCTTTGTCAAAACATTATTTTCAAGCATAGAATTCCAAAATGGAGAAGTGTTTTAGTAAAGAATGATAGAGAATGGTGAGGAGATGTGTGTGAAAGGAGGGATAGGATTCATTGTTGCTTATCTCATTCCTACTCTGCTCAACAAATCTTACATTATTCTTGCTACTATTTGTAATCTAGGTATTTGCTTGACATATATTTGCATAATCTCAAATTCCTTGAGAGGCTTTTAAAGTATCAATGTATCTTATATAGGGTTTAGAATGATTTCTTTTAATTAAAAAAATAAATAAATGATGTATTTCCCTATAATTAGATAATGTGGAGATCTCCTGAATCTACCCCAACACACTATCCTCTTTGGCATTGTATTCATTACTCCAACTACTAGGGTTTTTCATGTAACATATTTAATATCTTCATGACCATGGATTTTAAATAGATCTCAGTCTTTGCTTTAATCCTTTTCATGGTAACCCTTGAGTTCCATAATCCACCTTCAATCTCTTCTAAGAATGTTGTCTTAAGCTAGACTGCATAGTATTCATATAAAGCAAGTCCTTCATACCTTCCATTGTTCCAAACCACCACTCACTTCCTTGCTTAAAATGTTGCCTCCAGAAGCAAAATAACATGTTTTAAAATCATGGTTGCCAGTGATTGACCATTAAGGTCACCACTTTCATCAACATACAATGAGATTTTTGCCTTCAAACTCAAGGCATTATGCAAGATAACATTGTGAATTGTTTGTTGTGTACGATTTTATTTTCTTGCACATTTATTGCTTTGCTAACTTCCTTTAAGACTGGGTATTGCACCCTCAGCTACAATCTCAAACAACTCACTCACTATCACTTGATGATTCCTTTCATGAGCATCCTTCTATAAAATCAAACCATGCCCTATAGACTGCCTACTTACTATAGGGGACTCATTGTTTCATGGTATTGTATATCTTAAGATCCTTCAACCTTATTGACACTACTTCATAGTCCACAAGTTATTATTCACTATTCTCCCATCTTTGATGAGTCTCAAAACACTGCTCAAACATGCAATCCACTACCTCCATTATACATTAATGGCTAAGAAGAAACATTGAACCTATGATTACCACTGTTACTTCATTTGGATAGTCATTCCCTGATTGTATTTTCCTTGTCTAACATACCAAAAGTATTTGAAAAACCCTTAAGGTCAGCAAGGGGGTAAGGAAACTCACTATTAAAATCTCCACTTTACTATGCAAGGTTTGAGCTTTATTATCTTGTCACTGCTCAAGCCTCTTTTTGACTGTCACATCTCAAGTGACTATCATTCTTCTTATCATAGATTGTATTTACAAATATCACTAAGCTACATAGTGTGCTTGTTATTGGCTACAATCTTTAGATTGCAAGATTTTGTTATTAGCTACAATGTCTCAATCTTTCTGGTATTACAACCTCACTAATCTGCTAGAGTTATTGTTTATGTTTCTACTGAGGCCTAGGGTTTGTACCCTAATCATGCTCTTACCAATGCTTCTGTTGGTATTAAAAAACAACCTTAAATCTTGGGTCAAAAATTAGTTGTCTTGATAGGGTTGTGGTATGATCTTGGATTGTATCCTAGAGTGTGTGGGAAGCTTGTGTTTGATCATTAAGGTATGTAAACCTGATCAGGGAAATGTATCCTATATAGCATGGGTCTTGCTTTAATACTTTCCATAAGGTTATTAGCAGATCACATTATTATAGTTTGCGGTAACCCAAGATTGCATTCAAGTATGTAACAAACTTGGTTTGTAGTTTAAGCTATACACTTTTAAGTAACATTCATAAGGTTTAGAAAATCTTGATCACTCTCTAGAATAGCTCCATTAACATGGGTTTTGCTTGAATGCACTACATAATTGATATACACAACCACTCTGATATCAACAGAGTTATAGGCTCTTTATTGCAGCAAGAGGTAATCACTCTGGATTATGCTATACTACATCATAACCAAAACTTGAGACACCACGCACCCAATGATGATTGACACCTACATTATACAACCTAAATTAATTACATTATATGAGTGCCTCCATTTCTATCACAACATAGCCACATTAAACTTGGGTCACACATGAATGCATCATGTATTTGTTATAGCACAACTGTGCCACATGACCAATAGAGTTATGGATCACATAATTATAGTCACAAGAATATGTTCCTTGGTTGTGATCTTATGGTGATTGCACACAATAAAATGTGGACATGAAATTCTCAAAACCCTAAACCTCTAAAAATGAAATCTGATGAGATGTTGCTTTAAAATATGATTTTCAAACCTGAAACTACAAATCTAACTTCACAACTGAATTCTACAAAAATACAATGACTACCCTCAACCTAGCAATATCTTCTTGAATTTTTTCTGATTTTTCCCAAGAAAATTGTCCTTAGTCCTCCACAAACTATCTCAAGTAGAGCTAATTCACAAGTATAGCAAAACACTGTCACAATAAATCAACGAACTCACTTTTTTTTATGTCGGCCATAATTTGATTTTTTTCTTATTTTTCATGTTTTTCGAAATTTTGACAAAACCTAGGTTTGTCGAAATTTCGACGAAACCTAGGTTCGTCGAAATTTTGACGAAACCCAGGTTCGTCGAAATTTCGACGAACATCGGGATAAACTTTTAAAAAACTAAAAATTGCACATCAAATTTTACAAGCACCCGACAACACATCAAATTATACATATTTCGTCTGAAATTTTCATCGGATTTTGCAGTCAAATGAGTTAGTTACAATACTTCTGTAAGTACTATCATCAACAATTTTAGGACCATCACCTCTACACAACACAACTCCATGAGCAAGAGGAGTGGAGTATGGTTTACAATCAACCATGTCAAACTTCTTCAACATATCTTTTGCATATTTGGTTTGGAAAATGAACATTTCATTCTTACATTGATAAACCTCCATTCCTAGAAAATATTTCATGAGACCAAGATCTTTCATCTCAAATTATTTCATCATAGCAATTTTGAACTCATCTTTCATCTTAGAACTACTACCCATATACAACAAATCATCAACATACAAACTCATAATAAGAATATCATTACCTTATGGTTTGTAGTAAAGGGTAAGTTCACTCTTACTTCTCTTGAAGCCATTATCCTGAAAGTATCCATCAATCCTAGCATACCATGCTCTTGGTGCTTGCTTGATGCCATAAAAATCCTTCTTCAATTTGTAGACATGATTCTCTTTTCCTTTCATTTCAAAACCTTATGGTTGTCCCATATATACTTTCTCTTCTAAGTACCCATTCAAGAAGGCACTTTTCACATCCATATGATGTATGCTCCAATTCTTTTGAGATGCTAATGAAATCAACATTCTGATGGTCTCTTGTCTTGCAATTGGTGCAAATGTCTCTTCATAATCAATGCCATACTTCTCTATGAAGCCTTTAGCAACTAATCTTTCCTTATGCCTTTCAACACTTCCACCATTGTGATGCTTAGTCTTGTAGATCTATTTGGTGTCAATCTTCTTCTTGTCATGTGGAAGCTCGGTAAGCTCCCAAGTATCATTCCTATGAATGGAATCCATCTCTTCTTTCATTGCTTGCATCCAAACCTCATTGGTACACACTTCTTCAAAACATGATGGTTCAAAATCAGCCTTGGTAAATAAAGCAAAATTAACTGTCTCACCTATTGGATTTTCTTCATGTGCTTGATTTGTACTCCTTTGTAAATATCACTCAAACTTCTTACCTTCCTTCTAGAACTTGGATTTGAAGCTAAAATTTCAATTGGAATTGAACTTGGAATTGAAGAATTAGATTAGGGGCTACTTGGTGGATTTATAACACTTGGAATAGAAATATTAGTGGGCTGCTCATGATCAATATCATCATTCAAAATAGATTTTGACTTTTCCATATGGCCTTTTTGATGACCATAAACTCCCCCTTAATCAAAAATCATATCTCTTGAAATAATAAGCTTATTAGTGAGAGGATTATATAACCTATAAGCTTTTCTTTCCTCACTATACACAACAAAAATACATGACTCACTTTTTGCATCTAACTTTTGTCTATTCTAATCAAGTACATGGACATAAGCCAAACAACCAAAAACTCTAAAATGATTAACATTAGGCTTTTTCTCATACCATGCTTCATAAGGAGTCATCTTCTTAAGTGCACTGGTGGGACTTCAATTGAGAATGTACACTACTGTAGCAACTGCATCTCCCCCATAAGAGTTACTCAATCCCTTGGTTTGTAACATGCTCCTTGCCATTTCAACCACTGTTTGGTTTTTCCTTTCAGCTACCCCATTTTGTTGAGGTGTGTATGCAGTGGTGAGTTTCCTCTTGATGCCATTCATATCACAATAATATTGAAAGGCTCTTGAACAAAATTCACCTCCACAATCAGTCCTTAAACATTTTATTTTGCACCCTTTCTCATTTTCCACAAGTGCTTTAAACCTCTTGAATGTATCAAGGGCTTCATCCTTAGCCTTCAAAAAATACACCCAAAATTTTTGTGAGTAATCATCAATAAAAGTGATAGAATATGATGACTTTCCCAAACTCTTTTTTTTCATAGGACCACAAATATCAAAATGAACAAGTTGAAGGGGGTGATGGGACCTCCATACATTGCCTTTTGAAAACTTTTCACTTGCATGCTTTCCTTTACCACATCTTTCACAAACCTCCTTGTGCTCTTCAACCTTGGGAAAACCAAAAACTAGTGCTTGTGATGCCAGAAGCTTCAAACTATGAAAATTTAAATGCCCATACCTGAGATGCCACAAACAACTTGTATCCCCATATTCCATATTGGCAAGGCTGCTGGTATGTTCACCAAATCTCAATGGGAACATCCTATTTTTTGTCATAGGCACAACTATGAGCACTCTATTTCCTTGACTCTTATCATAAATTGTACATTTCTTATTTTCAAAGACAAATCTATAGTTCTTCTCACATAATTGTCCAACACTTAACAAATTATGTTTCAACTCAGGAGTGTAATAAATGTCTTTAACACTCTTCATACCTTCTTTTGTGCATACCTCCATAGCTCCTTTTGCAGAAACCTCTAATGATTTATCATCACCAAGCTAAATATTTGGCTTGAAACTTTCATCCTTAGATGTAGATAACTTCTTATCCCTTGACATATAGTTAGAGCATCCAAAATATAGGTACCTAGTACTTTCACCTTTAGCATAAGATAAAAATAAATGATCTGGAGTATTTTCATCACCTTCTTGAGAATAATTAACACTTTTACCTTCTTTTAATCTGTAATCTCTTTCAAAGTGGCCATACCTATTACAATGGTAACATTGAACATTTTTTTTATCAAATCTTCCTCTACCTCTTCCTCTAGAACCACCTCTTCCTCTTGAGCCACCTCTACCTCTACCTCTTGAATTATTCTGATTTTGACCTTTACCTTGGCCTTGATTTCTTTTGCTACTACTATTTCCATCTTCATTCTTTGTGATTTGTACTTTGGAGGAAAAGGCTTTCTCAAAAATTTATCCAAAAGAATTTGTTAGTCTTTCTTCATGAGACATCAAAGATCCAACGAGGTGATCAAACTGAAGGATTGTCAAATCCTTGCTTTCTTCTATGATTATGGCAACATGATTACATCTTGGTGTGAGATTCCTTAACACCTTTTTTATCATAACCTCATTGTTCACAATTTCTCCAAGTGTAGCCATCTTATTGACCACATATTTTACTCTGACACAATAGGAACTCACACTTTCAACTTCTTACATCTTCAAATTCTTGAATTCTCTCTTCAATGTCTATAGCTTGACAACTTTAACTTGATCACTACCTTGGTAAGCTTCTTTTAGAGTCTTCCAGGCATCCTCAACTATCGTTGCACCTTCAATTCTTAGAAATAGGCTCTTGTCTAGAGCTATTTGAATATGAAACAAGACTTGAGAATTCTTCTTCTTAGCCTCCTTTCTAGTTGTTCTTTCATTGGTTGTGAGGGCATTCCAATCAGCTGGCTCTACATAACCTGATTCAACAATCTCACACAAATCTTTTCCTATCAAAAAATTCATCATTTTTATGTGCCAATAATCATATTCATTTCCATCAAATTCTATAATGGGGAAGGTGTTAGAATTTGACATGACAATCTTTAGAAAAATTCCAACTACTAGATCTTAAACCCAAAAGAAAATACCTTCTCTAATACCAATTGTAGATTTTGAAAAATAGGCCTCTCCTCCAAAACCAACTAATTCAAATGAATAGAACAACAAAAAGAAAAGAAAATAAATAACAATTATAAAATAAATCATATGATACCCTATTCAAAACCTCTCATCACATATCAAAGAATTATCATCCAATGATTTTTAGAATCATAATAATCTGCTTTGTTTCAAAACATAGTTTTATTTTATTGCAGCATAAGAAATGAATAAAGATTAGGGAAATATAAAGAGTTCATTGCTCAAAGAAAAAACAAGGAAAATATTCTAAACTAAGCATGCATTACATGCTTTATTCGTAGAGGGAAAAAACAACATTTTAAAATAAATAAATAAACTACTTTAAAACAAAAAAAACTAGCAAGGTAGCCACATTGGAAGATAACTCAAAGATATGTAAAGGAAACATCAATTATCTTCAATGATAACTCTAGTGCTAAACCTCGCCAATATGACTTCTCTAATGGACGACATGACTGCAATGACCAAGATTAAAACACTCTTTACAAGTTGTAGAGATTTGGAAAAAACCTTGTCTTGGATTTCTAATTTTGAACATCTAAGTTGCCTCATACTCTCTAAATGCAACAAGCTTGAACAATTATGCACATTGCACAAGCTTCCAAGATTGAGAAATTTGGATATAGGTTCTTGGCATATGAAGGATTTTCCCTAGGAAATTGGGGAAGTTGGGGAATTTCCTTCATTGGAGAGATTTTGGGTGGAGAGAATGAATGCACTGGAGAGGTTACCCATGTTGATGGAAGGAGCAATGCCACTATTGAAAATTTTGGGTGTTGTATGTTGTCCTCTTGTAGAAATGTTGCCTGACGACTATTTCAAGTTGCAACACTTGCAACAGATACAATTTTATAGTGCCGACAAGGTGTTGTGGAGGATGGAAGAAGGAGACAATATTGGGAGGTTGTAAGATGGCTCCAAAACAAGGGCATAGAAATTATCAGAGAATATGGTGGTCGCAAATGCCTAATAGAGATAAGCACAAGGATGGGAAATAAATATTGGCGGGACCAATTTGCAAAATAAATGTGGATGAATTTCCACAATTAAAATATGGAACACTTTTTTTTCCCTCCTCAAGCTTGAGTAGAGATCATAGGGGATATTTCCAAGTTATCGTCTGTCATTCAATTACTACTCACTCCATGCTTACTTAACCCCCCAAAAAAACAAAACTTTGACCCACTAAAAAACTTTATTTTATCAAATAAAAAGTTGCAAAAACACCAATGGTTGTTCATAACACAATATGTAACTGACTAGTGTAGGTAGTCAACTACAAATGCATTTGCATTTATAATACAAGTATAGTTGCACACAAAAAAGCTCATTTACATTTTATTTAAAACTTTTATTGTTACAAATACCCCCACTTGCAAAAGGTGCCAACTTCAATACAGATTATATTAATAAATACTCATGCACACTTAATGGTGCTTCACATGACATAATCACAAACTCCTATCAAATCTATGGGATTTCAAATGTACATTCTTCAACACTCTATATGTTAGCTACATGTATTAACTCTATTCCCTATAGGTACCTTCACAAACAGATACTAGTGTAAGGCTCCCCAAATAAACATCAAATTCAAATATAATGCAAAATTCAATCAATTCACAATAAAAGAACTTAACTGACAACTAAAAATTCAAATGATCGGATATTCCCCAAATGAATTCAAATTTGAAACACAACCACTAAATTGAATTATTTCCCACAGTTTTTTTGGGGTAAAATGATTATTTCCTACTCTCCATTTTACCATGTGCTCATGGTCTAATAAACCATCCATGGTTTCATGATTTTGTCTAATAAAATGATGAAGCATCTTGCAGGTTTGACCATATGTCGACAAAAAAAATCTATTTATCTGCTTGGACCTTTTTTTTAATAACCCATGTGTATTTTTATGCATATATATATATGTATATATATGTATGTATATATATGTGTATATACATGTGTATATATGTGTATATATATGTATATATATGTATATATATGAACACTGAAGAATACAGTTCAAGTCTATCCACTTTATATTCAAATGTGTCAGGTTTGGGTTGCCAACAGAATACACTGGAATACATCTTCATACATAGATATATATATATTCATCTATATAAGTATGTATCTATATAAGTAGACCACATATTTCTAGGTACATGATATTCAAAAATTTCTTAATAATACAAATTTCATTGTGTGCTACTATCTTTTTTACAACTTTGTTTTAATAATGTTGTCCAACTTTACAGTATATGAATTTCACAACTTTCAATATATATTTCAAGTATTGTGTAATAATTTTGTAATGTTATTTCATGAAAAAATGGTGATGAAGAGGTAGTACATAGAGTAGTAATTGGATAGAATGCGTAGTGGTGTTCGGTGTTAAGCCTTGGTGAGAAATGTGTATTTTTGGACTATTATGACTGCTTAACCTGAACCTCCAACATTAACCCCTAAATTTTACCCATTCACTTTTGAGCATTTATGAATAATAAAAATGTTATAATTGCCCCCAAATATTGACATATATAAATATGTATGTATGTATTTATATATACATACATACATACATACATACATGCATACATACATACATACATACATACATACATGTGTGTGTGTGTGTATGTATATGAATTTGAAATATAAATGTAAATACAATGACTAGATACTCTACTAGAACATGAAATGCAACATATCAATAAAGAAAACTATATGTATGTATATAAATGTGTATTTGTAAATGCAAGAGTAAATTCAAAGAGCATATGGTTTCATAGTGTTATAGATGCAACGTATCCATAAATTAATGTAATTGAAATTCTAAATTCTTCAACACATATAATATGAAATCAACCAAATTCTAAATTCTAAATGTAAGTGTAAAATCATAAATGAATAAGAATAAAGAATATTATAAAAGAACACAATGTTTACTAGGTCATTGCCAAAGTAAAGTCTTGAAAGACTTTACCTAAAATTTTGACTTACGAATTGACATGCTCTACAAACCTCCTAGCCATTTGACATGCCTGCCACAACAAAAATATATAATTGAAGAAACATAAATGAATGATAGTTAATGAAAGAACTAAAATGACATATTAGTTATTGAAGGAACTAGTGCATTATTAAATTGAAATTTAGAGCCATATGAACAAAATCTCCTTAATTATGTGTTGTGTTAACAAACACATTGATTGAATTTCCCCCCATGAACAATGTCGCACCACCTCTCCTTGTTCTCCCATGCCTACAAGAATTTATTTACAACTGAGGGTAGTAATGAATAAACATCATATGACCTTTACAATAATGCATGTACAACAACACATAATTAAACAAGTTCAATATCTTAATATTTCCATATGGAAAACATAAATATATGTAAAAATGTATGTGTGAATAGCATTGTATACCAAGATATATTCAAGCTATATTCAACAATTTTCATTATCCATGGATATATGAGGAATTTGCAAAGGATGCCAATCAATGCTCTATAGTATGGAGAGGTTATTAGTAGAGGAGAATAATTGTGAATGCTGCTAGCTACTTTCCCTCTTAGGAATTCCAATACGACAATTCAATGCATTCAATTTGGTTGTTGTGTTTCAAATTTGAATTTGTTTAGGGATGATCCGATCATTTGAATTTGTAGTTTCCATTTACGTAGGTTTTTTTCAAGGTGAATTAACTGAATTATGCATTATATTTGGATTTGATGTTTATTTGGGGACCCTTATATAAATAACTTTTTCTGCATGTTTGTATGCATGCATACATTCAAAGAAACATAAGCATACATGTATACATTCATAGAAACATATACACACATATACTTTGCAAAACATAAAAGACCCAATAGCCTTTCGCTATAACCACCAATTAATATTTTGAAAAGGCCCTAATTGTGTCAATATTAGGGTGCAATTATAACAATTTTATCATTCATATATGCTCAAAAGTGAATGGATCAAATTCACGGGTTAACGTTGGAGGTTTACGTTAGCAATCATAATAGTCCACACCTACACGTTAATTTCCAAGCCTTAACAATGAACACCACTATGCATTCACTCCAATTAATAGGAACATTGGTTTTGGTGGTGGATTAGTTGCCAATTGAAACTTCATATATTCATAGACATCTGGACAGATTCATATACATATGTATACATACATACATAGATACATATATATCTATATTAATGTATATATATGTATGTAGACATACATACATACATATATATCTCTATTAATGTATATATATGTATATATGTATACCTACATACATATATACAAATATGAAGACAAAAGCTTACCCATTTCAAAGGTATTGAAGCATTCAAAGCTTAAGACTGATTATATGCCATTTGAGGCCAAGAGGAAGGTTTGTGGGTCTTATGATATGTTGATGGATGATCGATCTATGATTCCATTATTGCCTACATGATTTGGGGATGGCCTTTTTTAAGAAGAAGAAGCATCGTATTATGATAATACCAAAGAATTGGCAGAATGATAAATATGAAGATGAAAGCTTACCCATTTCAAAGGTATTGAAGCATTCAAATCTTAAAATTGATTATATGCCATTTGAGGCCAAGAGGAAGCTTTTTGGGTCTTATGATACGTTGATGGATAATTGATCTATGATTCCATTATTTCCTACATGATTTGGGGAAGACCTTTTTTAAGAAGAAGAAGAAGCATCCTATTATGGTGATACCGAAAAATTGGCAGAATGCCAAGTATTTGCATTTGAAGATGTTGAGAGTGTATGGAAGAAATGGCATAATGTAAAACATTATTTTGTGTTCAGTTGCCAATTTAAACTTCACATATTCATAGACATTGAACAAATTCATATACGCATGTATAGATGCATACATACATACATACATAAATATATGTATATATGTATGTATGTAAGTATATACACAACTATTTTTATATGTGGATATACATATGAAGATGAAAGCTTAACCATTTCAAAGGTATTAAACTATTCAAAGCTTGAGACTGATTATATGCACACACACATATATAGACACATTTGTATCTATATATATATATGTATACACACACACACATATATATATGTGTGTTTATACACACACACACACACACACACACACATATATACATGCATACATATATATACATATTTATATATGTGTGTGTATACATACATATATAATTAAATTGCATATTTAAGTATACACTTTTATGACATACTGGCGAATTTTGTTGTCAAAAAATGAAGAAAGAAAAAATATTCATTGTTGTCAAAAAAAAGTGAGAGGCGAGTTATTTTTGCATTGAATCACAATACATGACATGAGCTCCATAGAGCATTAAAAAACTTCACTAAATATTATCATTTGCAACAAATTTCTTATAAGACCTATTTAGTAGGAAAAATGAGCTCCAGTATCTTTTAGATAAGGATGATATCATACTCTAAGGACCTTAATGGTTTCAAGAGTCACACCTTTTGTAACAGAAATATATTAGAAACATAAATCAATGTGACAAAAGTAAGAAGGATCATAAAACACCCAATTCAAAATTCATACAATCTTCTCCAAAGTAGATGGATTGAGAAAAGACCATAAATTTAGTTTAGCTATATTGAACACTACATACAGTCCAACTACCAAAGGAACTATGTGTTGATTGTGTGCTGATAAAAGAATTAATAAGAGCCAAACTAAAAATAAATTTCAAATTCAGTTAATGCAAAGGAAAGGTTGCTTCAATGTTTTTAAATTTTGGTGTCGGTAATACCCAATTCCCACATGCAATGTGATTGAAATATAAATGAAAAAAAAAATAATCCAATTCACAAATATTCAAGTTAATATTATGAACTACAAAATTTTTATTTCTTTTAATATCTCCAAATGTATTTTACCAAACTTCGGTTGACAAACCCTCTAGTGATAATTTACTTCGTTAATCAACATTGAAAGAAGCTCTGTGCCTTTTTTTCATTTAAAATTATGTTGGCTTTACTTAAAAATATATAGAGTATATTGTTGTTTTAAAAATATATACAAAATAATAAAAATATATTTAGAGATTGTTGTTTACACATAAAAGTATATAATTTTTTTATTTTATATATTAAAAATCTTTTATAAACTATTACTGCTACAAAGTTATTAACATTTCTAATTTTTCATCTTCATAGTTATATTTACTAGATTACAAAATGATATATATGACATATGATAAAATATATATACAATATATGAAACTTGAGCTATAATTTGAACTACAAAATTCAAACACTAAATCACCAATGAACTATTTTTTAATATACAATAAAATATATAATTTACAAAAATTGAGCTACAAGATCCTAACATAATTTAAACTATAAGACAGAGGAAAACAATAATTACTAACAAATTTTATAGTAAATGAATGCTACTGTGTTGTATTGGACAACCAAAGGATACACACACACAGACACACATATATATAAAATGAAAATGCATGCTGATGTGTACACTTATTTTGAATATAAAGGAGTCTAACAAATGATTCTACATGCTTATATCGATTTGTTGAATGAACAAGAGACACATAATATAAAGGATCTTTTTATAAAGTAAATGACAAATATAAGCCCTGATAAATAACCGAAAATGAAGATGTTTTCTCCTATATTTAGTTGGCATATACAAACACATTCATACACACTTTACATTTTTACATGTATAGATGCATATATATATGTATATGTGTATATATATATATACATATCAAGAGTAGCTCCAAAATTAAGATGTATTCTATTGTATTCAACTACCAACACAATCCTGAGACATTAAGAGTACAATTATATGAATGCATACAAATACACATGGGTTATTAAGAAAAAGGTCCAAGCAGAAAAATACATTATTTTCTACAGACATATGGTATGATCATCTATTAGGTAGTAGTCAAGGTGGTAAAAGTTAATGAAAACTATAAACCTTGAGAAATAACCAAAAATATTAAATGAACACAGATTATTGAATTTGTAAATGGGGTTTGTAATGAATAACCTGTTACCAAAAAAGACCCTCATTTACTTATAACATATAAAAAGACACTGCATAAAATATAACTGTTAAATGCACAATTAATCAAAATAACTATAAGTAGAATGTAGAATGCAAATTTCATGAAAATGTAAGTTGTGAAGTAAAGAATATATGATACAAAGTATTGAGATTTCAACACAAGTAAAAATTTTAATAATAATTACTAACACATTTTACTATAAATGAACGATATTGTGTTGTATTCAACGACCATAGGATATAAATTTCAATAGAGGTAAAAAGATTACAAACTTGGGTTTTCAAATATATGCGCAAAAAAGTAAGCAAGGGTTTCATGATAATAATTCTTTAGTAACACGAATACAAAAATGGGTTTTCAAATATATTCCAAAAAACCAGGCAAGGGTTTCATGAGATTAATTCCTTAATCACACATATTCCGAAAAAACCAAGCAAGGGTTTTCAAATATATGGCAAAAAAAACATGGGTTTGCATATTTTCCAAAATTCACATGGCTTATTAAGAAAAAGGTCAAAACAGAAAAATACATTATTTTATGCGAACATGTGGTAAAACTCGTGAGATTCCTTATCATTTTATAAGACAAAATCATGAAATCGTGGAGGGTTTACTAGACCATGAGCATGCAGTAAAATGGAGAGTAGGAAATAATAAATTTACCCCAAAAAAACCGTGGGAAATAATCCACCACTAGACCCAACAATTTCAAACAATACATGGTGAAAAGGGCATGAAAAGGAATGATTTTTTAGGTAAAAACAAGTAGAAATCATTATTCAATCATCAAAGAAACCCTTCACAGGTCCACAAAAATGTTGAATAAAAAGATTCATGAGTACCATTGTTTTCATTTTGAAAGGAGAATTATGTTTGTCGTTACCTCAAGCCATGGAGAGTAGACACCATTTCCTACCATCGAGAAGCTTTTAGTCTGTGAGCGCATGATGAAAATTTGATGCAAGAGCATCCATAGCAGAGTGGCTATCCAGTGTCAACAAAAGACGTTTGATTTTAATTTCAATTTTTGGTGTGAGTTGAATTTCATTTTTTTTCATGTAAATTCATATTTTGGAGTTCATTTGGATGTTTTTCCATGTTGCAAATTTGAATTTGAAACTTGGAGTGAATTTGGAGAAAGCAAGATAGGTGGAGATAGTGTAGAATATGTTTTAAAACCAAAAATCCAAAAAAAAGCAAGTGGGGGTGTGGGTTTCTTGGAGAATTCCAATTTGAATTGTAACTCCATATTTTTAATTTCAAAACTCCTAAAAAATAGGGAACTGGAGGTGGGCGCCCAAGTTTAGAAATTGAGTTTTATTTTATTTAGAAAAAAACAAGAAAAGCCATTAAAGCACTATAGTCCCTATATAGCAAGTCATGAAGTTTGGAAAGGATATTTTATTCAATTTAATTAATGCATTTTAATTTGATTGGTGGTCCCAAGAGGTAGGAATTGATTTTCTAAGACTAGATTTGGAATGAATGAAAATTCACCCAAATGAACTCACATTTCATTTTAATTTAGACGTTATTTTGATAAAAGGAAAATCAATTCATTTTGAAGAAGTTTTCCAGATTACAGAGGAAGAAAAAGAGAGGGTGTAGCATACCTCCAGGAAGGGTTTTGGATGGTTTTGTTGTATATTGGATATTTCTCACAGAGGCATAAATATCATCGACAGTTGTAGATTGAAGGGTTGTGATTGTGGAGAGCAGATTATTGTTGTAGGTGTTGGAGAGAAGCTTTGTTACAAAGCTTTGATTTGCTGATTGCAAATCATTTTTATTTTGTTTACCATGAGTTTTTTAAGGGCTTGTTGCATCTCACTATTCTCTTTTGGACTGATTGTAATTCATTGCAAACTTTAATCAATCTGAGATAGCTAGTTGCAAGTTGCAAACCAGAGCTTCATTTTTGTTGCAAGCAATTTATTTTCTCTGTGAAGATTTTTTTTTTTAGTATTGTGTGAGCTATTTAAAATTAGATTTCAATGAATAATCTAGTTTTTAATTAGCTCCATACATTAGTGGTATCAGAGTAGCAAGATCTTGAGTGTGTAATAGACCACCGAAGAGAGGTAGTTGCACCAGGATTGAGCTTGTGGGTATTTGAGAAAATGGATGGGAGAGGAG
Source organism: Sequoia sempervirens (assembly GCA_007258455.2). Taxonomy (NCBI): domain Eukaryota; kingdom Viridiplantae; phylum Streptophyta; class Pinopsida; order Cupressales; family Cupressaceae; genus Sequoia; species Sequoia sempervirens. Next base: position 1,239,199,648 of record VDFB02271358.1, read on the forward strand.
CCCATCATGGTAGAGGCAGAGGAAGAGGAAGAGTGTAGAATTTTATCCATGATAATGATTTTATATCTTTGAGAATAAAATTAAAGGTACTTCAAGAAGAGATAAGAAGAGGGTTTGCACAAAGAAGGGAACTTGATAGTGATGAAGAAGAAGCTTTAGAGAATGCTAGCCTAAACACTAAACAAAGAGAGGAAATTACAGTAGTTGCAAATGACTCATTGTTGAAAGCTTTGAAAAAAATAGGAAAGAGGCCAAAAATTGATGTTCCTACCTTCAATGGAAGCTTGAATACAAAGGAACTCATAGACTGGATAAATGATACGGAGGAGTATTTTGAGTTTGAAGAAATTGGAGACCTAGATACAGTGAGATTTTCCAAGACAAGATTGAAGGGTCATGCTTCAATTTGGTGTAGATAAATTCAGTTGGAAAGAGGAAGAAAAGGAAAAGAGAAAATTACAAGATGGGATAAAATGGTAGAGAAAATGAAAAGGCAATTCATTCTAGTACACTATGAGTTGGAATTGCTTAAAAAGATGCAAAGCTTGAAGCAAGGAAGCAAGACAATAAAGGAGTACACAGAAGAGTTTCAAAGAATATCATTAGAATTGGAAATTCTAAGGCAACCAAGGAGAATTTTTCAAGATACCTTAATGGTTTGAGGTCAAGTATACAAGAGGAGATGACATTGGTGCGAGTTGTGACTATGTAAAATTCTTACCAGATTGCCTTGAAGATAGAAGAAAGGATGAATAAAAAAATTGAAAGTAAGCAAAGAGGAAGAAGCCATGAAAAGGAGGTTGAAGGAAGAACATATGGAGTAGACAATAATATGGAAAATCAGAAAAATATAGACCAAGGCAGCAACAACCAACATAGGAATGAAGAATTTTATGGGTCCAGAAAAATCCAAGAGGTGGAAGAATATTGGGTAGAGGTTTTGGAAGAGAAACCTTTCAAGGAACTTGCTTTAATGGTGGGGAAGAGGGTCACAAAGCATATTATTTTCCTCATGAAGAGGAAATACCAAGAAGAAGGACTGAAAAATCATAATAGAGTAGCAAATGTGAATAGAGAAGACGCATGATTATCACATTCAAAAGAAGCAGAAGATGGTGAAACTTTAATGGCTAGGAGAACACTGTTAAATGAAGATGATAAATCCATTCAAAGGAGAAGTTTGTTTAGGAAAATATGTAAGTGTGAAGGAAAGGCATGCAATGTTGTTATTGATAGTGGAAGCATAGACAATCTCGTGTCTAATGAAATTGTAAGAAGATTGCAGCTAGAAAGGAAGAAGCACCCAAATTCATATCATATAGCATGGGTACAAGATGAAAAGAAGATTTTGATTAGCAAAAAATGTGAGGTAAAATTTAATATAGGAGTATATTATGATGAAGTTTTATGTGATATTCTCCCAATGAAAAGAAGAAATGGGTAAGGTTTGCAACAATGCAAGGTCTTTTTTGGTTGATGAAATCAGACTTTTAGATGATATGAAGTATGAATATGTTGGCTTTAACACTAACTATGATGAAGATGAGAAAGATGATTTGCAAATGCGATTGGGAATAATTAAAAGAGAGTGGAATGAAATTTTTTTAGGTCATGCAAAGGTTGCAGCCAAAGGTAAAGAGGTAATTTCAGATTTTAGTACATGTTTTGATGATATTGAGAATTTAAAATTAGAGCCAAAGGTTGCAACAATAAATCATTTGGAAGTAGATGAGACTGGTGAAAAAATTGAGGTGAAAATGAAGTTTTCTTATGATTGTTTGATTGGAAGTATTGAAGATGAAGATTCCTTGATAACAAAGCTTGACTATTTGTTACAAAATGTGGAGAATGAATCTATGGATTGTGGTACTAACACTAAATTGGGTGTTGAAGATCAAATTGCAGCAACAATATGTCTTTATGAGGGCATAATAGGAATGACAAACCACATTGCAAACCAAGTAAAGGAGGATGAAAAATGTATAGCAGTAAGAGAGGTAGTACATGATTTGTGTTTTACTGAAGAGGGAGATATAAGTACATTTGATTAATCTTATTTTGATGAAGCATATTGGTGGGAAGTTAATTTTGATAACACAAGTTTCATGAGGAGCATAAAAAGAGGAAAGTTGAGAGTGACTACTAATGTGAAGTTGTAGAATCAGTTAAGCAGAACATTTCCAGTGAGAAGAGGGGAAATGGATCCAAGACAAACCTAAAATTCACAAATGTTTAAGAGGTTCACTCATGAGACATTTATTTTCTACCATGGGTGTCTGATGCAAGAGCATCCATGTCATAGTGACTATCCTATGTCAACAAAATGTGTTTAATTTTAATTTTAAAATTTTTGGTGTGAGTTGATTTTCATGTTTTGTCATGTGAAATTCATATTTTGGAGTGCATTTGGATGTTTTGTCATGTTTTAAAATTGAATTTGAAACTTGGAGTGAATTTGGAGGAAGCGAGATAGGTGGAGATAGTGGAGAATAAGTTTTAAAAGAAAAAATACATAAAAAGCAAGTGGGGGTGTGGGTTTCTTAGAGACCTCCAATTTGACTTGTAACTCTAGGTTTTTAATTCAAAAACTCCTAAAAAATAGGGAACTATAGGTGGGCACCCAAGTTTATAAATTGAGTTTTATTTTATTCAAAAAAAAAAACAAGAAAAGTCATTAAAGCAATGTCATCCCTACATAGCAAGTCATGAAGTTTGGAAAGGATATTATATTCAATTTAATTAATGCATTTTAATTTGATTGGTGGTCCCAAGAGTTAGGCATTGATTCTCTAAGAGTGGATTTGGAATGAATGAAAATTCACCCAAATGAACTCACATTTCATTTTCATTTAGACGTCAGTTTGATAAAAGGAAAAAAAATAATTCATTTTGAAGAAGTTTTCTAGATTATAGAGGAAGAAAAAGAGAGGGCATAGAATATCTCCAGGAAGGGTTTTGGATGGTGTTTTTGTAGATTGGAGATTTCTCATAGAGGCATAAACATCATTGTCAATTGTAGATTGAAGGGTTGTGATTGTGGAGAGCAGTTTGTTGCTGTAGGTGTTGGAGAGAAGCTTTGTTACAAAGCTTTGATTTTCTAATTGCAAATCATTTTTATTGTGTTTACCATGAGTTTTGTAAGGTATTTTTGCAGCTCATTGTCCTCTTTTGGACTAATTGTAATTCATTGCAAAGTTTAATCAAATTTGAGATAGCTGGTTGCAAGTTGCAAACCAGAGCTTCATTTCTATTGCAAGCAATTTATTTTCTCTATGAAGAGTGTTTTTTTTTAGTATTGTGTGAGCTATTTTAAATAGTTTTCAATGAATAATCTAATTTTTAATTATCTCCATACATTAAAAATTTACCCCCAAAAACTGTGGAAAATAATCTATCATCGGACCTGACGTGCTTATGAAATGGAGTGAATGCATGCTGGTGTTCGGTGTTAAGGTTTGGCATTTAATGTGTAGGTGTAGACTATTATGGATGCTAACCTAAATTTCCAATGTTAACCCATGAATTAGACCCATTCACATTTGACCGTATTTGACTGATAATTTTTTTATAATTGCACCCTAATAGTGACACAATTAGGACTTTTAAAAATATTATTTGGTGGTTATAGTAGGCAGCAGTTGGGACATTTGGTGTCCATGAGTGTGCGAAACCTCTAAAAGGTGACTTTTTGACCCTTGTGCATATATCAAACACTCCTGCATTCATTTGAATTTCCCACATGCCAAAACAATAGTTATAATCTATTAACTCGTGAGCAAATAAAACCCATAAAAAAATTTATCGCTCCGACATATGGTTCAAGAACTACGGTTGCATGAAAATAGCTATGGTGGTAACTGGGACATCTCCCCTAGTACCCTCGACTTTTACATGAATTATTCTCTTAAGAGAATTATGTAACAAGTACATAATTTTGTTTTGTTGGTTTAAACATACTTGGCTTATAGGCAATTATTATTGGGTAGCATTCAAATATATTTGGGTTATTTGGTCGATAGGAAATTATTATGGTTTAGCATATATTTGACTTATTTGGTCAATAAATTGTATTTTTTTTAATTCTTAATTTTTTGTCATTCAAAGTAAATTTTTTAAGTTGATTGGAAAATGAGGAGGCACCTTCCATTTTATATGGAATTCACAAATCTACTTTTTCCCTTATTTTATAGTTTTTGATGTGAATGATCTATTTTAACTTAAATCCATCTATATTTATTTGACTAGAAGCTTTAAATAGAAATCTAAGATAAAATGAACACACAAACCTCTAGATTTGTATGGTTATTTTGTTTTATTTATTTTTAGTGAAGTTAATGGTGTTGTTGATATGAATTTAGTTGACCATTCATGTTTTTAGAGAGGATTATAATATATTAATTTATTGTGGTATGTTTGTATGTTTTGGAAGATTTACTGATTGGACTAGTGTATCTAAGGTTAGTAGTTGTTTTGGTGTTAAGTGATCAGAATAGAGCCCATGATAGATGGAAGACGATTGTAGATAGCTCACATGTTTTTTTTATAAGTACTATCAAGGGGATAGCACCCATTTACAACAAACACAGAAGTCACAGATATCTACATATGCCTGCAGCTATTAACTACTGATGCTTGACTACATTCACAAGAATTGGTAGATAGTTGAAAAATTCTTGCCCAAAACCACCACCTTGTCTAGTCTATTATCATCGAACCAGGACTGCCCATTTCCCATATAACAGACAAAGGCGTCCATGCTGGAGTTAATCACCCCGGTTCGATATATTTCCCAAGCATTGACAACAAAATTCTCCCTTTCTTCTTTCCGTCTTCTCAAAATCTTAGCTTCAAGCTCCTCTTCCTCCTCTTCGCAATCTTCGAAGTCTACAGAATCAAAGAAAAAATGAAGATGGCTAACCCATCCAGACTCGTTCATTTCAAGAATCGCATTGGCCACTGTAGCCACATATATTTCAGCAACAAACCCACCAAGGGACTCAACCATTCTCTCTCGCGAACCAAGAATATCCACCAAAGGCCCAATCACCATTTCACATATCTTCCCATCACACCTATGGTGCACATCCTAGATCACCCCATTAACTATTCCCATGATTTTCGTTAACACCTCAGGACGCTGAACGCTAAAGAGATGTCGGCATTGTGCAACCCAACTCTCATCCTTGCAATAGCAACTAAAGCTGAAGAAATGAACCATTCTGCTACTTTCCACCCTACCTACCAAGCAGTCAATTGCAATTTCCAATGGCAGTCACCATCTTAAATAATAATCTAGCCTCACCCATGTTAGGAATCCAATGAAAAATCCAACACCAAGTTGAGTATCAAATCCCCACCAAATCCAACTGAAGAAATCTAACAGCACCACCTGCCTGAAATATGTGAGCCACGTACACAAGTCATGGGTCCAGAATCTCACCATTGAGATTACCAACTGATTTTACCTTATCTTCCTCTAGTACAGCCTATAATCCCGTCCATCAATCCGCAGAGGAATCAACAAGTACTGGTGTTTCTTGATAAACTCCCCAATTGGCCAGCAAGTCCATCGTGTTGTTTGCTTCCCTATACACATGTTGTAGAGAGAAGTCAACTAGTCTACCCAAAAGATATTTTATCATCACTATCCAATTTCCAATGTGCCAATTAGGAGAGTTTCCACTTGAGACTGCCTATATACAAATTTGTGAGTCTCCCTCAATTTCTACTGTACCCACTCCTTTCTGTATACATAACTGAAGACCAAGGGCTAATGCTTCCAGTTCTGCTATATTGTTTGATTGGAATCCTAGATTCTTAGAAGCAGCCCAGACACAATTACCACTTTCATCTCTAATGATGCAGCCTGCTCCTACCCGCCTAGGATTACCTTTAGTTGCACCATCGAAATTAAGCTTCCACTTTAACCTCACTGGGAGAAGCCAATGTACTTGCTTCCTGTCAACTTTGATTTCTTCACTTACCTTTCACCTATACACCTTTAAGTTTGACCACACCTTTTGTATCTCCTCATTCCATCGTGTAAACTTTGCTTTAGAGCCAATACAAGTTCTATTATTTTCCGTCTCAATGATTTCTTCCTAAATTTTTGTTATAAGTTGGTCACAATTTAAACTTGACTCCTTAAAGATTCACATCTTTCTTTCTTTCCACAAATGCCATATAACCATTGATGGCGCCAAAACCCATATACTATGCCAATAGCCATTCCTATTTAGCATCAGCCAATTGCATAAAAAGTACCACACCTTGGATTGCCGAGGGCCATACATAAGGAGATCCCCTTGCAGCCAATCCCAACATGTCATGGCCATAGAGCAAGAAAGGAATAAATAATCTGCATCTTCTTCAGCCTGTTCACAAAACACACACCGAGATGGCCCAACCATTCGTTAGGGCAGTCAAAATGGCCCAAAGGAGAGGTCGACTAGTTGATGATGTGAGTGATGAAGAGGTAGAAGAATAGGAAGAAAGGGAAATAGAAAATCTATCTGGCCTTGATCAAAGGGAAGAGAGGTTCATAAGAGCCCTAACCAAAGAAAATACTAAACCACATTTCAATCCATCAAACTATAGTGGTAAGTTGGATTTAGATGAATTGCTTGATTGGACAATGGAGATGGAGAAGTATTTTGATTTTGAAGGTACCACAGAAGACAAGAAGGTGAAATTTTCTTGTACAAAGTTGAAAGGACATGCATCCCTTTGGTGGGAACATTTGCATACAGATAGGCGAAGAAGAGGAAAGGAGAAGATAAAATCATGGGATTAGATGGTGAATAAGTTAAAGATGAAGTTTATGCCTACATAATATCATATTGGTTTGTTCTAGAAGTTGCATAATTTGAAGCAGAAGGAGTTAAGTGTGACAAAGTATACTGAGGAGTTCTACAAGTTAAATATCAGATCTGGGCATTCAAAGGATCAGATCGAGCAAGTGGCCAGATATGTGAATGGCTTGAGGTTTTCTATATAGGATGATATCAGTTTGATCAAGCTTCCGAGTGTGGAAGATACATATCAATGTGCCCTAAAATCATAAGAGAAGCTGAATAAAAGACATGAGCAGAGATATAGAGGAAGAGGTAGAATATTTCAGAGAGGAAGAATTTTTATTGGAGGAGGAAGAGGATCTTTTGCAGATCAAAATAAAGATAAGGAAGTCAGTAAGAATGATAATTCATACCAAAGAGATGAATAAAACTCTTACCAGAGAGGAGGATATGGTGGTTACTAGAATGAGGGTTATAGAAAAGATGATAGAGGACAGGAGAAAAGAGTATTTAGGGGAACTTGGTTTAAGTGTGGTGTAGAAGGACATAGAGCATTTGAATGTAATCAGGGAGAGACAAGTAGAAATATAGAGAATATTAGAAGAACAGTCATTGTTGAGGAGGATCATGTCAGAGCATCTAATCAACTAGAAGAGGGAGAAGTGTTGGTGAACATAAGAGTATTGTGTCAAAGTGAGATGGAGAAGGAACCGTTGCAGAGAAAGAATTTGTTTAGGACTAGATGCAAGGTAGTTGGTAAATGTTGCAGAGTGATTGTTGATAGTGGAAGTTCCAAGAACTTGATTTATGAAGAAATGGTAACCAAATTGAAGTTGGAAAGATTGAAACACCCGAAGCCCTATCAGATAGCATGGATTCAAGATGAGCATAATATACTGGTAAGTGAACAATGTTTGGTGAAATTGAAGACAAGAAATTACCATGATGAATTTTTGTGTGATAGCATGCCTATGGATGTATGCCATGTTTTGTTGGGAAGGCCTTGGTAGTATGATAAACAGGCTATTCATGATGGAAAGAAGAACACATATACCATTGTTGCTAATGGGATGAAGTAAACTTTGTTGCCATTGGAGGATGTTCCTAAAGTTGAGATTTGTATGAATGCTAGAATTTGTTTGGTTGATGGAAGCAGATTTATGGATGGACTGAGACATGAGAACATGTGCTATGCCTTGGTTCCTAAGAAGGCTGAAGACTTGAAGCATGTAGAAGAACAACCGGAAGAGATAAAGGAGTTGCTGGAAAAATATGAAACTATCATTTTAGATAATGTGCCTGATGGATTGCCACTTGTGAAGAGTATTAGTCATTGCATGGATATGATTCCTGGAGCCACTTTGTCTAATAAAGTAGCACACTGGATGACACAGACAGAGAATGAAGAGTTGAATAGACAAGTACAAGAGTTGTTGAGGAAGGGTTTGATAAGAGAAAAATTAAGTCCTTGTGCAGTAATTGTTGTGCTAGCACCTAAGAAGGATGGAGAATGGAGGATGTGCATAGACTCTAGATCCATAAACAAAATCATATTGAAGTACATATTTCCTTTTCCTTGGATGGATGACATTATGGATTGTTTGAGTGGAGATAAATACTTTGCAAAGATAGATTTGAAAAGTGGATATCATCATATCAGAATCAGAGAAGGGGATGAATGGAAGATAACATTCAAGACAAATGAAGGATTGTATGAGTGGTTGGTGATGTCAAATGCACCAAGTACTTTCATGAGGTTGATGAATGAGGTATTGAAGAAATTCTTGGGTAAGTTTGTGATTGTTTATTTGGATGACATCTTGATTTTCAATACGACTAGAGAAGAACATTTGTTGCATATAAGACAAGTTTTGTAGAGATTGAAAGAAGAGCAGTTGCTGATAAACATTAAGAAGTGTAGTTATGAAGGAAGAATTGGTATATTTGGGATTTGTGATATCTGTGGATGGATTGAACATGGATCCTAAGAAGGTAAGAGCAATTGTTGAATGGCCTACACCGGAAAGCATTGGAGAGGTAAGATAATTTCATGGATTGGATAATTTCTACCAAAAGTTCATCAGGAATTTTAGTTCTATTTATATTCCTATGATAGAAACAATGAGATGAGATAAGAAGGATTTTAAGAGGACATCTGGAGCATACAAGAGTTTTGAGTTGTTGAAACGTAAGGTGACTGAGCAACCTGTGTTGGCTTTATCGAACTTTAATAAGGTATTTCAGGTAGATTGTGATGCAAGTGGAAATGCAATTGGAGCAGTATTGAGTCAAGAAGGGAGACCAATAGCTTATTTCAGTGAGAAATTGAATGATGATAGGAGAATATATTCAGTGTATGACCATGAGTTTTATGCCATAGTTCAAGCCTTGAAGAAGTGGAGACATTACTTGTTGCCTAAGGATTTTGTGTTGTATATAGATCATCAAGCATTGCAATATTTGAACAGTCAAGGTAAGTTGAATTAGAGACACATGATATGGATGGAATTCTTGTAGAGTTATACTTTTGTTTTGAAACATAGGAGTGGAAAGTCAAATAGATTTGTTGATGCTTTGAGTAGGAGAAGAAATTTACTAGCAGAGATGAGAGTGGAGGTATTAGGCTTTGATGAATTGAAGAACTTGTATGAGGAAGACCCGGATTTTGCAGAACCTTGGAGAGCTTGTAGAGAACTAGAGTCTTTGAGGATAGTAGTCAGTGGTTGGGTTATTTCATTTAGGAGGATATGTTGTTCAAAGGGAATTAGTTGTGTATACCCCAGAGTTCAATGAGGGATAGCTTGGTGAAAGAAAAACATAGTGGAGGACTGGAAGGACACTTTGGAATTGATAAGACAATAACATTGGTAAGTGAGAATTACTTTTGGCCATAGGTTCATAAGGATGTCAAGAAATTTGTGTAGAGTTGCAGAGTTTTTCAAGTTGTAAAAGGGAGTAGTCATGAAATGTTGGATTGTATAAACCTTTGACAGTTTCAAAGAGACCTTGGGAGGATATCAGCATGGATTTCATACTTGGTTTGTCGAAGACACAGAGAGGTAATGATTCTATATTTGTAGTGGTGGATAGATTTTCTAAAATGGCATATTTCATACATTGTAAGAAGACAATAGATGTAGTGCATGTAGAAGACTTGTTTTTTAAAGAAGTGATCAGATTGCATGGATTACCTAGGAGTATTGTTTCAGAAAAAGATACAAAGTTTGTTGGTTACTTTTGGAGGACACTTTGGAAGAAGTTAAAGACATATTTAAAGTTCAATTCTAATTTTCACCCACAGACTGATGGAAAGACAAAGGTAGTGAACAGGAGTTTGGGGAATTTGCTGAGATGTTTGGTTGGAAAGAAGACTGGAAGTTGGGATTTAGTCCTTGCACAAGTAGAGTTTGCTTACAATAATTCAATGAATAGGAGTACCAGAAAGAAACCCTTTGAGATTGTTGTTGGAGTTCATCCTAGAGGTATATCAGAGTTGCAAGACATTAGTAAGGAAGATAAAATGAGTGCAGAAGGAGAGGAATTTGTCGAACATATGAAGAAAGTGCATACTCAAGTAAAGCAACAACTAGAAGATATGAACTAGAGGTATAAGGAGCAAGAAGATGAAAAGAGGAGACATAGGGAGTTCAAAGTTGGAGATGAAGTGATGGTGTATTTGAGGAAGGAAAGATTACCAATTGGTACATACAATAAGCTCAAGATGAGGAAGTTTGGACCCTATAAGATTTGGAATAAATTTGATTCAGGAAATGCATATGAAGTAGAATTATTGGATGGAATGGGTATATCACCTATATTCAACATTGTAGATCTACATCAGTACCATGAAGCAGAATTCAGTGAAGACAATAAAGAAAATTTGGAGAAACAGTTTCCTAAACAACAATCAGATGAGATAGAAGAGATTTTGGATGTCAGAGATGGGAGGGAAATGTGTGGAAGATAGTATAAATAATATCTTGTGAAGTGGAAAGGCAGACTAGTGGAGGATTCTTCTTGTGTTTCTCAGGTTGAGGTAGACCGTATTGATTTTCCTTTAGCCCCAACAAAGTGTTGGACTCACTTTTTAATTAACCTCGGATGTGTGATGCAAAAGCATCCTTGGTTCTTTGCAATCCTGCATCAACCAAAAATATTTTCATTTTAGTTTTGTTCTTGTTTAGTTCATGTTGGCAGATTCAGTGTATCATCATATTTGCTCACTAGACCCTGTGGATCTATGTTTTCATCGTGGAAATGTTCATTTCCCTTATTCCAATATTTTAGCATGATTGGATCTTTTTCTGAAAATTTATCACTTTTGGATTAAGTGGCAGTTTCTAGAATAGAGTACTGAATCTGTTTCAAGCCTAACGACTAGATTTGTCTCTTGTGGATCCTTCTTGTAACTTGCGGATCCTCGCGATGTGTTTCAAATTGTTCCATGGAGTGTCCCCGACCTTAATTATTGGTCCACACTTCATCTTATGCACCCACCAAGGAGAAATTCAAATTTAAGGCAGACCTATTTCATGCACATGTTACGTTTCCTTCATCAGATATTATAATGATCTTTGGTCGATGCAAAGGATTCTAGATCTCTAGATGTGATATAAATCATTGTAGCAGATCATTAGGAAAGCAATTTAGTAAGTAGATTTGATATGTAATATTTCGGCTCGCATTATGGAGCATATAGTGTTAGAGTAATAAGTTATTATGCTTAATTAATTATATCATATTGATTAATTAATTAAGTCACTTATTCCTCTTTATTACTTAAGCTAAACTTAGGCACATTAATAATTAATTAATTATTAATTATTAAGTGTGCACACTAGGGTTTCATTTAGGGTTTCCCTTTCAGGGTTTCTTGATCTCTTTCATAAGGATTGATCTCTTTTGTAATCATTGATTCTCTTAATTCATTTTTACTGAGAGGTTTACAGAACATTGTTTTTGGTTCTTCATATCTTTTGCATGTGACAGGTATCCATCTTCCATGCAGGTGATCTTGGTTTTCTAACATGGTATCAGAGCTCCAGACCTGTAGTTGCCTGTTCGTGATCTGAAGATATGGCCTTTCAGTGAGTTTCAAGTCCAAGGGTTTCCACAGACATTTTTTTGTTGAATCTAGGGGTAGCCTAAATTTATGGGCATTTTAGGACAAAACAGACCTCACCATTAAGTCCGCAGCACCCAAAAACCCCCATTTTCATATAGAATTTTTGGTGCAAGTTGATTGAGAAGGAAAAAAATTGTTGTTTGGGGGGCCGTACGGCCTCCCCAGCCCGTAGATCGAGGCGAGAAATTCAAAAAAAAATAAAAAACGCAAGGTTTTTAGTTTTTGTGTAGCGCGGCCAGTTCTAATGGATCGCGCCACCGCCCCGCCACCCAGCGGCCACCAGGAGCAGCGGCCACCGGGCAGTGCCACCATGGCCGCCACCGGCCTCAGCCTCCCGCCTCTGCTAGCCCTAAGGGCTTATGCTCTAGCCTCCAGTCGTATGGAAGACCTCTGCTCCACACCAGCTCCAAGCGGCCCGCCCAGCCCTACAGTGGTCATATTGATGACCAGGGGCTGATTTTTTTTTTTTTGTAGGGGGGCATTTTTTTGCGGCGATGACCAGATGGCCATCAATTTTAACCTCGTGAATGGGTGACATCAACATGACGTCAGCGACCGTATGGCCCTCTTTGCCCCTCCTAACCCTAGTTTTTTCTAAAAGAGTAGTTTTTTTCTTTTGGCCATAACTTGGGCATACGGTATCGAAATCGGGTAAACGAGATATCACCGGAAAGCTGGTTCCGAGCACTTTCCAGTAGTGTTATTTAATTTTCAGTATTTTACTGTTTTCCTGCATTTATTGCTGTTTGAAGTCAGATGTTGTTTTTGGACTTCCGAGCTCATAGCTTTTTGCCACGATCTCCATTTTTCACCTCGTTTGAAGTGTTGGAAAGGTATTGAGGAGCTCTAGGTTGCTGTCCATGCAATTTTTCTGTATCTATTCCAGGTTTATCACTTAGTCCAGATTTTTCCCGATGGGCTGTTTGGCGATTACTTGGATGTCTTGGCAGTTGGGAGAGTGCATCTTGCATCTTTGAACTTCATTTTCAGTAATACATCATTCAATAATTGTTGTTGCTTCATAGATTCTAGGGTTGTTCCCGTTTGGACTTTTCAAGTGTTCCGAGGCATCGGGTTTGCTGTCGCTTTTTCATGATTCCTTGAGTCAATCAGTGACTCTCATCCGGTTTCAGTAGTAGATAGAAATATCTTTCCTTGCTTGCCAGATTTTGGTTCTAGTGTTACTCTACAGAGTTCTTCCAGTGCTTCTTTGCAGCATGTCATCTCATTGTAAGGGGGGTTTTGTCCCACTGGGTTTTTCCTTCTCTTACTCATTCTTGCATTTGTAAATGGGTACCTGATCAGGCCTAGTTGCTGGGACCCATCTTTGCTTTCATGCATCCTATTCTAGTGTTTTAGCTTCTTCCTAAGTTCATCTTAAGGGGGGGTGTTAGAGTAATAAATTATTATGCTTAATTAATTATATCATATTGATTAATTAATTAAGTCACTTATTCCTCTTTATTACTTAAGCTAAACTTAGGCACATTAATAATTAATTAATTATTAATTATTAAGTGTGCACACTAGGGTTTCATTTAGGGTTTCCCTTTCAGGGTTTCTTGATCTCTTTCATAAGGATTGATCTCTTTTGTAATCATTGATTCTCTTAATTCATTTTTACTGAGAGGTTTACAGAACATTGTTTTTGGTTCTTCATATCTTTTGCATGTGACAGGTATCCATCTTGCATGCAGGTGATCTTGGTTTTCTAACATATAGGAATACTGTATTTTGAACATATTGTATCTAGCCTATGAGCCCAATCTGTGAACCCAGATGTTGTCGGCTGATTGTAACTAAAATTTTTGATAATAAGAATGTTTTAATCTACATTTTCCTCCATATTACGAGTGGCTTTTGTTGTGTAACTCTTTTTGCACGGTCTGGACTGTTCTCTTTGAGGACTCTCCTACCGTGACTGCACCAAAAAGAGGGGAAGCTTAGATGAGATAACTCTCTTAGTTGGGATCCGCTAGCTTTTGAAGAATAAAAGTAGCTTACTACTCCTTGGCAATGAAGTTAACTTGCTTTTCAAAAGAAATTTTCAAGGTCTTGTCATTTAGATCATGTCTTGTGGACTAAGTACTTGGCCCTTGTTCTATTGGCAAGCTTATCTCTTGTAGCATTTATTTTTCTCTTCTATGATTCAATTTGGAGGATAAAGAGGTTAGTGGTTGAGTTTTTAATTGTGTTGCTATTGAATTTGACTAATTTGGAAAGGTTATCCTTTGGTTCTTTCTAGTTTTTTTTAGCATAAGCATTCTTTAATCCAAAATTTTCTAATTTTAAAACATTATGGAGAGATTAATAACTTCCTTCCAAAGGTCTCAAAATTTAGTACAAACATGGATGCCCCTAGTTATTTTGGAAATTGGTACAATATTGTATACCCACTCAAGATAATCAATGGGGTGTATGAAGCCAACTTCTAAGAGTTTTTGTAGTTCTACTTTTACCAAGAGAGTAATTTGTGGATGAATTTTCCTTAGATTTTTTTTTACTAGTTTAGCATCTAGATATACTACCAATGATGGATCGAGACTTGGTATATCAATGTAAGACAATGCAAAGTTTTTGTATGTTCTCTTTAGGAAGGCTAAGATATTATGGTTTTCTTCATTTTTGAGAGAAGCTACCATGAATGTGATTAGTCTTCTTCTATTCCTAAATTAATTTCTTGGGTATCTAAGCAACAACTACTAGACATTTCTCATGATAATAGGGTACTATTGAGGGCAGATCAATTTTCTCATCCTCTAGTACTTCAAAAAGGTTTTCACTAGGGTTAATATGTCTTTTTTTTTTACTATTCATTATCTAATAGCAGTTCATTGAGGTTTTCACTAGAGGAATTTTGAGTTTTTGATTTTTTTTATTTTTACAACCAAGGGAATTGACCTACACTCCAAAGTATGCCTCACATCTCAATTTGATGTTGAATCTTGGTTTATGATCTCCTAGTGGAAAGTGTTCTCAAAGTCCCATGAGATCTACAAGTTCTTTGTCATTTTGAAATGTGTTAAGAATTGGATGTTAATAGGGAAAATTCAAACAAAAGCTAAGGAAAATGCATCTAGATATAGTACCAATGATGGATCGAGACTTGGTATATCAACGTAAGACAATGCAAATTTTTTGTATGTTCTCTTTATGAAGGCTAAGACATTATGTTTTTCTTCATTTTTGAGAGAAGCTACCATGAATGTGATCGGTCTTCTTCTATTCCTAAATTAATTTCTTGTGTATATAAGCAACAACTACTAGAGATTTCTCATGATAATGGAGTTCTATTAAGGGTAGGTCAATTTTCTCATCCTCTATTACCTCAAAAAGGTTTTCACTAGGTTTAATATGTCTTTTCTTTTTACTATTCATGATCTAATAGCACTTCATTGAGGTTTTCACTAGAGGAATTTTGAGTTTTTTATTTTTTGTTCTTACAACCAAGGGAATTGACCTACTCTCCAAAGTATGCCTCACATCTCAATCTGATGTTGAATCTTGGTTTATTATCTCCTAGTGGAAAGTGTTCTCAAAGTCCCATGATATCTACAATTTCTTTGTCATTTTGAAATGTGTCAATAATTTAATTTGTTGGTCCCAATCTATTAGTTTGAAGTATATGAGTGAAAGACCAATGAAAGTGTATATAGTGTAGGTGTGATGGTGCAAGTTTTTATGTCTTCATATAGCTAATCAATGTGTTCAAAATATTCTTCATAAGTACCCTCTTTGGTGCTATTAATAGTAGGAGGAGATTTTGTTACTTAAGTAAGAATGGACTCAAGTTTTATAGGCTCAATCTTAGATGATTCGTACCCAAGCCCTTGATATTTATGATGTTCCATTGGAATGAAAATCTTTAACATTGCTTGTTCATTTAACCCAAGACCTTTACCTTTATAGCCCATATTTTTGTAGATATGCAAACCTTTAGGGTATATCTCTATGGGTAGATAAGGTGTTTTTGCATATTTGTAGAGTCATTATGTAATATCACCCTTAATAGTCTCTTTTTCTAAGAATCCTCAACATTTGAAAGTAGTTTCCTTAGTTTTAAAAGTGACTTCAAATGCTAACTTGGAATGCCTAGGTTAACCATGTGACTTAGGAGAGAGTGGGATTTGTCCTATGTAGAACGAGTTATGTAGTTCATAATCTCCACATCCTTTTCCAATGTTCTTTTCCTTGATCTTGAGGATATTGGTGTGGGAGGTGGACGAATATGTAAGTGATGATGGGTATATGTAGGATTATTATGGAGAGGTGATTTAATAATTGGGAAATGATGTGATTGGTTATAGCAAACTTCCAAAAACTTACAATATTGGAAGGGTTGTGAGTCGACAAGGATAGTAGCTTCTATACCTTTGTATGCGAAATTGATGCATTGATGGTAAGTGGAGGGTATGACTTGCATGACATCTATCCATGGGTAGGCAATGAGAATGTTATAGGTAAGATCAAGGTTTAATATTTGGCATGTAGTCTCCATGGTAATATGACCAACTTGGATAGACAAATTTATAATTCCTTGTGATTCACATTCAACATCATCATATGTCTTGAAGGTACTTTTATTGTGATTCCCAATATCTTATTAACTTTAACGTACATAGATTCAAGCCTGCTACACCATCTATAAGGACACCTTTAATTTTATGCTTGTGGATGAAGGCTTCAATATGGAGTGCTTTACTATGGGGCGATTCATTGGATTGTAAGTCTCTTTAGATATAAATACTAGGTGATGTGGTGAGGATAGATGTGCTATCATGGATTGAAATTGTTCCACATTAATGTCATTTGGGACTTGTGATTCTCATAATGCTTGCTTTAAAATATCTTTATGAAGGGGAGAGGTTTTTAGGAGTTCTAGGATGGATATTTGAGCAGGTATTTTTCCAAGATCCTCTAGGATGTTATATTGTTGGAAAGGTTGAGTAGATGAGAATGAGGTGTATTGTATGGTTACCCATCTACAACATGTGGTTATGGCACAATTAGAGCTTTTAATGGTTATGGTAGCTATTCTAGCATGACATTCTTTGATTCTTCCTACAATAGAATCATAGGATGGAGAGCTATGGATATTATTGGTGCAATAATAAGAGATTCCCTTATTTGATATGAAGGCTTTACCTTCACCATGTTTAGGAAAAAGTTCCCTATATATACCTAATTGTTCATTGGATGAATTAGATGTCAGACCTTCAATTTTCATCTCACCTCAATCAAATAGACCTTGGATGTAGTTCTTAAATTTAATTTACTTGGATCTATTGTGTCATTTTACCCCATGGTATTCTCAATAAATTTAGTTTGGTATTCATAATTTCTATTTATTATAAATTAGTCAAATAAGTCATAATAAGCTAGAGAGTATTTAGAGTTGTACGATAAATTGTTTGTAACTTGAACACAACATAAATTCTTAGATGGCATAGTGATCAAGGAGATTCTCTTGATCTATTACCCTCATGAAGGGTAGGGATACTTCTATTTGGAAGGTGTGCAAGGGACCACAAGTCTATGATTGGAGGAAAAGTCCTTGGGTGATGTTCTCCCTCTTGCAGTTGTGATGTTGAAGACTTATTTCATCATAAATAATATATTTCATTTCAATTGAAATTGAATTAATATTGTTGTATTTGATTATTCAAGAAACATGATCATATTATACACGTTATTGAAATATTGGGTATATATATTTCACTTCTATGTTATGATGATTTTATTATGTGCTAAATAATACTTTATAAATGTAATATTTGATAAAAAAAGGAACTACATTTAATGTAATGAAATTCTACTTTTCCTAGTACTTGAAGGTAGATACTTGAGTAATGCTTATATGATGTAAATTACTTTTAAGGAAAGTATTTTGAATTAATTTAATGTTTTGGAAATATATTTTTTCAAACTATGTTATCTTTTATGATATAGTATTTTTTAAATCAATATCACTGTGATATTTCAAAAAAAAGATGTTATTAGAGATATGATAAGAATATTTAAGATAGAGAACATGTGGTTAGTTACATCCTTAAGTGAAACTTATCTAATTCATTAAATTTCCACATTATTTCCATGCAAGCAAGTCTATCAAGGACATGCTTAGGTAGGATATATGACTCCACATCTGCACCATAAAATATGATAGTTATAGTATTAGAATGTAAGAACCAATCACCCCAATTGTGATTCAATCCCTTCCTAGAAAACCTATCCTTGGGCCCTAAGAACCTCATCACACTTTCTAATAGTTTATTACCATGACAACACAAATTCTTTAAAATTACTTGAACAAAATATTCTTAAAAAATTATATAGTTGGAAGAATGACATGCATATGCAAGATATAGGTTTTCCCTTGAGTTGGAATGGGATCTCCTTTAGGAGTCTGCAATTGCAATTTGAGCTCCTTGCTCCATGCCCTTTGGCCATAGTAAAAAATGTGGCACAAAATTGAATATCATCTGAAATAAAGAATATTTTCATTAACCTTCAAGGATACTAGCTCCTTGTGAATGCCTTCTACTATGTAGGTGGCAAAGTCAAAGTCCCTATTAACATCCCTATATAAGATGTATGTAGACATCATCATTAGGAGGAAATGTACTTATGCTTTGAAATCAACTACCAACACTTGGGACAATACATAATAGGTTCTAATGAAATACTCTTCAAAGATGTCCACATTGAAGGGCTCCATCTCATCCCTTGTAAATTGTGAGGTTCTTCTCAAGGGTCCTCCTTTTGTGATGGTCTTTCCACCTCACTCTGTAACTTAACCTATCCCTTGTAGAATTTTTATTCAATTCACTAAAATAAATTGGGATATTTGTTGTGATGTTGAGGTTGAAGAATTTACAAATCTTTTCTCTACTCAATATCATCAATGCTTCAACCTAGGAGCTTAGTAGAGTTATTTTCTACCCATCATACTTTTTGTAAATAAACCTAGTCAATTCAAAATTAATAAACATATTTGGCACCACCAGTATTCCTAATTCCAAGTTCCAAATTTTAGAAATAGGGTAGACAACATTGCTACAATTATGGTAATAATTGAAGAGCTCCCAACCTTGAATAGGGATATCTTCATACCTAACATAATTCTCACTATCAATGAGCGCATCTAATAGAAGGCCAATTCCTTGGGTATTCTTCACACTCTTAGAAGGCCCAGGAAATTGATTTAATGAATCTTTCTCAAGCCCTCTCTTCATTTTCCCACTATGAGAACTAGTCTAGCTCATTTAAAGGTTTTGTTATAGAAATTAGGGTTTAAGAAATTCATTGATGACTAAGGCTTCCTATGATCATAGCAAGATTTTAGAATATTTAAGAAACCATAACACTTCAAATCCCAATAATTAAAATTATTTTACAATAACAAAGAATAAATATCATCTCACCAATTTGTGGTGCCTGAAAACCCTAATTTCATACTTGCAACTTTGAAATCACCACCACAACTTTGAAATTCTCATCTGAATGCTTGAGAACAATGAACTCAGTAAATTAGAGTTAGAATTCCTAAAAGGGTGGTATAAATCCACCCATATTATATTTCTAAGAAAATATGAAGCTCTTATGCAATTCCATGTAACCACTACACTACTACAAAGCTAGCCTACAAGACTACTAGCCGCTCTCCCCTATGGAGAAATAACACGTTTTTAATAAATGCCTTATTTTGTCTATGTGATGTAAAAAAAAATGAATATGTTGTTTGAATATCTTGAGTTTATTGTATCACATATCTTGAAATTTACTTTGGATCTCATTTACCAAGTGGAACAAAACCCTATTTGAGCTAACTTTAGTAAGTGTCAAATTCTTTCCTTCCTAGAATCTAATTAGGGTAGAGAATCAAGCAATCAAGAAAATTGGCTCTTATAATTCAAAATGATGTTTGGTGTAGTGGTAAATTGTTGTGAGTTATAATTTATAATTGTAGAACCCTTATTTAAGCTACAAAAATTGAGTTAGATGAAAAAAGATGAAAGCCAAAATCCCAAAAAAAAGTTTATGATCAAGATAGAGTGAGTGAAGATAAAAAAAGACAATGCATATTGGGGTAAGTGCACCAATTTGTGACACAAAATGGCTCTTAAGATGCCACTTTTTTTCTAAAATCAGCAAAGTCTGATGTTCACAAGAAAGTGAAGATAGTTGCTGATATTGGCATGGTGTGATGGTTTATAGGTGGCATTGTTGTTCTTGCCACCAAGGTTCAAACCCTGTTGGGGTGGTATTGTTGATTGGTTGTATCCGGTTCATAGCTCCGGTCAAAAGCGTTTACCCTTTGAATAAGAAAGTGAAGATAGTTACACTCAAAATTTGAAGATACAATAAGAACAAGAGTTGTAGTGCTCTGAATCTACTTTCTAAACTACTATTTTTTTTAAATAGTAAAGATGAAGGGTTTAAAAAAGGGGGAGCACACAAAGTGGTCCTTTTTTAATAATAAAAAAATAACATAGTGTCTATTGTGCTCCCCCTAAAATGTTAACTTTTTTTAGAATTTGAAAAATCTCTTTAGTGAGAAATTAGCTAACACCAAGTAGTTTATGTTGGTTTCTTTGGCTAATTTTTTAATGAATATATAATATTTTACTATATTTCAAAGTGGACATATCTTGAAAAGAGAAATTTTGAGTGTGCTCCCCCCTAAATTTTTTGAAAACTAATCGAAAATCATTTTTTTTTCCAATATTGTAGAATGGAGTCTAGTTTCTAAAAACATGTATTTTGTTTCAAAACTTGATGAACGTGTAAAAATCTATACCCAAACTAGCATGTTGGTTTTTGACAAAAAATGGAGGCACTAACAAAAGAAGTTAAAGATGAATTTACCTTAACATAATCAAAACGGAAAAAAATATACGGTTAGATATCTGAGAGAGAGCCTAATGTCATCATGGTATTTTAATAAATTTGCATTGAAACATGTGCAAACCTGATGGAAAGCACAACCAAAAATGTGTGAAATTTTGTTACCTTTTCAAAAAATCACGTCTTTGGCATGAAATGGTCATCAAACCCTCTGGGTTGGATGCCCAAGGAAAAATCCAACCCTTTGGAGTGGTATTTCCCAATGCAATCCATTTGACGCTTGCCAAAAGTGAATGATGAATTTTGAGAATGCAACTTGTTGAACTCTTTCTCCTTTTTGTCTTTGTCTTTGTCTTTCTTTTTCCAATGAAACTATATACATGAAATAAACATTTACTTCTTATACTTTAAGTTATATTTCGTACATATAGTTTCAATATTTTTGAGAGTGGTTTCAGATCTCTTGGAGTTATAATGCAAAATCTAGTTTTTGGAAGACTTATCTTTTCAGACTTAGTCAAATTTTAGTAACCAAGAGGTCAAATTTTAGTAATCAACAAGTTGTATCATATTTCTCTCTCCCTATCTCTATCTCACTCATTGTTCATCTCTTATGCTCTAGACCTCTCTCTCTCACTATCTCCATCCTTTTATATAAATATCTTTCCCTTGCACTCAAGAACCACCTTTCCATCTCTCTCTCTCTCTCTCTCAATCTCTCCACATTTCTCC
The DNA here is from genome assembly GCA_007258455.2 of Sequoia sempervirens. Classification (NCBI taxonomy): domain Eukaryota; kingdom Viridiplantae; phylum Streptophyta; class Pinopsida; order Cupressales; family Cupressaceae; genus Sequoia; species Sequoia sempervirens. The sequence continues at coordinate 1,239,221,146 of VDFB02271358.1, forward strand.
TTACCTCTCTACTTCTCTTTCCCTATCACCTCTCTCTCTCTCTCTCACTTCTCTATCCCTCTATCTCCCCTTCCTTCTCTACTCTCTTTCTTTATATCTCACCTCTCTCTCCCTACCTATCCCTCCCTCCTCTCTCTCTCTCACTCTCACCTCTATCTCACCTATCTCCCTCCCTCCCTACCTCTCTCTCCCTCTCTCCTTCCCTCTCTACTCTCTATCCCCCTCCCTCTCTCTCACCATATATCTCTCTCTCCTCCTATCTCTCCCCACCCTCTCTTTACCTGCCCCACCCTCCCTATAATTCTATCTATCTCAACTATCCCTCTTTACCTCTCCCTCTCCCCCCTCTCTCTCTTTATTTCTCTCTATCTCAGCTCTCTCTTAGCTCTCTCTCACCTATCTCTCTCCCTCCCTCCCTCCCTTCCTCCCCCTCCCTCTCTCCTTCCCTCTCTAATTCTCTTTATCTCCCCCTCCCTCTCTCTACCCACCTCTCTCTTTGTTGCTCTCTTTCTCCATCCCTACCTCTCCCTCCATCTCTTCTCCCCTCTCTACTTCTCTTTATATCCCCTCTCCATATCTCTACCTAAATCTGCCTCTATAACTCCCTACCACTCTCTCTACCTACCTCTCTACCTATATCTCCTATCTCCCTCTCTCTACCTACCTCTCTATCTCACCTATACATATTTACCTCTCCCTCCCACCCTCCTATCTCTCTCTCTTTGATGTGCACCAAGATGTGATACAAAAAGGGGAGGAAGTTGGGGAGATTGAGAGAGAGAGGGAAGGATGGAGGGAGAGGTAGAGATGGAGATAAAAAGAAGGGAGAGAGATGGAGAGAGTGTGAGAGAAATATAGGGGAGGGAGAGAGAGAGAGAGGGAGAGGTAGGGAGAGACAGGTGAGATAGAGAGATAGAGTAGAGAGGGAAGGAGATAGATGGATGGAGGGAGAAGTGAGAGAGAGAGGTGGTAGAGAGAGAATGAGGGAGGTGGAGATTTTGAGAGAGGGAAGGAGGGAGAGAGAAATAGGTATATAGGTGATAGAAACAAGGTTGGATTGAGTCAATCATTGGCTCAATGCTCTGGGTCTCCAGTTGATACCCTCGGTGTTTTTCTCCACCAACAAACCTATAGGTCCCCAAAGTAATGAGGCACCCCTCGTCTTGTCTGCCAACCCTGATATCAAGTTCCCAATCATTCACAATACCTTAACCAAGCATTTCTTGGTGCTTTTTCTCTCTTCACCAACTAGCCCTTAATCAGCTTAAAGACCAGTTAAATCACTAAATTCTCCCTAACCTCATTTCAGGGGTGTGTAGTAGGTTTCAAAACTTCAAATACAGTCTAGGGAGGCTTCTTGTTCCACCTCCATAGCCCTCTTCCCTATCGCTTTCTCAAAACCCTAGTCTAGGGTTTGAGAAGGCTACAAGAATTAGGTCTCCTCCAACATGAAAAACGTTTAATACTTCTCCCTGCTGCAAGAATGCCATAATCTCAAAGAAAGAACCCTAACTCAAATTTGTAACTCATCAAGATTTTAGTGGTTTCAGCCTTTCTCAGGCCGTACACAGGGCTGCCTCTGTTCTTGAGAAATTTAGGGCTTTTTAAGCCTTTTTCTTGGACTATCTGCAATTTCCATACTCCAGATGAACAGGCAAGGTTTCTACCATCTTGACACCCTTTTTGGAGGTCCCTACAACCTCTGCACACGCTGCTATAGCAAATATTTAACACCCCTATCTCGTTAGAGTTAACAACTCACTATCTTTTCCTAACCGGGCAACACAAGCTCGCCTAGGAAAAAAATATTATCTTGCTTTCATGACTCACCAAGACACTGATATTTACATTATTTACAGGGATGGAGTTTTTCCTTGCTTCCACAATGCCCATACTGCCTGGTACGGACAGGAAACAAACTAAAAACTCCATTTTCTAGTTTTTACCAGTCAAAACAAAACCAAAAGAAAACACACAGAAGTTGCAAAATGAAAACAGCGATGGAAAATTTGTCTGAAAAGGCCAATAAAAAACTTTCGAATGATCCTCTACATGCTACCAAATCAATAAATGCTTTATTCAAATCATCTAATTTGCTATTTCCAACACAAGAATAGAAAAATCTATATTTTTAAACTCAAAACATTGTTTTTTTCCTTGCTCTCATGAAATTGCCACGCCAAAAATCCTCCAACAACCTTCAAAAGTCAGGAAAACACTTTTACCATCCTTTTGAATTGGTTAGGTTTCCAACTTTAACCTAGGAACGACTAAAAGCCTCCTGTTGTAAAACACAGTGTGTTTTGAAATCTTTTACAAAAACTTAGGAAATGCCCACAAATAGTTTTCCCAATTTATTTAACTCTTACCTAGGAACCAAAAAGGTCCTCAGACATAGTCTAAAGGTGTTAAAGACCTTACACAACAAAAAGTAAATGATTTTAAAACAATACTTCCAAATATGCTTGTACTCAGGCACCTTGGCAGGTGCTCCTGCACCATTCTCCCCCTCTCAGCACAAAGATCAAGGAACTGGAGAAGATATCAGTGATAAATCAATTCCTTGCTTCTTGAAATCTGCTTCTTCAATCTAGGTAGCCTCTGATTCAGGTTTACCCTTCCACTTGACAAGGTGTTCCGTGTATGCCTTGTGTCTTGTTGCTTTCTTCACCCTGGACTCCAAAACCTTCTCTGCCTGAGCTTTTTCTTGACTTAGAAGGGGTATATTACTGATATCCTTAAATATTTCTTGACTGTTCTGAGCTTCATCACTGATCGTGCCCTTAAACCTGATCAAATCAGCAACATTGAAAATAGGAGATATACCCAAATCTGATGGAAGTTCTACCTTGTCTGCATTCTTCCCATACTTAGCTAACACCTTGCATGGTCCTACTCTTTTCATCTACACTTTGGTTGACATGCCCTTCTACAACCTAGATTTGTTAAGATGAACCATCACATAATCACCTACTTGAAACTGCACATCTCTTCTTGACTCATCAACTTTATCCTTCAATTTTTGTGTTGCTATTGTGATTGTCTTCTTAACCTACTCATGAATCTCCTTCATGGTCTGAGTGAAGTCTTCTGCATGTCCACTCCTATTCTTCTGAGATCCAAGGTCTCTAAGCTCATAAATTCCTCTTGGGTGCATCCCATACACAACTTCAAATGGACTTTTCCCTGTGGTTCTATTAACACTGTCATTGTATTCATATTCAGCTTGGGAAATCACCATATCCCAGGTCTGCCCATATTCCTTTGTCAAGCACCTCAATAGATTACCTAACACTCTGTTAACCACCTCTGTTTGACCATCGGTCTGAGGATGGTATGCTGATCCAAATGACAAATTTGTTCCCAATCTGCTCCATAGTGTTTTCCAAAAATGGCTCATGAACTTCACATCCCTGTCTGATACAATGCTCAATGGCAATCCATGGATTCTTACAACTTCCCTGAAAAAGAGATGAGCAATATGACTTGCATCATGTGTAGTCTTGCAAGGAATAAAGTGACTCATCTTGTTGAATCTATCCACAACTACAAAAACATTGTCAAAACCAATTTTGGTCTTAGGAAGACCTACCACAAAATCCATGCTCACACACTCCCATGGTCTGTTAGGAATAGGCAGGGGATGATACAAACCAGCATTGCTAGCTCCCCCTTTGGCTTTCATGCAAACAACACACTATTCTATATACTTCCTAACATCTCTTGCCAACCTAGGCTAGTAATAAAACCTTTGTACCAGCTCTAAAGTCTTATTTATTCCAAAATTCCCACTAAGACTGCCATTGTGTTTCTCTTGGATCAGATTTTCCCTCATTGATCCTCTTGGGACACATAACAGATTGCCCTTGAATAACAATCCATTTTGCAATGTATACTCAGCATACTGACTATGAAAATTATTTGCAAAATCTGAACATACCTTGTAGGCTTCTGAGAAATCTTCATCCTCACCATAGAGGTCTTTGAAACTATCCAATCCAATGCTTTTTAGCTGTATCTCTTGGACTATCAACATTCTCCTGCTTAATGCATCTGCCACTTTGTTTTGCTGCCCCTTCTTGTGTTTAATGGTAAATGTAAAAGCTTGGATGTACTCCATCCATTTCAAGTGTCTATTGCTTAACTTCTCCTGGGTGTTGATGTAACTGAGTGCTTAATTATCTGTGAAAACCACAAACTCTTTAGGCAATAAATAATGCCTCCATTTCCTAAGGGACTGCACTAAAGCATAAAGTTCCAGATCATAGGTGGAGTATTTTTTTTTGGCTTCATTGATTTTTTCACTAAAGAAGGCTACAGGCCTACCTTCTTGACTAAGGACTCCTCCTACTGCTACTCCACTTGCATCACACTCAATTGTAAACAACTTATCAAAACTAGGTAACAAAAGTATAGGTTGGGTTGCTACCTCTTGTTTCAGCTTTTCAAACCCTTTATCAGCTCTAGTGTCCACTTAAACTTTTTTTTCTGACCACCCTTGATTGTATCTAGCACTGGTGCACATATACCACTAAAATTCCTTATGAACTTCCTATAAAACTGAGCCAAACCATGAAAACTTCTTACCTCTGTTGCTGTGGTTGGTGTAGGCCAGTTTAGGATGGCTTCCACCTTACTGGGATTCATTTTCAGGGTTCCTTGGGATACTACAAAGCCTAGATCCACAAGCTCTTGTTTGAAGAACTCACACTTCTCAAGGTTGATTGCCAATTGTTCTTCTTGCAGCCTTTTGAGTACCATCTCCACATGTTTCAAATGTTCTTCTGCTGTCTTACTAAAAATCAGTATGTCATCCAAGTAGACTACCACAAAAATCCCTGTGAAATCCTTAAGCACCTCATTCATTAGTCTCATGAACATGCTAGGGGCATTTGAGAGGCCAAATGGCATCACTTTCCACTCATACAAACCATCATTTGTCTTAAAAGTTGTCTTCCACTCATCACCCTCCTTAATTCTGATTTGGTGATACCCGCTCTTAAGATCTAGCTTAGTGTAATATTGTGCTCCTCCAAGGAAATCCATTAAATCTTCAATTCTAGGTATTGGAAATCTATACCTAATGGTGATCCTATTAATTGCTCTAGAATCAGTACAAAGTCTCCATTTACCTCCTTTCTTTGTTGCTAAAACAACTGGGACTGCACATGGGCTAATGCTCTTTTGAATTAGACCTTGATTCAACAATTCTTCCACTTGTCTAGCCACCTCTTGGTTCTGCTCAGGAGTGAGTTTGTATGCTGCTTTGTTAGGCAATGAGGCTCCAGGTATGAAATCAATTTGATGACTTATTGCTCTCTTTGGTGGTAGAGTTGTAGGTGTTCCATCACTCACAATGCTCTTGTATTTTTCTAGCAGCCTTTGAACTGTTTTAGGTATGACCGTCTTCTCAGCCTTTTCTTCCTCTTTGGACTGCATAACAACCACATAACCTTCATTCCCTTGGTGTAGATCCTTAATGAACTCTTTACCACTGCTCAACATGATATTAGGAACCTTGGACTGCCCTTCATCATCCTCAATCAATGATTGCAGCTTGAAGGTTCTTCCATCCTTCTTGATTTCAATGGTGTTCTCCTTCCCATGATAGATAGCACCTCTGTCATATTTCCATGGCCTGCCAAGAAGAAGATGGCATGCATCCATGGGTAGCACATCACAAATCAGCTTGTCTTTGTAGCCTCCAATTGAGAATTCCACTGTAACCTGCTCATTCACTAGAACACTATGCCCTTTATTCAGCCAAGTGACCTTGTAAGGATTGGTATGAGGTACCTTCTGCAATTTTAAATTAGTTACTGCCTCCTCAGAGATTATATTGTCTATAGAACCAGAATCCACAATGACCTTGCATACCTTTCCCAATATCTTGCACCTTGCTCTAAACAAAGCTCTCCTTTGCTTGGGTTCTTCCTTGACCGGTTGTTTGATTAACACTCTATTAAACATCAGATTTTCACCTACTTCTGATTCTATATGACTGATCTCAGGTGACTTGACACTCATGGTTTCCTCTTGTGCATAAGCTACTCTTTTCTCATTGCTAGATGAAGCTTTTTCTGGGCACCTATAAGCTGGATGACCTAGCTGATTGTAGTTATAACATTTCATGGTGGCAAAGTAAGAGTTACCTCTGCCTGCTCCTCTTCCTCTGTTTGAACCCCCTTGAGGTCCTCTTCCTCTATTAAATCCTCGTCTTGAAGATGTTTCACCTCCATGCTCAGTTAGCTTAGATTCTCCTTGGGTTCTTTGATCATTAGCTCTTCCTTGGTAACCTCCACGCTGTCCTCTTTGATCTCTGCCTCTGCCTCTGCCCTTAGAGGACTGATCATGCTTCCTTTTATTCCTCTCTTCAATCTTTATAGCCAGCAGATAACATTGGTGGACTGTCTTGGGGCTGAGTAAAGCCATCTCTTCTTGTATATTCCACTTCAAACCATTGAGGTATCTAGCCACTTTTAGGCTCTCATCTTCTGCCACATTTGATCTCAAGCAAAGCTTCTGGAACTCTTCAATGTAGGTGTTGACATCTTGGTCTTTTTATCTTAAACTCTGCCTCTTCTTGTGAAGTTGTATCTCATAATCATCTGGCATATATGCTTCTTTCACTTTAGCAACCATTCCTTTCCAGGTTGATATGGGCTTCTTACCTTCTTTCTCCCTTTCAGTCTAGACAAATTTCCACCATGTTAAAGCTGATCCTCTCAACCTTGATTTTGCAACCTTCACCTTCTATGCTTCTGTGACTCCATCACATTCAAAGTGATTCTCCATTCCATCTATCCAGTCCATGACCAAATTAGGATCCATCTTTCCATGGAATAGTGGTACACCCTCAAGTCCTTTTCCACTCAAGGATTTTAATGCCTTCAAGAAAGGCTCCTCCTCGAGAACAGGGTCAGGTTCAGGGACTTTGTCTTCCTCTGCAACCTCTTCTTCTTTTGGCATTTTTCCTTCCAACTTCACCTTGTTCAGTGCTTCCTCAAGCTGCTCTATTCTTTCCTTTAGAGACTTGTTATCCTCTTCTTGCTCTTCAACCATCTTGGCTAACTGTGCATTTGTCACCATCTTGGGCAGTTCACTTGATTCAACTTCTGACATATAAGCTGCTTTCCCAAATTTTTCACTGCTCTGATACCAATCTGATAGAAACAAGGTTGGATTGAGTCAATCACTGGCTCAATGCTCTGGGTCTCCAGTTGATACCCTCGGTGTTTTTCTCCACCAACAAACCTATAGGTCCCCAAAGTAATGAGGCACCCCTCATCTTGTCTGCCAACCCTGCTATAAAGTTCCCAATCGTTCACAATACCTTAACCAAGCATTTCTTGGTGCTTTTTCTCTCTTCACCAACTAGCCCTTAATCAGCTTAAAGACCAGTTAAATCACTAAATTCTCCCTAACCTCATTTCAGGGGTGTGTAGTAGGTTTCAAAACTTCAAATATAGTCTAGGGAGGCTTCTTTTTCCACCTCCATAGCCCTCTTCCCTATCGCTTTCTCAAAACCCTAGTCTAGGGTTTGAGAAGGCTACAAGAATTAGGTCTCCTCCAACATGAAAAAAGTTTAATACTTCTCCCTGCTGCAAGAACGCCATAATCTCAAAGAAAGAACCCTGACTCAAATTTGTAACTCATCAAGATTTTAGTGGTTTCAGCCTTTCTCAGGCCGTACACAGGGCTGCCTCTGTTCTTGAGAAATTTAGGGCTTTTTAAGCCTTTTTCTTGGACTATCTGCACTTTCCATACTCCAGATGAATAGGAAAGGTTTCTACCATCTTGACACCCTTTTTGGAGGTCCCTGCAACCTCTGCACATGCTGCTATAGCAAAGATTTAACACCCCTGTCTCTTTAGAGTTAACAACTCACTGTCTTTTCCTAACCAAGCAACACAAGCTCGCCTAGGAAAAAAACATTATCTTGCTTTCATGACTCACCAAGACACTGATATTTACATTATTTACAGGGATGGAGTTTTTCCTTTCTTCCACAATGCCCATACTGCCTGGTACGGATAGGAAACAAACTCAAAACTCCATTTTCTGGTTTTTACCAGTCAAAACAAAACCAAAAGAAAACACACAGAAGTTGCAAAATGAAAACAGCGATGGAAAAGTTGTTTGAAAAGGCCAATATAGAACTTTAGAATGATCCTCTACATGCTACCAAATCAATAAATGCTTTATTCAAATCATCTATTTGTTGTTTCCAACGCAAGAATAGAAAAATCTGTATTTTTCAACACAAAACACTATTTTTTTCCTTGCTCTCTTGAAACTGCCATGCCAAAAATCCTCCAACAACCTTCAAAAGTCAGGAAAACACTTTTACCATCCTTTTGAATCGGTTAGGTTTCCAACTTTAACCTAGGAACAGCTAAAAGCCTCCTGTTGTAAAACACAGTGTGTTTTGCAATCTTTTACAAAAACTTAGGAAACGCCCACAAATAGTTTTCCCAATTTATTTAACTTTTACCTAGGAACCAAAAAGGTCCTCAAACACGGTCTAAAGGTGTTAAAGACCTTACACAAAAAAAATTAAATGATTTTAAAACAATACTTCCAAATATGCTTGTACTCAGGCACCTTAGCAGGTGCTCCTGCACCAATAGGGATAGGTAGGTAGAGATAAGTAGAGAGGGAAGGAGAGATGGAGGGAGAAGTAGGAATGGAGAAAGAGAGGTGAGAGATAAACAAAGATATAGGTAGGTAGAGATAATCAGAGAGGGAAGGAGAGAGGGAGGGGGAGGTAGGTAAGAATGGAAAGAGGTGAGATAGAGAGAGAGAGAGAAGGGGGAGAGAGGGATAGGTAGGGAGAGAGAGGTGAGATAGAGAGAAAGAGGGAGAAGTGTGTGAGAGAGAGAGGTGACAGAGAGGGAAGGAGGGAGGGAGGGAGAGAGGTGATTATTGGATTTTTCCTTGGGCATCCAACTCAAAGGGTTAGACAACCATTTCATTCCAAGGATGTGATTCTCTGAAAGGGTAACATACCTCACAAACATTGGGTCCTATACCTCAAACATCTCTAATTGGTGAACAATTTCTAGAGCTGGAAGCTCCATAGATAGAGGTAATCTAGCCTCTTTTCTATAAACTAACATATATGGTGAATTACCAATAGAATTCTTTGGAGTCACTCTGTCTACCCAAAGTGCATACTTTAATTTAGTGTGCCAGGTCTTTTGATTATCCTCCATTGTTCTTTTAATAATCTGATGAGATTCTTGTTCGTGCTTTCAGCTAAACCATTACCCTAAGGTTAATAATTTGAGGATGTATTCAAATGAATGCCATGTTTAACAGCCCAATCAGTTAATCTTAATCCCACAAATGCAAGAGCGTTATCAGATATGATAGAGTCAGGAACCCCGAATCTGGTTACTATATCCTCATAGAAGCTCAAAACTGAAGACTCCTTTGCTTCTCTCAAAGCTATTGCTTTTGTCCACCATGTGAAGTAGTCTGTAGCAGTGAGAACACACTTGTGACCAGTACTAGATGGTGGATTTATTGGTCCAATGAAATCAATGCCCCATCTCATGAAGGGTTGTTGTACCTGAATTGGATGTAGAGGCATAACAGGCAACTTTCCTTTACTTGCAAAAAGAGCACACTTCACACATTTCTTTGACCATGCATATGTATCTTTAAATAAACTGGGCCAGTAATAACTGGCTCTCATTATCTTCCATGCAGTAGTCCTCAGAGCAAAGTGACCCCCTGCAGCTCCATCATGAAACTCATAAAGTACCTTTTCAATCTGATCACTGTGAATACATCTTAACAAAACACCATTTAGATCCTTCTTAAAAAGACCATTATTTACCAGCACGTATGGTATGGACTGCAATCTGAAGTATCTTCTTTTAGCTTTGTTCAAACTTGGTGGACACTCACCAGTTTGTAAAAAATGGGTCATGTCTTGAACCCAATTTGTGGTTATCAGAGGCATATCATCTTGAGCATCTTGAGGCTCACTTGTATTAGCAAAAACAACATTCTTTTCTAATTTATTTTCACTACTTGATCCTATAGCAAGTTGTTCACAGAGACCTTTACCCCTAACCAATTTGGTAATCTTGATATCCACGTCATATTCCATAGCCTTAGTGATCCACCCTGCTCTTTTTTCATTCAAATCCTTGCTCAACAGAAATTCCTTGACACTTGGGTGTGCAACCATGACATGAATTTTATTATTAGAGATTAAAGGCTTGAATTTCTTTAGGCTTCTGATCACAGAGAGAACATGCTTCTCAAAAAATGTATACCTCTCTTCGTAATCAGCAAGTATTTGGCTAAAGAAGGCTATGGGCTATTCTAAATTATCATTATTTTTTTGAAGCAACATTGCAAAGATTGAACTAATGTTTCCAAAAGCATACAAGAAGAAATCTTTAGAGAAATCTGGATTTACTAGTGTTGGAGCTGATGCTAAAGCTTCCTTGACTTCTTCAAAATTGTGTTTTGCTTCTCCAGTCCAACTAAAAACTTCACTCTTTTTAAGCATGGCGGTCAAGGGCTGTAGCAAATTTGCAACATTAGGAATAAATCTTCTTAGAAAGTTGATCTGGCCCAAAAAGCTCTGTAGACCCTTCTTGTGATTGGGTAATGGCAACTCAAGTATGGCTTTGACTCTTTCAGGATCAATAGTAATTCCTTGCTTTGACACTATGTGTCCTAATAATTTCCCTGCATGAACAACAAAGATACTCTTTTTCGGATTGAGAGAGATACCAAACTCTGCATTTTTCAAAACCTTGCTTAAGGTGTGACAAATGTTTGTCAGCATTCTTAGAATAAATTATAATGTCATCTAAATAAATCAGCATAATCTTATTGATCAAACTTTGAAACGCCATGTCCATGGCCCTTTGAAACGTGGCACCAACATTAGATAAACCAAAAGGCATCCTTTTGTATGCCATGGTGCCCCACTTAGTTGTAAAAGCAGTTTTGAACTGATCTTCCTCTTTAACCAGCACATGATTATACCCTGAAAAACCATCTAATAAGGAAAATCTTTCAGAACCAGTAACTGCTTGTAAGATTTGTTCCATGGAGGGCAGTGGGTAGTGATCTTTCAAAGATGCTCGGTTAAGATCCCTAAAGTCTACACAAAGCCTTATTTCACCATTTTTCTTCCTAACCGGCACAAGGATAGAAACCCATGAAGTGTGTTTGATAGGAAAGACGATACCCCCCTCAACTAGTTTAGTCAGCTCTTTAATCATTAAGGGCTCAAGCTTAGGATTCAAGGGCCTTTGTTTCTGTCTTACTAGCTTAGCATTAGGTTCTAACTCAATTGTGTGTTGAGCAATATGGGGATCAAACCCTTTCAAATCTGAGTATTCCCAGGAAAATACATCATGAAATTCTTGGCATAAAGCAACAAAAGATTGTTTATTTTCATGTGAACAAATTTTTCCTATCTTAAGGAGTTTACCTTTGAAAATCTCCAGTTCTTCATAATGATCTTGTCTAATTTGCAAGCCAACTTTACCCTTTTCAAGCTGATCATCAGTACTAAAAATTGACTCTAAGGTGACAAGACCTTTGGGTAACTTATTTGTCCTCAGCTGTATGACTTGATCATCATACCGTTTCTTAAGTTTTGCTTGATTAACCATGGAGAACTGATCTTCTTCAAGCAAAAAAGAAAGAATCTGCTCATCACTGTAAAAAACCTGCCAATGAATGTTGTTATTAGGAATTGATGGCCTGACTACAACCTTTACATACTGTTGTACTTTCTCCTTTCTAATGTCACCTAGAATATCAAACTGTGCCCCAATGGCTGCAAGTCTATCAGCATGTTTGTTCTGGTTCCTTGGAATAGATACTAAGTTAAAGGCATCAAACTCCTCAATCATATTCCACACTCTATTTTTATAAGACTTTAGTGTGTCATTTTTAGCCACATTTAGGCCTCTTATTTGATTGACAATTAACTTACTATCTCCATAAACTTTCAAGAGGGTTATCCCTCTCTTCCTTTCCCATTCAAGGCCTTGAACAAGGCCCTCATACTCAGCAGTATTATTAGAACATGCAAAATCCAAATGAAAATCTGAAAAGTACTTGTCAACCTATGGAGAAATCAACATTGCACCTCCACCTGCTCCATTCTTGCTTCTGGAACCATCAAAGAACATTTCCCAAAGTCCACCTTGTTGTTGTAGTAGCTGGCCTGAATCCTTTTCAAGGTTTGGAATCTCTGCATCAGGTTCAAGCATGACATAGTTACCCATACCAACATCTTGAATAAGGTATTTTGGACTATCTAACACATTTTCAACTACCCATTCATGCAACAACACATCAGGAGCAACTTCTGCTCGAAGTTCTTAACCAGTAGCTAGCTCACTATCAGTGAAAATGACACAATTTGTGTCTACAGCAACAGGAGCAACATTGATGGGACTTGGGTTATATGGCTCAATGTGATCCTTATCCAACCTTTCAGATTTAATGGTAACCTTAGTTCCATATCTAGTTCTAAATAGCATATGTGACCAATTAGCTGACACATAACGACCTACCTTGGCTGTAAAGTCTCTTGAGAGGCACAAGGAAAAGAAAGGTGGGAGATCTATGACGCATATGTCTTAGGGAACTGAAAAATTAGGACAAGCATGAAGGGTGAGACTCAAATCTTTAATGATGCCCAATGTATTAACAAAAGTACCATCCAATTGAATCACTCATTTCTCTAAAGGTTGATACTTTAGTCCAAGCTTGCCAGTAATTTGTTTTGGCATTACAGAGCTACTAGCTCCACTGTCTACCATACAGTTATGAACTAACTTATCACCTAGGATTAATGATACGTAAAAAGGAGGTGGTTTAACTTCTTTTCCTGTCTCTTTGTTGGGTTGTTTATCATTTCCTTGAGTATCATTTCTCAATACAGTGTTAACTTGACCTGTTGGGGATTTAGACTCAACAGAAACCTTAAGGTTTGACAAATTTGAGCGTAAAATATCCTTTTGACCTAGGATGACTAATGAATCCCACATAGACATCATTACATTTTTCTTTTTCATACTATCAAGAATATTAAAGGGTACAACTGGGTTTACTTTATGATGTACCTTTACACCAGCATGATCAGCTTGCAAGTGTGGTTGCTCTTTAACTGGGAGTTGTTGATTTTTTTGCCAAACAAGAGTCACTTGAGATGTAGATGGTTCCGTAGCTGTTGCTCCTCCTTTATCGGCTACTTGATCAAGCTCCAAAGCTCTTTTCTTTGCTCTCATATTAGCTGCAACTAGAGAATTGTCCACATTCAACCCACAAAATTCCTCACCTTGCCAGTTAAGTAGAGTAGTGTCATTGGTAGGCTAATCTTGGCGTTGTGGAGATGCATCATTGAACTCATTCTGTTGTGAACTTGAGGCATTTTGTACCATCAGTGCTTGATTAATAAGTCCATTTGAGCAAGTGCCTTGATTGTGAGGCTGGTTGCAAGGGTAACACCACTTGTAATCTTCTACCAAGTTATTTTGAACAAGGATAAGATCCTTAGCTGCACTAATAGGTGTTGGAGCATAGGCCTGGAAAGGTCTAGTATTTACACCCTATCTTGGACCCTGGTAATTTCCTTGGTAATTTTGTCTATTACCCTGATAGGCTTGTTGTTGTCCTGAATTCTGTTGTTGATAAGGCCTACTATATGATTGTTGCTTCTCCAAGTTTACAAGCTTATTACCAAAAGTCTGCAACAGACTTTTGATTTCTTGCAACTCATTTGAAGAACTTGGAACAACATTTTCTGGTGTTGCAGCAGCTGCAACAGGTGGAAGAGGTGCAAAAGGTGGTCTCTACAAAGGGATATTTGCATGAATCTCTAGAAATATAGGCATTGGTGACCTAGGAGAAAGTTTACTAGCCTGTATTAGGCTGTTTTAAGCTCTGATTGCTACTTCAAATGCGTCTGGAAGAGAAACACCCCCCATTGATTGTATCATAACTGAAATATCACTGTTTATAGCTCTTAGATAATATAGGAAGGCATACTTAGGTGAAGGCCTCACCATTGCAGGGATTCTATCCTAGGTTTTTTAAAATCTAAAATTGAAGTCATTCATTTGCTCCTGAGGGGCCCTTTTAATCGTAGTCAATTTTTCTAATAAGCACAAATTATCAGACCTATCCTGAAATTGTTTATGCAGCTTGTCCCCAAATTCATCCCAAGTTGCAATTGAACCGACTGCTAAGCCCCTATACCATTGTACAACTCTTCCTTTCAGTGAAGCAGCTAATAATCTCACCGCAACATCCTCTTGAGTTATGTGATGGACTCCGCATAACGAAGCTACATCTTGCATGTGTTCAACCGGGGTAGTTTGATCTTCCCCGGTCAAAGTTGGCAGACTCTTCAAGGCTACCATTGGAATATCATTTTGTTCCAAATTTAGGGGACTCCCTCCATTGAAAGCAACAAATGGTTGATTCCTTAGAGCACCATTGGAGGGGACTGAGGCAGATTTACTGGCACTCTGGATGAAACGAAAGATGGGACAATAATATGGAATCTCATGGATGGAGGAGTAGACTTGGATCTTCTAGTATAAGAAAATGTTATTCCTGGTCTTTCTATTGCTCTGCCTTGCCTTCTTGGTGGTGACAACTGCAAATACTCAAAAGGAACTAAACTACTCCTTGTCTGAACTCTTCTCATAAACTATAGAAGGCGTTGATTCTGAAGTTCTTTCTCTCTACGGAGTCACCAAGTATGCCCAATTGAATTCTGTAAAGTCTGGAACTCGCTGGTTGCATACTAAACCAACAATATCAAGTGGAAAAAGTCCCACCGGGCATGCCAAAATTGTTGTCTCTTAGAAATTGCACCCTTTGCAAAGTTATGAAAACTAAGCTTTCTAGAGAAGCATGGGATCATTTCAAGGCTATGGGTCACCTAAGACTGAAATGAACCTTTGGAGAAGGCCGACTTCCTTTGGTGTCACCTAAACTATCAATTCTATAAGAGAAAATGGTGAAGGAGTACATGTAAATAAAACTAACTAAGGTGATACACCAAGTTTGATGAGATCAATGGAATAATGAGACTGCACTTGAAAATCGTCAATGATTATAAGGAAACACATCAAATTCTATGAGCTCTGCATTAATACATATCACAAACAGGTTTGATGCACACACTTTTTCAATAAAGGAAAATATTTTCACAAAAAAGAATCTATGTGTGACTATTTAAACACAGCTTTGTGATTCATATAATGGTGCTTTTTTATAAAGGAAGGCATAGAACATCAGATAAAGTTATAAAGGAATAAAAGAATTCACAAGATGACTTGATATTTAACCTAAAATGCACAACACTTTACAAGAACAGTGATGGAAAATTGAAGCGTCAACAGAGGCCAAGACAGCTCTGCACTTTATATTCCAAAAATTGAAGTGAGTTACAAAGCATACACCAGCTGAGAAAGGATTGCTAAAAATAACTAACTCTTTTGAATGTATTATCTGAACTCCTTTACAAAAAGGAAAAGAATGCCTTATATACAAAAAAGATCTCAGCCCCTTAGGGCTTACAAAATATTAGTCTTTAGAAAAATCCCTCTAGATCTTTTTCCTAAAAATAATGTTGCACCCTACATGTCCTATTGTCCATGTCGGTGAAGAGACATTCCCCGGAGAAGCCCTTAGATATTTTGCAGCTACCACATTCATTTTTGGTCCTCGTGTCTTCCTTTGAATCCCCTATCGAGTTTCTTTGAATGCTTTAGAGCTGATCCACGTTGATTCACTCTGTTGATCCCCTTGGCACCAGTCAAGCTTCCAACGATCACCCGTAGCTCTCTCTGATTGGCTGGAAACATTCCACATAGATTCCTCAATGATCAAAAGCATGCTCAATCAGAATCGCATCTCGGCGAGACAATGAAAGTGTCTCACCGATGCGATTACGATCCTCCACTATTATCGGCATGACATGAAACCATCGCTGAGAGCTCTTATTGAATTCCCCATTCTTTAGTGAAAGCATTCTATTTTGGTATGACTTCGATCGGTCACTGGGACATCACAACGATGACATCTCTTCTCGCCAAACCTATTTCACTTTGGGGAGACCCCTCCTTGTCAATGAGACTTCATACCGGCACCACCAGCTCATACCGAAGGCATCAACTTTCCTGTCAGGGAGACATTCTACCAGTAAGCTGGGATGTCACAATGAAGTTTCTCCTTTTTCTCCGTTGACATCACACTTCACCGAGACATCCTCATTCACCAAGACAACATGGTGAACTCAAACCTCTTGGCGAACTCCATTTCCACTTCGGTGAGAGCTTGCTCAGTCGATGAGACCTTCATTGATCTCTGCTTCCTTTTCTGAGTTCATTTCGACATCTCCCCGAGCTCCTCTTCATTTAGCAAGACACCTGAGTGTCGGTGAGATGTTTTACCAAAGGAAAAATGTTACCTTGAGACCCTTCATCTTCGGCAGGAGTTGATGCTTTCGCTGAGACATCATGGCGAAATTACTTTCTTTGGCCGAGACCATGAGTCGGAAAGATCCTCGGAAAAAAGCAAGATGTCACGGTGAACCCACCTCATTTTCCCGAGCTCTACATCTCTTTCAGCGAGACACTGGCAAGTTGGGAAGACTTTATAGTGAGGTCCATTAGTCATACCGATAACTAGTTCCATCGCTGAGACCACATCATGTCAGCAAGACATTACTCTGATGGCTGGAAGCTACACCGATGTCAAATATGTCGGGGAGACCTCTTGCATTTGGCAAGACATTCTGGCGAAGGCACCAACCTTTGCTGAGAGCCCATCCTTCTTGTTGGGGAGACTTCACCATATCGGTAGGACCATTCACTGAGGGCACAACCCTATATTGAATGCGTCATCCCCTCGGTGAGACACTTGTTATCGGGGAGACCCCTGCCGAGCTTTATTACTGTCGCTGAGACACCGGCCCATCGGCCAGACCTCTCACTGGGCTTCGTATTCTTTCAGCGATGAGTTTACTTCCTCTTCGGTCGGGGAGACATTGTTATATTGGAAAGACCCTTTTCTGAAGCTTGCTTCCTTTTTCGACACCACCTTACTTCGGCGAGACCTCACTCAATTGGTAAGACCATATGGCGATTATGCCTTCATTCAGTGAGAGCCCCTTTTAGTCAGCGAGACATTCTGGCGGGTCTTGGCGACTCTCTCCTTAGAGGATTTTCATGCCAAACTTGAACAAGGTAGGCTTCCCAACTGAGTTCCCTATGACCTAGCATCAGATACATGACTTTTTCCCTTGTGCGAATGTTCCATTTGGCCTTCTCAAACCTCTGTCACATGATTTAGCCTACCTGATTGAGCCCGTGGGTGAAAATTGGGTAACAAAAGTAAAGAAAAATCATAAGTTACATTGTGATCAAATTTTTGTTAAAACAAATAATATTTTGATAGTATTTATTTAAGGTTTGATATTATTTCACGCGTTTCAAGCTCCTAAATGAAAAAGTTAATTTTTTATGAATTTTTTTTCATGTCTCCATTAACTAAATAGTGATTTTGATCAATCAACTAAAACTTGTTGAAGAGAGGCCCAATTATTACACAATACACCCACCAAAAAAAGTTTAGTAGAACTCCTTTTCATTTGTAAATGACCACCTATTCCACATCACCCTCCACATGTTTAGCACATAAATTTATACCTCCCTTATACATTAAGATTGAAATTAAAATAAAAAAAGGTTTATAAAAAATGAAAAAGCTATGAACTAACAAATATTATGGTTCAATTAATATTTAATTATGAGGGATTGAATTTTAAATTTATATTCAAACCTTATCATTTCTCACTTCTTCACTCTCATTTTCATTCTCATGTTATGTGTGTTTTTATCTTACATTCATGTGGTCATATATATCCATTATTTGCAAGGGTTGTTATGTTATTCATGAGGTCATTTGCAAGAAGGAATCACAAAATAATCTTTGTCTTGTTTTGGATGTGAGGGTTTTCTTTCATGAGTTAATTGTGAAATAAATTTTATGTGTATATAACTTTTACTTTTGAGGCCTTATTTTGGGCGTGAGACTTTTATTGTATTCAAAATTTATAATTTGTGGGTTTACTTCTACATATCAAATTACTATAAGCCTTTCATAATATTTGTATTTTTCTATGTATGATTGCTAGTTCAAAAGTGAAAAAGTATAGTACTTAGTACAAAGGATAACAACACACAAAAATATAGCACACAAATAGAAGAGAGGAGACTAAATTGTTGGAAAACCAAAATGTTTGTACATCAAACATGACTCAAATATAAAATACTAAGACTATTCTAAAAACCATATTATTAGTGTTTAAATGAATGAATATTTTGTGGTATTCTATTAATTTTGTAGGGATCATCACTTGATAAGAGGTAATATATGGATCAACAAGAATACTTGGAAGTTATATAATAAATAGTGTTTTGAAGGAGGGTGTTTTTATGATTATTATAGTTAAATTGATAGATCAATTATAGTTCTTGTGGTTGGGTTGTCATCTGACATGTATCATCTTGTAGATGTATTTCATAGTATCAAGTTGAATAGGTTGTTTTAATGCATAATTCCTACTTCATATTACTATTGCTTGTGATTTTGAAATAGAGGAAATACATTCTTAAATTCTTTTCTTACATGGGGATATTGAAGAAATTCACATGTGAGCCAAATAAATTTGTGGTAAAAGGGAAAGAAAATTTGTTTTGTATGTTAAAATGGTCATTGTGTGGTTTGAATTAGTCACCTCAAATGTATCATAAACTTGATTTTTTGCATCAAAGTTAGCTTTTGTCAAAATCAAAGAAGATCATTATGTTTACATTAAGTGTATTGATGACTAGGTTAAATTATTACATCTTGTATGTTGTTGGCATGTTTAGTGGTCACAATAAGGTAATGATTAGGGAGCTTAAAACTTAGCATTCTAGTGCATTTGATATAAAAGATCCAGGGAAAAAATATATTTTGGAAATAGAAATCAACAAGGATCAAGCTTGCATAAAGATTTGTCTTATCCATTGTAGGTATATTGACATATTTTATAAAAAAAAAATTGTACAATTATAAATTGGTAAGTATTAATTTACTTATTAGTAATAATATTTCCAATGGATATGTATATATATTATGCTAGTGTAATTGGTAGCTTGATGCACATGTAATGGTTTGTACTGGACTAGATATTGCCCAAGTAGTGAGAGTTGTTATTAAGTTTATCCATCTGTCGTAAGAGAGGAATGAAGCATAAGAAAAGTAAATATGAATCAAACTAAATCTTAATTCAAAACAAGATTAAGATCCCATACCCATACTCATGAAATGAACAATATAAAACTATTGAATTCAATGACACAATTGTTTTTATTTTTTTGCTAAGAGGCATAAAGCCTATATAATTATATTATTAATTTATAAAAGTATATCAAAAAACATGTCTGATTGCCAACTGAAACTTGGCAATGCATTTTTAGAGATTGCTAAAACAATATCACCCTACCTTGATTAGAAGATTGTCTTCTTCACTATTCCCATACATTACATCAATAATATCATTTTCAAAAACCCACAACTAAACACTATCCCAATACATCTTAAAAAAATCTTAAGCTAAATTAAAAATCCCCATTAAGATGAACTACGAACCACTTAATACTGAAGATCTAGTAAAATGGATCAAAAAACCCATAACATTCATTCCTCCATATCGACTGGCTCGTTTTCGCCCTGGCTTTCATTAGGAGTCAGTTTTTCCAGCACCCTAGCTCTTTTACGCCCTGTATAAACCTTCATACCAATGTCCCTGTTTGCACCGCCAGATGCTATGAGAGTATTCCCTTTGGCCACATTCCCCTTATCCATATCGTGAACCTTCCCTAAACTATTTTCTTCATGAAAATTTCCCTAGGCCATGGTATGATCTTTCCAAGAATTAGGGATTTTTTGGACAAACAAACATGCATGAGAATTCAAGAAGGCTATTGCAAAATATTTATTTTTGATGTCCATTCCTAGCTGAGCACAAAGGCAATGTGAATGCTTTCTCAAATATTTCAGGAAAATATAATTATTTTTACCCTACAGTCCCATTTTCATGGCTTCATACACCTCATTTAACACTTGGCACTTTCGAAGAAGTTTGTGTGAAAAAATCCCTCCTACTAACCCTTTACCCTTAAAAAAGCAATACCCTTGAACTACCAATAGCAAGATTTGTCCTTGAAGAAACTGGAATTTAACATATCTTTGTGCAACTACCTCTAGCTCCTTAAAAGACTAATTAATATCCAGAAAATTAGAGAAGAAAACTGATAGCACATGAGAAGGAAGAATCACCCAAAGTGAGGTGGGCCTAATGATCTCCATCCCAATTACTATTTGAATACTAATCGCTACTCTGGGGAACTCCATGTAGAAAATTGATGAAATATCTTCATCAGAGAGGTCTTCTTCAAACTGCTTCTCCCAATTTTGCACTTGTATGGAGAACCTAAGATTCCAAGGTTGCACCATGTGTGTGAAGAAAATAATAGTCACCACAACCCAAAGAAGACACGAATCCTGCTTGTAGATTTTGACATGAAGCCATTGCCGCCTGCTTTGTTTTACCAGCTTGCAAACAAACTAAGAAATGGACATGTTTCCCTTCTTCCAACTCGAATAAAAATCCTCCAATCAACATTACCATGCCAAGTAATTATTCAAGATGAAATGTAAAGGATGCCCTTTCCAATGAAGAATGAAGGCACATTTCACAGAGCACATCGTGTCATACCTCTAGCCACACTATATTTCATTATTACTCACGTACCTGCACAATCAAAGAAAAGTGAGGATAAACTGATGAACAAGCCATAAGCCTATCCACCATGGAGAGCCTAGTTGTTTTTGCTAGATGCCAAGCATTATGTTGATTCAGCATTACCAAGCCAAAAATTATGATGACTTATTATTCCCACCTCACACCTTGATATATTTCAATACTGAAAGTTTTGAAGTAACAAGCAAGCCTTATTCAGAAAGCAATATTTCATGCAAAATTGGATCTTCTCTTAACAACGCATTCAAGTCTTTATTCTTGAACTCTTTTCCTTCACTCCCCAAATTTTCCAACCTGTCTTCTATTTTATTTCCTTCACGATAGACATGAGAAATGTGCACCTCTTGGATAGAATCCATTAATAACCATGCTTTCCGTAAAATATAACAAACTTTCCAATTATAAATTAATCAAAGAATCTCCTTCGATAAGCACCTTATTCAAACCCAGTTCCTTAACCAAATACATACCCTAAAGTAAAGCCTTCACCTCTACTATATTGTTTGTGTCTTCTTCCAGTTTGAGAGCTTGGGCCACTAACAAAAATCCATTTGAATCACGAATACAAACTCCCGCACCTAACAAGCCTGGGTTACCTTTACATGCAAAATCAAAATTCAGCTTAACAAAGCCCAGAGCAGGAGGTAGCCACTTCACTTTAGATCTATCTACCTTAATTGAGCATTGATCCTGATTACAACCATAAACTGGTTTGGATATATGTTCCCAATTACTTAAAAACCAATTATCCTAGTTAGTAAATGTAGAAGAATGGTTTTTTTTATTTCTAACATAAGAATTGTCTACCTCTTAAATCTATTTTTCAATTTTGAAAATAATTTGCTGCATTGATTGAGCTTGTTGTCAGAAAATCCTTCGATTCCATTCCCACCATATGCACCATATGACTAATGAAGGTATTTCTCTCTAGATGCAGGCATATAAGGAAGTTTTATATAACACAGGACAACCTAAGAAAAAGATCCCATAAAGAACTAGGTAATGGGAAATGAATATTGAGTTTCCCTCTAATAAAATCCCAACATTCTTGAGCTACTTTGCAACAAACAAAAAGATGATCCAAATTTTCAATAGCTTCTTGACATAAAACACAAGTAAAAGGATTTGCTATGAGAAAACGAAGAAAAAAAAATGAATTCAAGAAATTATAATGTTACCCATCTCATGTCGAAGTGTATTTGTATCGATGTTGAATGTAACACCCCTTTGATTTGCTATATTTTATGTTATTGTTATTCTATCACTGACAATGGAGCGATGATAGACTATATTGATGTGATGATACATTATATGCATGGTGATTATGTTTGACATGATTTATGTTTGCATGGATGCTGGGATGACATTGCTATATATGCTTATGGTAGTTTAATTGATATTTTATCTCGTCAGTTGATGTGACATTGTATTGGTGAAGAGAATGGTATTGCATCACTCGCTTGCGAGTGCCCTGTGATTTTCGTGATTCTCTCTTCATGATGTGTATGAATTATTATCTAGATGCATATACAACATTTTCTTTGTTTGTAGGTTTGTAGGTACAAGACAACTTCACCTGGTTTCACAGGTTTGAGCATGTCCACTACCCAACAGTAATGTTGATTTAACGGGTTAACCTAGTCAAACCTTTACCCTAGTATAGTGTTTCGTTAGTCCGTGTATTGGTCGTATTCTTTATCCATGTTGTTCTTGGTATTTTATTATCGTGCAACTTTTTATTGTGAGGATTAAATTATATGTTTTGATTAAGTATTTAATTAATTTTTATTATGAATGTGGAAACTTTATAATAAATAAATAAATTAATTTACTTTATGTGATAAGGTAATTTTAATTATTAGATTAAATGTGAATTAAAATAAATAAGTTATTAAATGTGAATTGAAAGAAATAAATTATTTTAAATTCAAATGCATGTTATTGGGAAAAGATATTAGAAATATCTTGGTTGTTGAAGAAAAGATATTTGTTGTGTTAACTGGAAGTTAGAAGGTTTTGTTTTCTAATTGTCTTAAAATTGATTTCCAGAGAGATTGATTGAAAATTGGGAAAAGAAAAGGAATTTGTTTCATGTAGAATTATTTTGAGGAAATTGTGAATCTTAGAAGCTCTCTGATAAATTTAGGAATCTAGTTTGTTGTATTCTTGGTTGTGGATTATATTTTGTTCTCTAGGAAGTGGCAATTCTTCTGGAGGAAGCTTTCGAAATTGAAGATTAAAGGGAAGCTACATCAATCTTCAAATCGACAGGTCTTTTGGAATAGGTTCCTTATTACTTGTGAATTTTAATTTGAAAGAGATATTTAGTTATTATTGTATTACAAATTGGAAAAGTTTAGAAGAGGATTTCTTTTATTTTAGAATCTTTTGTTTTTTTAAAGTAATTGTCATGAATGTTATAGCCTCTATAGAAAACAATTTAGATCCTCTATTTAAATTGATTATTTGAAATAGATTTATACAAAAGAAAATTATAGATAAATTTTATAACCTTTGTTGAATTTAAATCAAAACTTAGAAAACATCTTTCTGGAAAATTGAATTTAATCTTCTCTGTAGAAAATGATAAATTATTGTGAAGGTTTTAAATCTTTGTAGGAAATGATTTTTTTTACACAATAGAAAATTCAAAGAAAATATTTGAGGATTTAGGGAAACCTCTGTAAATTTGTCTACTTATTTTCCTGTAGAAAATTTAGTTTTAAAATTTTCCTCTGAGAAATTGGTTTTGTTTGGTTCTATATATATAGATATGCATATATTGGTAGTAACAAATGCTTTTACATTTTAAAAAGTTCCCTATAGAATTTTTATTTTATTTTTTTAAATATATATATATATATATATTTTAAATCGTTGTACGACGAGATCTGTAAGGAGAAGTTTTTATAAAAAAAAACTTATAAAGAAAATGTGGAGGCTGGGGGTACCACAACAGCCCCACAGAGGGACGCGGACTGTGGGAAACACCCAACGCTGCTCACAGGTCGCATCCCTGTGGGGAAGGCTGTGTAGCAGCCCAACCCCCACACATAGGGTTAAAGTCTGTGTTGGCAAACCAGGCCTGCAATTTTGTTTATTACTATATATTTTTTAATATATAATTTATATATATATATATATATAATATATGTAATATATTTTATATATAATGTATGGTTGTAAATATAATTTATTTTTATATATTAAATAATATATTTATTATATATATATAATTGTATGTATATATACATAATTATATATATATATATATATTTAAATATATTTATTTAAATTGATGTTATTACTAAATATTTTTTTAGAAGGCAAGTAGATGATTTTTAAATGAATATTGGAATAGAATAATTTGATTTTATAATTGGATTTAATATAGATATATATTTATTTAAAAGAATGTTTATTTAGGTGCATGCAAGCACAAGTAGTTAAATTGAAATGATTAATTATTTTAATTGTGAAATTGAGTTATTTGATATGTGTAGTTGTGAAACTGAAGGTTAAACATTTAGTTTATTTGGTTGTTTGTTATTAATTGGAATTATGCTTGAACGATATATTTTAATATGAGATATTGATCTATTGGATATAGGAAATCCGAATAGTAGTGCGTTTAATTACATGAGATTATTTATTTTAATTACAAGTATTTCTATAATTAGGTACTGTGGGGGATATTTGTTGTAGAGAAAATGTAAGTCTTCCAGAGATTGTAAAATTGTGAAAGGGTTGTTGTATCTTTTGTTCACCCTTTGAGATTTCCTTGGGTAGTGCACATATTTTGGATTCAGTATTTGACATTCGTAGGGATGTGTGAATTAGTTTGAACACCTGGTTACTATGAACGGGTTGTGTGATTTAATTTGAGCACCCGGTTACTATGAACAAGATGTGTTGTTATTTGCAGAATGGTTGATATTTGTTATCATATTTTTGTGCACCTTTTCTACCCTTGGGTTGTGGAATATGTTTTTGTGTTGTCGATAGGGGAGTGACTTTCAACGGGGCCTGGGACACAAAGGGGTCCTAGGAAAACTCGTGTGAAAGTCAATTTAATCAGTGGAAATTAAATAACCTATATTAGGGATAGAGTAGCTCAATACATTTAACCAGATAATTCAGCCTCACTCATTGGCTCAAGGGCTTGTGTGAGACTTGAGATGAGTCAGGAAGGCCTAGAATGGCAAGATCGTTATCTTGTCTTCTCGAAAGAATTGATTCCACACTGGTGTGCATGTGAGGCTGGAGTTTGTGAGAGGTTACCAGGATAACCCAAGAGGGGGGCCGGGACCTAGGAAGATCTCCTTTGGATAACCAATGCAACATTTGTGATGACACTCCTCCTATGACAACAGTCGATTTGTATGGTACAGTGGTTGTTCTTGATTCAGTTATTCTGGAAGCAATGTAACCCTATGTTTTGTATTTACTGGTACAATGATGTTTATATTTTTCCTATGTCTAGAGGTAGTAGGTTTGTCTTGGTTACCTTTTACTATCTCCTAGCACAAGGGTTGGTCCTGGGTACCACATGGTTGGGTGGTGTGCACCTTATATTATTGGGTTTTCTCTTCATGTTCGTGATGGCAGGATCTTCTAGTTTCAAGAGCTCGTGTGTTTCTATGGATTTGTACTTCTCTTATATTCATTGTAATGGTGGGACTCTATGTATTTGTATTCCTCATTTGTAATTGAGGAGGATCCTTGTGTTGTAATTGTAATATTATGGATGATCTATTCATCATGGGACTAAATTGTATATATTGTGTTATATAGTGTTGTATCTATGAAAATATGTTCATTACATTTTTATGTGTTAGATCTATTATGCAATGGGTTAATGTTTTGATGGATGTTGTTTATCATGAGTTAATTTCATATGCTATGGTTAGATTAATTTTGTAAGTTTTTGGATTCACATGTAGATGCGTTGCGTGGCCTAGAGGATGTATGTGGTTAGAATAGATTACTTTACTTGTCATTGTTACTCCTTTTAAGAAGAAAATTAGTTGTGTTTCCGCAGTGTTACATCATCCTCTAGGTTGCGGGGTAGGGTTTTACATTGAATGTTGAATTGTTACAAATCAATACAAAGCCTCCATTAATGTGTTGCAAAAGCTTCAATGTGTGTATGATGTTGAAGTAGAATGTGATGATAATTTGTAACGTGCTTAAGAGGTAATTGTGCAGCGCTTCGCTATATAAATTCTAGATGATTTGTGAGAAGGTAGAAGAGTGTTTCGAGATGAATGATCAAGATTACAACAATACAAAATCATGTTCAATGGTTAATAATCATTGAGAGGAAATAGATTTCTTAGTTAGCTTTTGTGATTGAATCAATTAAGAATGTTAATTGTACAGTTAGGGAATTTCGATTGCATAATCTATGGAATTGAGGAAATCAAGTTGAGTTGTTGATGGGATTGAAGAATAGATGAATCAGTTAGGAAATAGATGAATCGGTTCAAAAATAGATGAATCGGCTAGCCAATCAGAGTGAGCAATCATTGGTCATGATTTTCTCAATCATAAAAGGGGGTGAGGCTAATTAATTAATTGAAATAATTAATTAACATTTAGAGTTTGAACGTGCAAGTCATGTTTGAATTTAACAAATAAGGTTGTATTTGTTTGTTGACCTTTTTGAATGATGTTTGAATAATTAATTAATTATTCTAATCTAGAAAGGGAAAAGAGATTTAATTAAATTATTAAGTGATAACAATTTAATTGATTTAGATGAATAGGATTTAGCAGCGACATAATTAAATAATTGATGTTATTTAATTAATCATGAGGATTATAGTTAGATTAATGATGAAATAGTGAATTAATTAAATAATTTAAAGATTATTCAATTAGTAGAGAAAATTAGGGTTTTTATGTAAATCATGTGAAATGCAGTGATATTAAATGAAAATGATGCCAATGATGAAAAATGTCATTCAGGATGTGTGATATGTGTCAGGTCATTTTTACATGTCTACATTTTTCCCCTCTTTGAGACAAAGTGTTGGTTGCTTTATTTCAAAGAATTCAATGTTAAGATAAGACTTGAAAATTTTTATATGCCCCATTGTGCCCCGACGGTCAATGGAAAGATAATACAACACTGGGCTACCCCCTCGAGAGGTTGTCCAAAAAAAGTTATTTTGGGTCAGGGTCACGACAAGGCTTGATTATAGTTCAGATGCTTAGAGGATGAAAAATTGAGCCATAGGGCCTTCGTTTATAGTTCAAATGTTCTTGGGAGCTCATAATTTCAACCTAGGAGGGTTTCCTACGGAAAAAATTAGGATTTGTGAGGTAAAAATAGGGAATTAGGGTTCATTTTACCTCATTTGCACTCTTAGCCCTTAGTGAATTCTTATCTTTGGAGATTCCGCTTTGGGGATTGTCGATTCACGATGTCAAGGATCAAAGGTGCCCCACATCATGCAGAGGGGGTTCATGAGTTCAAGAGGCCCGCTAGCGTAGGTATCGCGGTATGTACCTTCTTTGTTCCTATTATTGTCTTGTTTTTGAGTAATTAATACTAGAAAAGTTTTTACCAATACCAGTAATCTTGTAAAATTAACGCTTTTGCATCGTTCTTACCACTAGTGTTGTTTTTGCTTATGATGCTTTTAATTTCTTCAATTGCTTTTTTGTTTCTTGCTTGCTATTGCTTAAGATGTTCACTTTTGTGTACCACGTTTTCTTAAAACGTTCGTTATTGTCTTTCTTTGTATGAAATGGCTGCTTTTGTGAATTCTAAATTCTATTGAAAAAGTTGGTCGCTTTTTTTCATTTTTAAACGCTATTGAATAAATCCTAACTGCTATTGCCAAAACAGGGCTGCTATTACATTTTTTGACTGCTATTGTCAAAAAAGTGATCGCTATTGTCAATTTTGAAAGTTTTAGCTAGTTTGTTAGTAGTCTTAGGTTCGTGATGTGTTTTTTGTAGAAAATTCTTAACATTGTGGGTTGAATGTTTGTAGGTAGTTCTTAAACTGCTTTATTCTAGAGAGCGATGACTGTGATGGTTGTTTGACCTGATTTCTAGTTTTCAGGAGGTTGAGTGAGATATTCTGGATGTCATGGGCCTACAAAACATATGCTACATGCCATATATTTGATGCCATAGGGCGATGATGACCACCCTTGTCGAGAGATGGCACTCTGAGTCATTGTCTTTTCATTTTTTGACTAATGAGGCCATTATCACTTTGGAGGATGTCTGAAGGATTCTTTGTATTCCTATTCATGAGGAGCTTGTTACCTATGATGGTTGATAGGGTACCCGTGCTATCCAGCGAGTCTCAATGTTAGATTTCTTCATGTATGGGATTCAAAGATAGACTTGTCTATGTTTGTTGATAGCGCAAATCTTGTATCTTTGGTCCTATGTGGTTTGATCTCAGGGGTCATTGTACCTAATCAGAGAGGTAAATAGTTTCCTATTGGTTGGGATATTTGAATTAATCAGATGTTTGAGCACGACATGAGGTATGCATGGGGCCCATGTCTCTTGGATCATTTATATAGGGATATTCACAAGGTTCCCTTTTGGGGAGGCAGTTCTATCTCTGCTAATGTTACATTGTTGCATGTATGGGCCTAGGAGCTCATCCCTATGACTAGACCTGATGGGTGTTATGGATCGGGATCTAGAGGATCCATATTCTTACAGATACACATATTTTATGCACTACACCTAGCTTAGCCAACTATCTTATTGGTGTCACATTATTGATGATATGTCTTATTTTGTTTTGAGACCATGGTTAGGTTGTGAGGCCTGGCATGATGATTAGGAGCATGACCCTTACTGTTAACAAACATGATGGTTGATTGGTTGTGGCAATTCTCTTCTTGAGTGTTACCTATCAAATATGGTTCTCCGTCAATTTGGAGAGCGAGAAATATAGTTTGTAGATGACTAGCATGCTCATTTCAGGAGGACCACCTGAGAGGTTAGGGTATGGGGGCCATAGGCTTCCTCTATAGGTGTTGTAGCTAAGTTCCACCATCTTGCCCCATTTGGATGGGGCTGGCCAATAGGTTTGGAAGATCCTAGTATGACATGTGATTATGATCAGTGGTGGGCTCATTATGTTCTAGTTCAGTTTACAAATCATGTTGGTCCTGGGCCAGCCATAGGGAGAGCCAATGTTACTAGTCATAGGGTTGAGCGACATTGACTAAGGATTGTTGTTAAGAAGTTGGCTACAGATGGATAGGATGGACAACAGGATTAGTAGGATAGACAATAGCTTGATATGATTTAGTAGGATTAGCAGTACCACATGGTCCTCCCTCACCTATGGATGCAGTAGCAACATCATAGATTTCCTAGGTGATAGTAGAGAGAGATGCAAAAATCATACAGAGATAGGCTACTGAGGCACAGGTTGCAGCATCGACTACCAAGAGAGATGGCCTTTGATAGGAGAGGGATGTGCTTAGGTAGGAGCTTGGTACATAGTGACAATAGAGACTAGTTGTAAAGATTTTAGTTGCCTCGTCCATTCCCATGGCTCAGTATCAGGTTGAGCGAGAGTAGTTATTACAGAGATGCACGTATTATCAAAGGATCTATGAGGCCTTCGTTCCTAGAGCACAAAGATAACTTTGTTTTGGAGAGCCGAGTACCCATACAGATGCAAAATCAGGTGGTCATTAAATCAAGCAGCCTGATCAACCTCTAGTCATGGTACAACCATCTCCCTATTAGAGCTAGGAGTAGCCGAGATATCCACCTCGAGATGCCCAGAAGGGCTGAGTTTTCTTGATCTTTTATGATGTATATTGTATCAGAGAATTTTTTTAGACATGATTTTTTATATACATTCGTCAACCCAACTGAGGCCTCATATATATGTATTTTTTGTATATGATATCACACACTGTATTTGATGATGTATATGACATTCTCAGTTTTTTCTGATATATGAGATATATCATGTTTTGATTTAGCTTTATTATGTGTTATGAGATGATTATGGATGATGATGTATACATGCTTATGTTTTGTACTTTTTTTATGTATGCATATGATGTGGATGGATGGATGATTTGTATATCTATGTGATGAATGACGATTTATTATGTATATGATGGATGATGATATCTTACATATGTGATGGATGATTATATATGGTGTATACTAATGAATTTGTGGATGCAGGATGGAGTTGTTAGAAGAAGTGTTTGATGATTTAGAGATGGATAGAAATTTGATGTTAGTTACTGATGAGTTTTGGTTTTTCTTTCATAGAGGCTTTGTATCTTTTAGTAATCCTTATTGATATAGAAAATAGATACGATGCACCTAGGTATTAATAAATGAGGTGTCATTGTATCCATTGTGTGGAATTTGACTCAGCATATAAATAATATTCTTACTCATACTATACATATGAAAACCTTGTTAGATTATATGGTTGAGTTGTGATCATAAAACATTTTGCACTAGTTACACAAAGAGGCATGGGATACCTAACATGCAACTGCTACATGAATTGTCTCAAAACAACTTCCATACATAAAACAAAGAAAGTATTTTTCATGGTAGTATCACAAAAACATCTCACAAATAGAAATTGATAGTTAATGCCACCATTCCTTATCCTCTAAGTCCTTATGGAAATCCTCAAGAGATCCTGGGAATGTGGTATTAAGATAAATAAAAAGGATTAGAATATAAAAAGATAAACAATGTTGTAGTATCACTTTCTATAGTTGTTTTGATTGTTCATGGTGAAATCCATTGATGACGTCAATTGTAGGAACGTTTTATCTGTTAAGACTCATGTTTAGGATTCTTGATAATGATCTTCAAATATGTAGGGTAGTCTATACTTAGGCATTGTTTTAACTTGATAGTGATCCAATAGTTTCAATATTCATTTTGGAATTTTTGATTTTGATGTTTATTTTGTTTGTTGTTTGCTTTGTCAAATGTTGAAGGTGATTATTTTTTATTGTGAATGGAACATTTATTGTAGATAAGTGATGATGGTGATAGGACGTTGTTGATATTTTGAGTTTATCGGATGCTATTTTTTTTGTTTTTTAAGAAATTTAGAAACAAATAGGGGGACCTAAAGGGATTGACCTAGTGCCTTAGGGACTGATCAAAGATTAGCCTTTCCTATGTGATGAACACAGAGACATCGTAGTTTGACTATATTGATTGGCATTGTTTTGGTATTTTTACATATTTTATGAATGTTTTTATATTTTGATAAGATATTTGGATGTTTTTTTTTTGTTTTTGGGGGACTAACCTAGGGCCTCAAGGGCTCATCAGTTATGATGGCCTTTCCTATGTTATCTACATAGAGGCTCATAGTTTGCTTGTTTGATAAGAACATGCTTTTGACTTTTTCTTTTTTTTTGAATGTTTTATGAATTTTGAATTTTTTACTAAGTTAAAAGACCATGAAAAACACCTAAGGGGACTAACCTAAGGCCTCAGGGGTTGATCAAAGTAAGCCTTGCCTATGTTATACAGGTATTTCGACTGGTGTTGACTCAAAGCATAACATGTTTTTGGGATTTTGATGTTTTTGATTTCATTTTTTTGTTTGTTTTCTAGATGTTTTTGATTTTGATAGTTTTCAACCATGATGGGATTTACAAGGATCCAATCCGCTACCAGTTTCAGGAATTTTCCCCGAGTTTGAGACACGAGTACCTTCATTAAGGGAGACATATTTTGATGGTGCAGCAAGGTTCAACACTTGATCAGTCATTGAGCCATGGTTGGTTTGTGCATTTTATTATGGGATGAATGGGGTAGATGCTTTAGATAGTGCTGATAGATAAAGATGCAGGTCTTATTCAAACATAGTGCATTTTTTCCAGGTTTTCACTATAGTACCTTTCCTAGAGGTGCCATAGAGTGGTTTTCACTTAAAGGATGTTTTATTTCTCTTTATTGTTTTTCTTGATTATTGATTTTTTTGCTTTTTTAGCTCTTTTTTCGAGATACTCTAATGTGTTAAAGTATAATTTTTTTTAAGATGGATGTTATTTAATACAGTGGTTCGGCTAATGGTTCTCCTTCAGGAGTAGCCAATTGATAAGCTCCAGTGCCATAACTTGTTGTGATGATAAAAAGACCTAGCTAGTTTGGTTTAAACTTCCCCTTTCCATCCTAATTCAATTGGATATTTTGATTCTCTTTTAGTACTAGGTCACCAACTTGAAGGTTTATGTTATTGATCTTTTTGTTGTAGCTTCATTTGACCTGATTCTGATAAACCTGAAGATGGTTTAGCGTGATCAAAAGCCTTTCATTTAGGAGTTCCAACTCATTCAATTTGGACACTTGATATTCTTCATTGCTGACCATGCCTTTCAGGGATACTCACAATGAGGGGCTTTCAACTTCAATAGGTAAGATTGCTTCATATTCGTAGACCAAGGAAAAAGTTGTGGTCCTCGTAGGTGTGCAAATGCTAGTTTGGTAAGCCCATAAGGTTGGATTTAGCTGCAAATGCCAATTAGGACCAGCGTCATTAACAATTTTTTTCAGTATTTTCAAAATGGTTTTGTTAAATGCTTCATCCTGACTGTTTCCTTGGGGATAGTAGGGTGTTGAGAATTGGTGTTAGATAAAAAAATTTGAACAAAACTCTTTGACATCTTGGTTTTTGAATGGGGTTCCATTGTCTGTTACGATAGTTGGGGAATTCCATATTGATAGATCAGATAATTCACGATGAACTTGGATATCTGTTTCCCTGTGATGTAAGTTAATGGAATTTCTTGTGCCTACTTTGTGAAGTATTCAATTGCAATGATCATGAACTTGTGCTAATGAAGTAGGAGAGATATTACCTATCAAGTCTATTCCCCACTGCAAGAAAGACCATGGTGTTGTTATAGGTCTCAATTCCTGTGCCGACATGTGAACAAGATCACCATGTTGTTGGCATTGGCGACATATTTTTGAGTACTAAATGTATTCTTGTTCCATTGAGGGCCAATAATACCCTATTATCAACAATTTTTGTACTAGATTAGGTCCACTAGAGTGAGACCCATAAATACCTTTGTGCACTTCCTGTAAAGTGGTTTTCACTTCTTCCACGTTGAGACATCAAAGTAATATTTTGTCTAGACTTTGTATGTATAGGGTATCTCCTAGGATAGTGAATCAGGAGGTTCTACAGACAAAGGTTTTCTTTTGGCTTGTTGTTAAGTTAGGAGGTATGATACCATGCTAGATATAGTCAAATGTATCTTGGTGCTATGGTGACTTAGGACCAAGCACATCACACTGGTTTTAATTTTGGGATATCGAATATCGATATAAGGAGTTGCTCCATGAGAAATTCATATTTGTGAACGTTTTGTGGAATGTTGAGGAGTGAACCTATTATTGCCATAGCGTCGGCTACTTTGTTGTTAATCCTGGGAACTTGTTCAAAGGCGATGATGAAAAAGTAGTGTTTAAAACTATTCACCATTCTTTTATATGACATTAGCTTGTCGTCCTTTGTTTGATATTCATCATTTACCTACCTTATTTCCCAGTTGAGAGTCCCCATAACCCTATAGTTCCTTTATCCTCCATTCTATGGCCATCCTTAGTCCTATGATTAGCGCTTCATATTTAGAGAAGTTATTTGTACATGAAAAATAATTCTTGTAAGCCTTAGGTATATGATCCCCCTATAGTGTGAGAAATAAGATACCTACTCTTGAGCCATGTTGAGTGTGGGACCTGTCAAAGTACAAGGTCCAATGGCTAGACTGATCAGTTAAAAGGATGCTTTCATCTAGGAATTTTATTG
Source organism: Sequoia sempervirens (assembly GCA_007258455.2). Lineage (NCBI taxonomy): Eukaryota > Viridiplantae > Streptophyta > Pinopsida > Cupressales > Cupressaceae > Sequoia > Sequoia sempervirens. Next base: position 1,239,254,832 of record VDFB02271358.1, read on the forward strand.
TTAAAGGATGATGATATTTTATTGGTGCTTCTGCTAGTTGATCTGCTATGATTTGTCCTTTGATAGCTTTTCTATCTATGTAATCTATGTCAAACTCGCTCAATATCATTACCCATTTAGTGATCCTTATTGTTAGAGTTGATTTTTCCAATAGGTACTTTAGGGGATCTACTTTTGATATCAACTTTACTTGTTTGTTTAAGATGTAGTAGCTAGGTTAGGGACAAAATATCAATTGTGGATAGTGCAAGGATATTTTTTCATGAGTATCTGCAAAGCTTATGGATGTTGTAGCTAGGTTAGGGAATTTTTTTTCTCAAAGCTCCATAAGGTATCTAAGTTATATTCACTAGAGTCACATGAATCCCATTTGTATTCATTGGAATCTATTTCAATATGGTCCTTGTCAGATGTAGGTTCAACTATGATATTATTTACATTGAGGTTCTCAAACATGTTTTGGATATACAGATAGTCATCTAGACGTTTGTAATTATCTGATGTCTCATCAGTGGTAGAAGTAGCTCCTTCCTCATAAGAGGTTCTTTCAATAGTTGGGGTAATCACGTTAGATGTACCATAACCCATTCCAAGATTCCTCAGGCATTTTCCCATAATGATTGGTTCTCTTCTACCTTTTCCATGTAGACCAAGTCCACCTTGTCCAATGAATCCCATATTTTTCACTAGTTGAAACCCTTTGTTGTTTTCATCAATAGGAAGGGGAGGTAGTGGTTGTTCCTATCCTTCTTCTTTATAGATCCATGAAGATAAATCTTCTTCACATACTTCTTCATCTTGCAAATCTCCCCACTTGGTGAAGATGGTGGGTTTGACTATCATTGTGACTGTTTGTACATGTGTGATTTATTTCAGTCCTCCATATGTTTTCGGTGTGGGGGGAAGCATCCCAATATAAAAAGACTGGTTGAAGTGGTATTCCCCACAACCATTGTCAATTACTTGGATCTTGGTATCATATTTAGGTAGCTTTGTTGATGATGGTGTAGTGGAGGACGAAGATAGTGATGTTGGGTCAATGTAGGAAAAGGAGTGAAAAGATATATCATTGTTGGGTATTTGTTGAATCTTTTTATACTTTTCCTCCAATTTAGCACAGTAATGGAGAGATTTGAGGTTGGAATTTATGGTAATTTCCTTATTGTCATAAGGAAACTTTAAGCATTGATGGAATATAGATGGTACTACTTTCAACACATGGATCCATGGTCAAACCAAGAGAAGGTTGTACGAAAGCTCAATATCCAATACTTGACAAGTAGTTTCTATTATTGTTGGTCCTATCTGAATAGGTAGCCTGGTAGTTCCTTCTGAATTTTTTTCCATGTCATCATAAGCTTTGATGGTGATGCTCTTGTTTTTATCCATGATATCATCAAAGTATCCCAGTTGTTTCACAAATTTTAAGGTACAAATTTTTAGACCTGCATTGTTATCTATGAGTACCCTCTTGAATTTGTGTTTGTGGACACCTAGTTCTAATTAAATAGATTGATTGTGGAAAGATTTTTGTGGAAGGTCTTTCTTAGAAAAGACTAAATGATGGGTGGATGTGATATTGCTAACCATGGCTTGAAACTAATCACTGTCAAGGGTGTTTGGAACCGATGTTTCAGCAAGTTCTTTCTCCAATATTTCCTTATGTGTTGACGATAGTTTTAAGAGATCCAAGATGGAGATCAAGGTGGGAGTTTTCTTAAGTTGGTCCACAATGCTATAGTCACTTGATTGCATACTTTTTGCTTTTACTAAGGGTGGTGCTCCTTGGATTGTTACTCTTCCCCTTTGAGTAGTCACATTACATTCAAGATTTCTACCTAGTATGGTTACCACATGGATGGTATGATCATCACAAGAGATATCTTAGAATGGTATCTTCACCATAAGAGAAGTCATCCTTATGATAATATTGTTCTTTTCCTTCGTTGTTTCCCCTAGAATGGTTGGGGATTGGATCCTTCTAAATCTTTAGGTCTTTATTTCTAGTATGATGTTCTATGTTGACCTCTCCCTTTTCGATTAAATCTTACACAATGTTCTTGAGTCTCATGCAATTGATGGTAGTATGCCCCTTGATTTTTTGAAATTCGCATTGGTCGTTCTCGTTATACCAAGGGGGTTTGAATTTGGGTTCTTCATAGTTGGCTCTATCATTTATTTTGATGAGGTTCTTGTTGACTAGTTTTTACATAATCACCTCAAGGGATTCCCCCAATGGAGTTCAGTTGATTGTTCCTATTGATAATTGGGTTGGTTGTTCTATTGATAACCTTGTTGTGTTGTTTGAACTTGATTTTATGGCATATTGGGAGTTTTCACATTGCATACAACCTTAGCATCAACAAATCTGGCATTGGTTAAATTCTTATTTTTAACCCATATCTTGGGTTTGTTATTTGAAGTAGAAGGTTAGTATTTAGGATTGCAAAGTTTGATCACTCCCCTTGTAATAAGGGATTTTTTGATAAGTATTCCCTTTTCAATAGTTTCCTTGAAATTGCTTGGGCATAACACCATGAGGTTGTAATTGATATCTACATGTACGTTGGAGATAAAGACATTGACAAGTTATTTCTTTGGGATGGGCCACTTAATTTTGCTTGCTTTGTGTCTCCATATTTGTACGTACAAGGCAAATGATTCACCTTGAATTTGTTTTATTTTATAAATATTGATGATTGTAATTTTATGTTCCATGTTATACGAGAAATGGTTCACAAACTTATCTAATAACTCATCAAACATTATGATACCTGGCGGTAAATGAGAGAACCAGTCTATAGCGGGCCCACTGAGACTCCATGGAAAAAGTCTCATAAAGTAGGTGTCATTTTGTTGCAGTTCCATGCAAGATATTGAAAATTCACGTACATGCTCAATTGGGTCTCCTTTCCCCCTATACTTGTCAAATTTCGGTATTTTGAAGCCTTTGGGGAAAGGTACATGGATAAATTTTGATCAAATGGATAGGGAAAAATTTCATGGATAGCATAGCTCTTCTTCGGATTTCCAATTTGTATATCTGATATCCTTTGATTGAGTGTTTGAATTTGCACATTTATGTCATTGTTTGGTGTGCTTGTTTGAGGATGTTTGGTATTGTAGATTTGTTGTCCCATGACGTTTGTTTGGTTGTAAACAGGATATTGTGTAGTCATAGGATTTTGAGGACCATGTTGTGTATAAGGTATGTTAGGTCCTTTTTGTGTATAAGGTAGGTTGGGTCCTTGCTATGTACCCTGATATTGACTTTGAGGTGTTCCTCGGTACTGATTTTGTGATCCTCCTTGTTGTTGTTGAGAATTTTGATTTTGGGTTTGTTGAACAAAGTGTTGTTGACTTTGGGGTATACCTTGATATTTTGTTTGTGGTACACCATGTTGTTGTGAATGTTGTTGAAGGGTACCTTGATGTTGCATAGATGGTATACCTTGTTGTTGTGGATTGTGTTGAAGGTTACCTTGGTATTGTGTTGATGGTACACCTTTTTGTTGTGAGTGTTGTTGAAGGGTATCTAGGTATTGCATTGACGATATACCTTGTTGTGGTTGATGTTGTGGAAGGTTACCTAGGTAGTTTTTTGATGGTACACCTTGTTGTGGTTGATGTTGTGGAAGGTTACCTAAGTATTTCATTGATGGTACACCTTGTTGTGGCTGATTGTGTTGAAGGTTACCTAGGTAGTTCGTTGATGGTACACCTTGTTGTGGTTGATTTTGTGGAAGGTTACCTGGGTAGTTCATTGATGGTACACCTTATTGTGGTTTATGTTGTGGAAGGTTACCTAGGTAGTTTGTTGATGGTACACCTTGTTGTGGTTGATTTTGTGATAATTTCCATTGTTGGTTTTGTACATTGTTGGAAGGTTCAACATAGGAGGTATGTTGTGGCATGTATTTTCCTTGTGATGGGTTTCCACTTTGATGGTTTATTGGAATGTTCCCCATTTTTTTCATAGTGTTGTGTTGTGGCACATTTTGGGTTGTATTTCCTTGATATTGTTGTGCCACAAATACTTTTTCAATTTGGGATGGTGGTCAAAACAATGGGTTATCCATGGGTTGTGTTTGATCACTATTTTGTGAAAACAATGATGGTATGTTGGGATTCGTGGTTGGTTTTGGAATTTGTCTAGCTATTGTTTGATCTCCAAGTGGAATAAGATTGGGATCTTTTAGTATGTCCACATTGAATTCAATGGGTAGTTTTGCACCACTTTGTGCTAATGTGAGGAAATATGAGTTTTCATTTTTCCCAAGCATCTTGTCCATAAGCTTTTGCATCTTAGGATCTTGGGAATATTCCAATAGTTTCTCATCAGTAATTTCCTCATCACTATCGTATTCCTCTATGATCATGTCATTGAGATTTGGAAGCTGATTTTGACTATCAATCATGTTTTGGTGTCTAAGGAGTACTTCCTCATCACTTGGTGGTTGGTTTGGTGTTGCTTTGAATGAGGGTTCCTTTTGAGGAGTTGTAAGGTCACTTGGTTTGTAACCCCATGGGTTAGTTTCCTTATTAGTGATATTGGTTTCGATGCACTTGAGCTACTCTTGTTGGCTTCCATCTTTTTTCTGTGTTGAGATCTCGTGGTTGTCATAAACAATTTATAGACCTTGGGAAATTTGGTGATCACTAACTATGGAATGGAATGATGTTTGTTTTGGGGATTTTTTGTTTAAAAGGTGTCTTGTAAGCTAGGACTATTTATTTCCATGCCCGAGGTGGTAATACTGGTCTCACGGCTATAAGATCAACTTTCCGTTCCTCTTTGTCTAGAATAGTAGCCACATTTCTCCAGTGAGTTGGTGTTTCCTTTTTGTCAAACACAAAACTTCTCAAACTACAAATAATTTCCAATTTTTCACCTTCAACTCATGTGAGATTTAGTTGTATAATAGGTGCAGTAAGATCTAGTTGTTGAACGGGAGCAGTAGGACACCAAATGGTCATGAAGTGTAAGCTTTTTTTTATGTTTGATCTTTTTTTTGTTTAAAATAATGACGAATGATGATGATGTGAAATAATTTTTTTTGGAAAAAGGTGTTGATGTTTTTCTAGGGTTTTTGTGGTACTCAAGACCCTAAAGTATGAGTGATGTTTGGTGGATGTTTTGGAGATGATGCTAATTTTGAGACTCAAAGTGTAGAAACTTGGACCGATATGTTACTCTATTTTTCTAGAGGATATGTTTGAAGATCTACTTGAACTAGCCTTGAGGTGCAAGAAAATTTTAATATCTTAGAAATCAAGAGCAAAGGAATAATCCATGTGTTTTTATTTTGAATCCTAAAACTAGGTTGATGTGTTTGATTTTTGCAAATGGATATGGACTGATGCAGATATGAGGTGTTTTGGAGGTCTGACTATTTTGTTCTCAAAAGATGAAAGATTAACTAGTTTTGGATTAACCTCTAATTTTCACTTGAAAATAGGGAAATAGTGGCAATCTTTAGAATAGTAGCATTTGAAATGTAGGGAAACTACGGTCAAACTTAGAGCAGCAACGATCTCTGTTTCAAGCTTGTGACTAGTAACATAGAAAGAAATAGTAGAAAATATGATAGAAGCGGTCTTGTTAGGTCAATAACAGCTACAATTTTTAGGAAAACTACATGTTTTATCAAAAGCAACCTCTATTGCAATTTTTTTGACTAGTGAACATTGAAGGCAATAGCAACAATTTCATCAAAAGTGGCAAGTTTTAGGTCAACTATGGCTGAAAAATAGGTCAACTGTGGTAATTTTTAGATCAAAGATAGAAATGTTCGGGTTAACTTTGGTTCTATTTTGCAAAAGCGAAAAAGTTTTGATAGTCACTATCATAAACCTATTGTAATAGTTAGTTCAAAAGTGGAAAAATATCTACAATAGTGGCTTATGTTTAATTTGTTTCCAATTCTAAAAGTTCTCTCCAAATATTTGCAAGTTTGTTTGATCTAGTTTTTCAAGATTTTTGTATCTGAGATATGGCAAGTGATACAACACAACAATCAAAAATTTTGACTCTAAATGTCTATAGCTTAAGCAAGTTTCTTTCCACAAAGCTCAAAGTTTGTGAAAGTCAAGATACTAAAACCATAGTTCTCGATGTTGAATTTGATCTAAATGTGAATTGAAATGTAAGCCTAAATATTTAGAAACCTTTAGAGATATTTGTTTAACATATCTTTTAAGGAGTGCAAATATAGGGCTCTTTTCAAAGGTATTCACACTAAGTCCAAAGGGTTTGAAATTTTGATAACCAAGTTCAATTTTTGTTTTGTTGTATTCTTTTTAAATCAAGAAAAGTATTTGATGTCCAAGATAATGTATATTTTTTGGCAAGTTCATTGAAGACAATCATTACAACCTAGAGATAGGAACATTCTTTTAGGTGGGCTTACCTCATGCCCCAAAGGGATGATTTTACATGTAGCTTATGGAGAGTTTTATGTCTCAACCATAAATTAGACTTGGAAAGTAGCTCTTGGAAGTAAATTTTGATGCACCACTTTCAAAGGATGTTTTGGGAATAAGGGTGGCCTCTACTACAAGGTTCTTAGTCACTGCTCATGGGATCCAACACCTGGCTAACATCCAACAAGCTACTAAAATCTTTAACCAATCCTACTAGGGTCTCTATATACTCGAAGGTACCTCCCCATTTTGAATGAAAATATTAACCAAGTAATCATTGCTTTGGTTTTAGCGTTTAGCCGCAACCTGATTTATATAGAGGCCCAAGGCAAAAACTGCTTTGAGTTGCCTTGAGTTCTCTAGCGTGGGATGTGTCTCAAAGGCAGGCTCAATCTAAAGGTGATGCTTGAAATAAAAAAATGTGAAACCCAAATTACTTTTCATCACCCAAAAATGTCAAAAGATGCGAGGGGAGGGGATACACACTTGGTTTTCCAAGAATGGAAAACATGGCATACAATCCATAACAACTTGATTTTTAATCCCAAAATTTGAAGTGTGACTTGATATTAATTCATTTTTTATTTGCACCAAATCAAAAGCGTTTGAGACTTTAGTCAAATATAGCAATGTGAAAATCAAAATGGATTTGATCAATTTTAAGCACCAATTTTGAGTGTTTCTAATGGCCTTGTTCATCTTAATGTGGTCAACAAATGAAAACATTCATTCGTCAACAAAATGAAAGGCGTTGGTCAAAACAAATATCATTCAATTTTTCAAACACCAAAGTAAAATGTTGTTTGAATAAGAAAGCTTTGAAGGTTCAGTTTTAGAAACACCAATTCGAAGTGTGCAAGTTGTTGGCTCATTTTTAAAACACCAAGTTGAAAGATTCCTTAAACTAAGAAAGCTTTGAAAGTTTAGTTTTAAGAACACCAATTTGAAGTGTGCAAGTTGTGGTTTTAGTTTTACAACACCAAATTGAAAGATTCTTTAAACTAAGAAAGCTTTGAAATTTCAGTTTTTAAGAACACCAATTTAAAGTGTGCAAGTTGTGGGTTCAGTTTTACAACACCAAATTGAAAGATTCTTTAAACTAAGAAATCTTTGAAAGTTCACTTTTAAAATTGAAGTGTTCTTAGACCATTCACCAAACCTGCAATGAAATCATTAGTTGTTCTCATGAAAACACGTGCCATACTCCTACAAGGGTTGCACAAACAATGTTAGCAACTTTGAAAAAGCCCAAAATAGTCACACATTAGTGTTAGAAATCAAAAAAACTACTTGAATATTTAAATAAAAAAGAAACAAAGCAATATTGTTAATGCTTCAGATAGTAGCAGACTTGTTATCTATAGAAATAGTGGTCTAGTTAGTCAAAAGCGGTCCAAAAAAGTGCAACCATAGACCTGTTTCAGGCAATAGCGGTTCAAACGTTAACAACGGTTCAGAAAAGTGCAGTAGTGGTTGGAAAAAGTGCAACCATGGTAGAAACGTGGGAACAACCACATAAAAATCTAGTAGCTTTCGCATGAAATTTTTCAACTGCATTTCATAAAAGTGCATCAGCATTCTAGAACCTGCAACTGCTCAAATGAACTCACGAAAACGTTAATGTCAAGGATTGAGGTCCCATTGGGTGTACCAAAAGGGAGGAATGGATCATATGCAAAGAAAAGTAAATATGAATCAAATTAAAGCTTAATTCAAAACAAGATTAAGATCCCAAACCCATACTCATTAAATGAACAATATAAAACTACTGAATTCAATGACATGACTGTTAGTAAATGAAGAAAAAACAATGAATTCAAGCAATTATAATGTTACCCATCTCATGTTGAACTGTATTTGTATCGATGTTGAATGTTGGATTGTTGTAATCAATAAAAAGTCTCCATTAATGTGTTGCAAAAGCTTCAATGTGTGTACAATGTTGAACAAGAATGTGATGATAGTTCGTACCGTGCTTAAGAGGTAATTGTACAACACTTCACTATGTAAATTCTAGATGATTTGTGAGGAGGTAGAAGAGTGTTTTATACATTTCCTGTTTTGAGATGAATGATCGAGATTACAACAATGCAAAATCATGATCAATGGTTAATAACTATTGAGAGGAAATAGATTGCTCATTTAGCTTCTGTGATTGTATCAATTAAGAATGTTAATTGCACAATCAGGGAATTTAGATTGCATAATCTATGGAATTGAGAAAATCAAGTTGAGTTGTTGAGGGGGTTGAAGAATAAATGAATCAGTTAGGAAATAGATGAATCAATTAGCCAATCAGAGTGAGAAATCAATGGTCATGATTTTCTCAATCATAAAAGGGGGTGAGGGTAATTAATTAATTAACATTTAGAGTTTGAATGTGAAAGTCATGTTTGACTTTAACAAATAAGGTTGTATTTATTTATTGACCTTTTTGAATGATGTTTGAATAATTAATTAATTATTTTGATGTACAAAGGGGAAAGGGAATTAATTAAATTATTAAGTGATAACAATTTAATTGATTTAGACGAATAGGATTTATTAGCAACATAATTAAATAATTGATGTTATTTAATTAATCATGAGGAATATAGTTTGATTAATGATGAAATAGTGAATTAATTAAATAATTTAAATATTATTCAATTAATAGAGGAAATTAGGGTTTTTGATGTAAATGATGTGAAATGCAGTGATATTAAATGATAATGATGTCGATGATGAAAAAATGTCATTCAGGATGTGTGATATGTTAGGTCATTTTTACATGTCTACAACATCTAACCTAGAAAGAAGGAATTAGACTTGTTTTGAGAGGGTATTTAGATATTTGTGAGGAAATTTTAATTATTTCTTATTTTTTCATGGTTCTAATGATTGAGTAAGTTATTAGGCATACAGGACTTTGTTGATGCAAATTGAGCAAGTGAATTGGAGAGCTAGAGGTGCACTAGTAGCTATGGTTTTTCTCTATTTAGTAATCTTCTCATGGATGCTTTGTATACTACTAATGTAAAGCATATGATTGTTGTACATGCCTATAAATAGGCATTTTTGTTAGAAATATTAATGATTAGTTTTAAGGGTGATCCCATAATAGTGTGTCCCACTTTTTGGCCAAAGTAGGATATTGAAATCAACATTTTGAACCAAATTTTTACTTTCTAACATAGGTATAACAACTAAACTTTTAAGAATTTGAAGATGATTTTGGCTAGTGATCTTTTTAATTTCATCTCTAGATTATAAATATATATTTTTATTTTAAAAAATAATTTGTGATATATTTTACTTAACTATTAATAACTTGATTTTATAGTTAATAGTATTTTTAAAAGTGATATTAATTTCGTAAAGCATAAATTTATTTGTATTTATTTGTAGAAAGGTTAAAATTATAAATTTTTGAACATAGATTTGTAACACTAATATCTAGTGCATAAGTATTTTTTCATAATTTTTTTGTTGCATAATTTATTTCTTATAACTTTTTGAAGTGATATTTTAACTATAATTTAGATATATGTTTTTGATTAACGATAAACAGGTTTTGAAGGGTGCTTGAAACCCTGAACAAAAAAGGCAATGGCAATAAAGATAAGACAAATGACTGCCCACCCAGAAGCAACAAAAAACCAGCTGATTAATAGTCCATCAGCACACCATCAGTAGTCCAAAATAGCCAAAAAAACAAAAAATAGAAAGACTAGCCACATGACCATTAGAGCAATTCTTTAAGCATTTTAGCCGCCTCCAAATCCTTGGCCGCCAACCTATCATGCATATCCATGATTTCTTCAACATCATGAGCAGGGTCCTTCTTACCTTTCTTTATTTTGTTCCTAGTATGCTCACTCGGCCCAACAACCAAATCAGTAGAGTGCACATCCATCCCAGTACCCTCCCCACGAACCAAGTTCTCCTGGTCATCAAAGAAGCCCTTCCTGGTCAACTCCTTCACCTTCTAATTGAGGAAAAACATACACTCATCTGAAGCTTCCAACTTCTCTCTACTGATGTTAATAAGTGTGTCCAAGTCCCTACGAAGCTGCATGTTCTTCCTTTCCAGCAAAGTCAATCTCGGACCATAATCATTCTTCAAACTAGCCAGCTCATCCACCATACAACTAACATTGGCGTTTTAAGATCTGGAAAGACCCAAAAAAAAATCTTGATCCTTAAGACTATGTAGAGTGGAAATGTTACACTTGGAAATGGTATCATGCTTGTTATGGAGGTCCTTTATTTCTTGAACAATCCACATGAGTAGGTTAAAAGAGATATCAACTCCTTTAACCAGACCCGACGCCTGTGACTAATACATTGCCCCTCAAAACACACCTTTTCCCTAATGCGACCCAATCGGAGGTTCCTCCTCATTCATGTCCTCATAAATAAGCTTGGCCTTCTCTTGATCCTTAGAAGTAGACCCCCAAGTAGACTCTTCAAGATTGACCATCGAATTCCTCTTACTGGCAACAGGGGACCCACCAATATCAGAATTCTCACCCTAAATATTCTTTGCCACCTCCTGAATATTAACATCCACCACCTTAGCACGAACCTTAAGCCTCTTACCAGTAGAACCCTCAATGTTACCCTCCAAAACCTTCAACTTTTGTTTAGCATGCAGAGAAACTTTGGAGGATGAGGGCTTAACACCACCCGTCGAGGGAGTGTAGTCCAAATCAGTGGCATAGCCATCAGACTAGCCCTCTGACTCCTCCTCAGCCTCTGTACCATATGATTCCTATATTTCTTCAATCCTACATTTCACACTTGCCTACCCCTTCATCTTAGAAACAAGGGAATGAGGGGTTCTAATAATTTAGATATATGTTATTTTTGTAATGCATATCTTTTTTTGTATGCACTTGAATTAGCTTCTTTTACCTAGTGCATAGATTTTTGTTAAAAAATCTATTTTACTATTTTTCCATTGGATGTGTGTGGAATAGAGACCTTGAATATCATTGAAAAACATATGTTCATTAGAAAATAGAAAATAAATTATATAATAATCAAACTAAATGTATTTAAAATTATACTCGTTGGAAAGCTTATTTCAAGTCATACATCTTTAAAATTATCTTGTCATATTCATTCTATGTATTGGTCTAACCCAAGCTTGGGAACAAAAATATTGAGGAAAATTTGAGGCCTAAGGCATAAATGTCACTTTTAGGGCCTTTTTTCAAAGGTATTCAAGGACCTTCATTCAAAGGTATCTCATTTCCATGAATTTTAAAAAAAATTGAGCGGAATCAATTTCCATAAATGGTAAAAAGGGACCTTCATTCAAAGGTACCTCTTTTACCATTTATGGAAATGACCTTTGTTTGAAGGATTTTTTACATTTTCAACCTTCGAAACAAGGTCCGCCTTTGAATGAAGGGTTTTTTTTTACTAACCTTCAAACAAACATGTTTTCTACTTTTCACCTCCATCTAAATTATAAATTCTAATGTCCCAAGTTTGGGATTCACTATTGTGGATTTTCCCTTAAGCATAGTGTGGTTCAAATTGAATGTGATAGTCAAAGTGCTATTTATTTGGTAAAGCATCATGTTGTTCCTTAGCACACATGCCCCGTTTGGAATGGGGACCCTCTCTTTTTTTCTTTGTTGGGTCATTTTTCCTTCACCTCATTTTGCGTACCCCCTATTTTTGAGTCCTAGTTGGTTAAGAAGTCATAAAGTTATCATATTGAGTGACCAATTTTCACCACCTCAGAAATTTTCATGTCTTTTTCCTTCGTGGAGTCTCTCTGGTAGTTTTCATTAGGTCTTTCAAACTAGCATCTTTCTCTAGTTGTAGGTCAGCCCTTGCGGGTTCCTCTTGGTAGGATTTTGTTTCGCCTTTTCCATTTTTGTGGCGGTTGAGTCAGGGCGTCCACCTGCATAGTAGGCCCCGCATCCTTTATTGTCGTTCCCTTCATCAACGTGCTAAGTGAAAAAATCATGGTTGTTGCTCGCCTCGCGGGCTCTGACCTTCTTGTCGTCGATCGTTTTGAAAATTGCTTCCACCAACCTCGCCAACTGTTGTACAGGTATTAAATGTAGGTCATTAATGAGTGATTTCCTATAAATACCTAGGCCTGCCAATCATTTTCATTCCTCTTGTCAGAATTTTTCAGTGAGCTCTACTAGCCTTCGTCGCCTTTGTGTCTGCATCACTTCGAGGACTAGTTGAAAGCTTTCTTCATCACATTCCATTGGGTCAACCAGGTGAGATCACTACCACCTTAGCTGTGTTCAACCCAATTCATTTTCTTTCAAAATTTAAAGAAAATCTTAAGTAAGAAAATTGTAAAACCTTAGGCAGCTAGTCAAGAATGAAATTCCGCACAAAACCCACTTCTTGAAAATTTGAAAACCCTTCAAAATAGGCCATTTAAGGCTACACAAAACTTGCTTCCTCATTCATCATTCTTGAATTAGGGTGTTCGTGCCCTTGCGGCTTGCAAGCTACCCTTCACCATTAAGTTGAACCAAGCATCAAATCTTGGCCATCACCCTCTGTGGGTCCGCCCATGTGGGTTTCTGTTTATGGGCCACACCCTTGCCTTTGCCACTCTGAAATGGCCATCTGACCCCAACCTTCCACCTTGTGGATCTTGCACAATGCAACTCTGTTGCTCCCTGGTTATCAAACTTTCATGTGGGTCTTCACCTCGTGGGTCTCTATCATTTCTCTATTGTCACTTTAACAACCATCGTAAACGGCCAACCCTTCACTTCCTCCTGCGTTGCGGACCTTGCATCTCTTATCGTCGTCTAGGTTACCCCAGGAAAATGTTAAGTTTGAATCCTCTTGTGGGCTAGGCTTAGTGGACCACCGTCCCCGGGTTGCCTCTTCCCTTTCATCATTCTAAGATGGCCAAGGAGTAGCATTCATCCGCATTGCAGATTCCATACCACCGGTTTCCCTTCAGCCCTGTCATGCATAAAATGACTAAGTTTATCCTTTGCGGGCCGCCGCTTGCGGCCCACTTTCTTGTGACCACCCCTCTAAACAGCCATGCCAAACCTTCCGCCTGCCCTTCGAGGTTTGAACTTGTCTCTATTGTCCTGTCCTCCTCAAGCAAAGAGATCACTGCTGGGGTCCCTCGTGGAACCACCTATGTGGGTCACCCATTGTGGGATGTTTCCTTGCCACCTTCGTTTGAAAATTTCCATTCCTCAGTGACCTTCCGTAGCTTCCTCCTTGCAACCCCATGAATGACTAACCATTAATGGGTGAAACTGACCTGTCTCTGCCCAGCAAGGCCCGACTCCTCTATTGTCGTGAGGTCCTACTCAAGCTGATGATCCACACCAACCTTCAAGCGGGTCATGCAATGCGGTACTTTGTCTGTGGACTTCTACCCTATCAGTGTCATTCCAAATAGCAGAGTTGCAAAATGGCCTTGAGACCGCCTTCCTCTGTGCTCTTCGAGTCCGCATTGAATAAAAAATTAAACTGGTGCATCCAATGACTTCATGAGAGAACAAAAAATGTTTCTAAGTGCCTCAGTGTCTTGACCAACCCCTTGAAACCTTAGGGAGAAAAATTTAATGTGGGTGGCTGCTTGCGAGCCACCACCTCCCCAAAGTTGTTTCCTGTTGCTTCCTCTGGATGGCCACTAGCCCAGGGAAACCCGCATCCCTGGGCCTACGTTGCTCCATCTTCCCCAAACGAAAGCCAAATGATGATTTTTGATTGATATTATGATCTTTGAAGGATGAATTACTTGATCTAACATCTTTTTTGTAGGATTTTGCTAACGCTCCCCTCATTTTCATATGAACGTGCTTACTATTTCTCTATCCATAGGATTTATGGAATTAGCTACAGGACCATTGGGGGTGTCTGTGGAGAAAGACAAAGGGAAGAAGACTACCAATGTACCAAGAGGGAAAGAAGATAAAAATCAAATGAAATACCAGTTCCAAGGAGTAGAAGTCACCTCCATGGTCATTACTACCTGGGATACAGTCACAAATACCAACCTTGAATAGGTTGACATAGATGAATTCAGACAAAGGGTCATCGTCAACCCCACCATAGACAATGCAAAGAAAATCATAAAGAGTGGTTTGGATAAGCCAGCTGGTTTCCCACCTGTTCTTGTGGCCCCGAAGCTGGTGATGGATTTCAGAGAAGCTTATCAGGAAAAAATAGAAGGATCGTTGATCATGAGGGTAAAGTGTTGATTGACCTGTCTATTAGGTCCATAGGGAAAACATTCCACATCACTACCTTTGACCCTATGGAGGAAATGACAAATGAATATGCAAAAATTATGTGGAAGGTTGACCCCCTAAAATGCAAAAATTTAATCAACCAATACTGGTTAAAGGAGAAGAGGGGAAGCACTAACAAGGTTCCCCAAGAGTTGTTCAGAAGTGACTTTAATGAGGAATATCATGACTTGGTGACCTTGTTGAACAAATTCATGGGCATCCCTACTACAGCCTACTTCCAAGATTAGATGTTTCACTTCATAGAGGAGATTATTAGAGGAAATACCAAGTTTCACTAGGCTGGAATGATTAGTAACAACTTGCATCAACAGTTCATGATTGTCAAGAAGACTTCTCAATTCTACATGACCTCTTACTTGGTATATCTCTTGGTCGATCCATTCCCCTATAGAGGAATTTTTTTGCACAAAGCCAAACTCCAGGAAGAGAACTAAAAATATATAACAAGAACCCACAACTGCAATATCAAAATTTCAAGAAGGACTACTATAGGGTGAACGATGCCTTTATTGGGCATATTATCATACTTCTTAGAGGGGACTTCGAGAGAAGAGTATTGCACAGTGCCCGAGTGTTCATTCATCAGTTCGGATTCATGTTTATACAATTCCCCAAGTTCACTTACATCTGAATAGAAGGCTTCTCCAAAATGCCATACAAACTGCCCCGATACCCAAATGATCGACTAATCTTGTTAGAAGTCTCTAGGGAGTTTCAACATGTACACACTCTCCTAAGTGGAAAACATCGGGTAGGAATACCTTATCCCCTCAAATTCAGGAAGGGAATATAAGCCCTCATGGCTTCCCAATGTGCTAAATATTCAAAAAAGGAGATTATTAAATACAACTTGGGCCTCCACATTGCTCGGCCAAGGATGGATCCTTATGGTAAGTTGAAGAAGTTGGTCGGTAGAAAATACATCCACTTTCATAACATTGAATATTTTTGGGCTAACTGTCGGGACGACAAGGAGGTATGCATGAGGCACTATATGTGTATGATTGTGTACTTTGTTAAGATGGTAAAACTATTCCTGGTATCAGATTAGATTGTAGAAGATGAAAACACTGTCATAGATTTGAGGTATGATGCTATCGCCAACCTACCATTGCCCCTAATAGACTAGAATGAAGAAGAGGTCAACAACCTCGACATTCTGACAAAGCCTATGGAGCATAGAATGAGGAAATGGATTGATACTTAGATAGCTTAGTTGAAGCTTCAAGGTGCCACTTTGACATATGGTGAGCTCAAAGATGAGCTCAAGAGTGAAACAAATAGTGGGACTACTACTACCCCAACTGAAGAAGCTCCCAAATCTCCTCCAGCCATAAGGTCAAGGAAGAGAAAAGAGGTGACTGGGGGCCAACCCAAGCATAAGGTGTATTCATAGAAGGCCTCAGAGGGTGAAACCTCAAAAAAGTAAAAGAAATCAAGTAGATTCTCTGAGATGCCAACAATCCAGGAAGACCCATTGCATGAAGGAGAAGAAGAAGAGGCTGAGCAACCAAAGTCACCACCTATAACCTCTGCTCTTGTCGTCACCGCCATTTCCACCATTACTAATCCTCCTCAAAAATCTCAAGCATTACCCATCTCCTCTCTGCCCACGGTGGACATCTCGATCCACCTTTCCTCCACCTCACCAACCACTCCAATTATGGTGAGGGATTCCTCCTCTGCTACAACCTCCCCAGTATCTTCCTCCTCAATGTCTCCCTCAACTGTAGTCCTTTCAGTAGCTACAACTACTATGCCCTCCCTTACTCTACCAGAGGCCTTTTCCTGACATATGTAGAATATACCCATGGAGCTCTCTGGAGTACTAATGAATCCTATTGTCCAGGCTACTATGGCTCAAGCTATGGCTAGTCTTCCTGTCCCTCCTCTGATAGAACCACCAAAGATGGAAGCAACCATGCAGATCTCAGAGGAAATGGAGAGACAACAGAGGGAGGTTGCTAAAGAAATAGATGAGGAACATGAGGATCCCTTCAGGGATGACTACTATGAGCACCTAGAGCATCATAATGTGACCATCAATGAGGTGGCCTATGAAGAGGAAGAGTCATAGTCCTTGGAAGAAGATATCGGGGACCCCAGTGCCAAATATATAATAGAGACCTCTAACCAAGAGCTTGAGGAGGAGTTATCCAAACTACTCAAAGACATCGGAGAGGAAGTTGAGAAATAGCGTTCTGAAGAAAAGGAAGAAACTAGTGATGACATGGAAAAATCTATAGAGCCTCTAGTAAAGGGACAAGACAAAGGCCCCGATTGAGAAGGAGTACCCCCTGTGAAGGAGGAAAAGAAAGAAGTTGAAGCTGAAGAAGAAGAAGATAGGCCTGAAGAAGAGGATGAAATGAGAAAGATCCCTGAACCAGAACACCATGCAGAGCTCAAGAAAGAAGAAGAAAGAGCACCTAAAGGGGAGGACAACCCTAAAGAATATATAGCAACTACTGGGCCAACCAAGGAAAAGACTATATTAATCTGAGACTCAGATGAGGAAGAGGAAGAGAAGGTAGAAAAAGAAGCCTTGGACCATGAGGAAGGAGAAATCCAATGTTCTCAAAGAGAAGAAGGTGATCATGAATCACCAAAGGTAGGATCTCAAATGCCAAATTGGTTAGAAAGGAAGCTACAAAAGAAGACCCCTTTTTCTCATGGATCCTAAGGAAATACTGGAGACTATCTTTTCATGAGCACAAATAGGAACAAAGAAGGAAAAGAAGCCAAGAGTTAGGTCCCATATCATAATGGATGCGTCAGGATTGAGGGTAGTGAAAATTTCCACCCCAATGGTAGACAAAGGGGAAGGAGTTAGTTATAATATCTCCACCATTGACCTAGGTATTACTACAAGAGAGCAAAAGATTAATTAGTTCCAGGGATCAGTTGCCACAATTATCCATCAGATGAGCAAGGACCAATCCTCCAAGGAGGAGTTGAAGGAACAAGTGGCTGACCTCACCGCCTACATACAATAGTGGTCTTCTAGTGAGGAGCTACCAATGACATCATCATACCCACTATTGCTTCTCTCCAAAGATCACATAAGCAAGATGGAAGAGAGAAAGAACTAGACCAAGGCTACTGAAGAGTGGTTCTAGTGAGTGATCTACAATGTTGATATGGGAATTGGCCATGTCATTTGAATGACCAAAAGATTCTGGGAAGTATAAAATTAGCTCGAGGGCACAAAGAGAATTTGTAATAACTTCCCCAAACTATACATGATTACATATCCTAAACTCGAGGCTATCCTCAAGATGCCCGAGAGAACTTGGGAGAAGGAGTTGGTCCTAGTGAAGGATGATTATTGGTTGGTCGAGACATGGAAAATGGGCCTGGACCAAAGAAAGGAAGTCTTGGAGTGGGTGCTCCATGAAGAATATCTAAAGCTCATGATAGATTATGACATTCCCACCATTGAGATAGATCCCAAGAAGACTAAGCCATATTTTCATAGAAAAATGGAGAATGGGGCCGTAGATTCATTAGTGTTGGACTTCATGGATTTTGCTGCCTGAGCCTTTTCCCTATCAGAGTAGATAATCAAGAACACGCCTAAGTGTACAAAGAATTGGGAGCTAATAACTAGCAGGTCTAGAAAGCTGACCTTCCAAGTGCTCTAATCAGATATAATGGAGTGGAACAAACTTCAAGCACTAATGGGAAAATTCATGGAGTACACCACTATTCAGAAAGATCAAGGAAAACCTATCATAGATGATGACTTCCTCACTGTGTAGCTGCATTGAAAAGGGAAAACCACTACAGGACAAAAGTGCTACAGTGATAAGGCACTAGAGGACAAAATAGGGAAAAGACGAGGAATGTATTTTAAAATTGTAAAATATTGGGGGTAGGTGAAACCCTAATTTTTAGTGAATCTTGGCCACACAATGAGATTAAATCTTGGCCATTCATTTTTCTTTTTGAAAACTATAAATAGGGGGTCTCCTCTCATTTTCAAGAGAGAGTTGAGTTGTTGTAAAGACATGCTACTAAAATTATAATAGAAATTCATTGCTTTTGGGTGGATTCTTGAGTTTAATTCATGTTTCATGATTCATCTCCTCATAGTTGATAGATTTGAGTATATTTAATTTATTGTTCTATGTATTTTACATGCTTCTAGTAGTTTAGTGAATGTTGTTCATTGATGCTGAAGAATACTGCTCTGTTGATGCCCTTCCTTGTTCATGCATTTTTTTGTTTGTTGATGATAAAAAATAGTGTAAAAATAGTCTAAACATAACTTTATTGTTGCACTTAAATTTCATCTTGTATTCATGCTTCATGGTGAATGAACAGATGAAAATCCATAGACCTTAGAAGATAGCACTAGTTTCATGATATTGTTAGCTGATTTGGTTAAGTGGAACTTAGTTTCAGGAAGGTTGTTCATTGTAGTATCCTCCATTATCACTATTCATTGGTAGTTGTAGGTCTAGGAATTCCCTCCTTTCCCTTCCCTTTTGACCTTTCTTTGAAATAGTAGTTTAGGAAAAGTTCTAGCATCATTGTAAAGCCAAATCTGATGATAAAAGTGGAGTTTTAGACTGTTGTTTTGAACTTGCAACAATTGCACATCATCTTCAAAATCTTAAGAGCTCCATTTAAGAAGCCAATTTTGATCCAACTTAACATATACAAGGTTTCTCTATGATTACCAGTAAATCACATGAACCAACTGAGATATTCCAGGCAAGTCATGACCTAACATCCGAGAGACCTTGGGATAGTTTTCTGAAACTTTTTTGTAGGAGATTTTCTTTCAAGAGAGGTGATGTGATTATGCATTACCTATGTTGAGAAGTTCTAAAACACCCATAAATAGAATTGGTGCTAGAGGGAGGGAATTCCTTGCATTAAGCTGGATCAAATTGGTTCATTCTCCCCCAAAAGATTTCACAGAGTTTTAAGATCCACACCAAATAAAGGGGAATTTCAAGAGCTACTGCCCCATACCAAGTCTAAGAGAGCTAAAAGAGGGGGAAAAAACTTCATCAACCTCATCCGCTCCATCCACTTCACCTCCAACCTCACCCTTCCTTTCCATTCCTTCACACCACACTCCTTCCTTTCCAGCATCCACCTCTTCCTCTCAACCGCCCCAAGCTACCCTCCAACTACTCACTTTCCATGGCTAGGGCATTGTCCCTGCCCTATTCCTTCAAGTCCAAGGTGTCATTCCAACTATTGCTGCCCCTATGCAACCCCAAGTTTTTGTTGCACATCAAATACGAACTCCTCCTCCCCCCATGGCTTGGCTAGGTAACAATCCTTCTCCCTTGCCCTTCAATGATTATCATGACATGCCAAAGAACCCAGATGGATTTTGCACGAAGTTTCATCCTTGTGATCCATAGAGGACAGCAAAGGAACATATCAAAATATTTCAAACAACATTGAAGGACATGCAAATTGATCATGAGGATGTGGCTTTCTGACTCTTTCCTTATTCCTTGGGGGAAGATGCTTTTTATTGGTATATCAACTTGTCGACATGATCCATCACCTCTTGGAACCTATTGAAGAATTCCTTCCTGTAGAAATATAAGATTTTGGTCAGCCCTTCAAAATTATACCAACAATTCATGGTTGTTCAAAGGGAAGTCAACGGACCCATCAACTCCTTCAACGATCGATTTTATCATGCATACATGAAATTGCAAGCTCCATACGTGGTTGATGATCCTTCAGCTAGATTGGTCTACTATCCTGCCCTGGATAGCCTCATGTCCACGCTAGTGAAGAGAATGCACCCTCCACCCGCCAGGTTGCTAGACATCTATGCTGAGGTGGTCATAGCCAGCACTGACTTGGGGAAAAAAAATTGAGCCTATTGCCTTCTTTGGGACTGGTTGCTCATCCAATGCAAGTTCAGGGACTTACTCAAGCCTTGGCACATCAGATGCCTATTATGAATCAAGTTCCACAGCTACCTATGGTACTTCATCTAGGACAACCATTGAATCAGGCACCTCCCATGCCTCAATACTTACAACTGCAACAACAAAAAATTTATCTGTAGCAATCTTAAGTGCCTCAATATCTACAAGGATCTAAATTCCCAACTGTTTAGCAAAACCAACCAGTAGTGTAGCCAATATTCCTTCAAAACCAAGCATCACAACCAAACAACACAGAGAAGGATTAGATAGATGAATTAATGGAAATAATCAAGAAAATGTCTATAGAGATGACACACTTAATAAATCAGAACAATCAGCTACAAGCTTCCCAATGAAGCATTCAGGTTAACCTTAATAGGGATAATAGAGACAACCATGATGTAGGTCCTTCTTTCAAGCATAATTATGAAAGAGAACATAATTCCAACTAGAACTTCGAAAGAAGGCCTTCACAGAGGTAGAACCAGACATGGAATACAAGGCCAAACAATGGAGGTCTTCCTACCCCTCTTGATCAGCCTACCAGTGCAGAGAAGATAACTAGTGGGGTATATTTATCCAAGGAAGCTTTGTCTAGATGATGCCAGATCCATAAAAAAACTAGGCACTTCAAATTGGATTGCTTGGAGTTCCACACAGCTATGGAGATCTTTCAAGCAGAAGTTCATAATGTTGTGGAAAACGCTAGTTGCCAAGACATAGTCCCATCTAAACCATACGATTATTCTGTGCTCATAGTCAACCAAGCTCCATTCCCATGAAGTGAAAGCAACGCGCTTGAAAAGGAGACCATTTCCCCAAAGGATGAAGAAACAAAAGAGGTAAGTAACGAGGAAACTCTATCTCAGCTTTTCATTTCAGTAGACAATGGTCCAATAGATGAAGAGGAATCATGTGAGGATGAATTCCAAATGTTCCACCAAAGGGAAACCCCATACAACTTAAGAAATACGCAAGCAGGAGGGCCTTTCATGACCTCTATTCCACCTAATAACTTCAACACTCCCCCTGATCCAAACGCTAGCAACAATCCAAGTTACCCCCATGTGCCCACTCAATACTTTAATAAAAACAAGTAGTCAAATCAAATGAAAAATCAGCCCACTAGCTCTTCCCAAGGTAAATCCTTTGAAGCTGAAATCAAACAAATGGGTGAATATGTGGTTGAAGAATTTAAGAAAGTTAAAATAAGCTTGTCTTCCTTCAAATTGCTTAAAGTCCCCGCAGTTAGGAATTCTCTCTTTAGAATGATTAATGGGACTTCCTCTTCTAAATCAACACAAGAGGTACCTGCCAAGAGAGTCTCCTTTGATGAGTCACAACATGAGCCTATGATGAAAGAAATATTAGGCAAGAAAATATATGTACCTTCAAATCAAAAAATAGGAAAGCAACCTACCAAGGAGAAAAACCAAGTGCCAACCAAGGACAAGACCAATGCGAATGATAAAAATCAAGTGGGTCAGTCACACACACCCATGGGTTTGTTCTAGGGGAATTTAGAAACATCGCCCTTCCTCACCACTATCAAAATATTTGGGAAGAACCTACACAATTGTTTGCTTTATTCGGGAGCATCAACCAATGTTATGCCGTTGGCCATATGCAAGGCATTGGGAATAGTTTCAACTCCTTCCAAGAAAAAGGTGACCCAACTAGACAAAATTGAGGTAAATATAGTTGGTGAGATCAACCAGATCCCTATGCAAATTTTTGCAGACCCTAGGGTGTAGCAAGTCATTGAGATTCAAGTTGCGGATATCTCAGAAACATACGACATAATACTGGGACAAGATTTCACCAGAGCATTGAATGGATACATCGTGACTGATTTTTCTCACCCATGGCTGCCATGGAAAGGGCTCCCAAAACAAATTCGTATTGATCAGGAGCCACACATGAAATTTATGATTACAGAATATAACACCAATGAGGGGTTTTTTGTTGAAACAAAGTTGGACAATTACTGTCTTGAAAGATCAAGGAAAACCTATTATAGATGATGAGTTCCTCACTGTGTAGCTACAGCCAAAAGGGCAAACCACTACAAGACAAAAGTGCTACAATGACAGGGCACTAGAGGACATAATAGGGAAAAGACAAGGAATGTATTTTAAAATTGTAAAATATTGGAGGTAGGTGAAACCCTAATTTGTAGTGAATCTTGGCCACAAAATGAGATTAAATCTTGGCCATTCATTTTTTCTTTTTTAAAACTATAAATAGGGGGTCTGCTCTCATTTTCAAGAGAGAGTTGAGTTGTTGTAAAGACATGCTACTAAAATTATAATAAAAATTCATTGCTTTTGGGTGGATTCTTGAGTTTCATTCATGTTTCATGATTCATCTCCTCATAGTTGATATATTTGAGTAGATTTAATTTGTTTTTCTATGTATTTTACATGCTTCTAGTAGTTTAGAGAATGTTGTTCATTGATGCTGAAGAATATTGCTTTGTTGATTCCCTTCCTTGTTCATGCCTTTTGTTGTTTGTTGATGATAAACAACAATGTAAAGCTATTCTAAACATAACTTTATTGTTGCACTTAAATTTCATCTTGTATTCATGCTTGATGGTGAATGAACAGTTGAAAATATGCAAACCTTAGAAGATAACACTAGTTTCATGATACTATTAGCTGATTTGGTTAAGTGGAACTTAGTTTTAGGAAGGTTGTCCACTGTAGTATCCTCCATTATCACTGTTCATTGGTAGTTTTAGGTCTAGGAACTCCCTCCTTTCCCTTCCCTTTTGACCTTTATTTGAAATAGTAGTTTAGGCAAAGTTCTAGCATAATTGTAAAGCCAAATCTGATGATAAAAGTGGAGTTTTAGACTATTGTTTTGAACTTGCAGCAACTACACATCATCTTCAAAAACTTAAGAGCTCCATTTAAGAAGCCAATTTCCATCCAAATTAACATACGTAAGGTTTCCCTTTGATTGCTAGCAAATCACATGAACCAATTGAGATATTCCAAGAAAGTGTTGACCTGACATCTGAGAGACCTTGGGATAGTTTTTTGCCACTTGTTTGTAAGAGTTTTTCTTTCAAGAGAGGTGATGCGCTTATGCAGTACCTATGTTGAGAAGTGCTAAAAAACCCATCAACACATCCCATGTACCATGCTCACACTACACACATTATGTACATAGTATCACTTCATTCGCAAGATGGTGGAGGGTAATAAATTCATGATTCATAAGGTTAACACTCAAAATAATGTTGTAAATTCACTAATGAAATTAATGAGCATATATAAGCTATCTTGGTGTATGGAGTCCATGGGCCTTTCATCTTGCACTTGATTCATTATGTTTCTTATTTATTTCATTGAAATTATAATATCAAATGGGATAATGTTAGGATAAGGTGATGTTGCAAGGGGTTCACCCTTGGTCTCCTTATGTTTTGCAACACAATGCTTGGGTTTGTGACATGGCTTAACCACCTCCATGGATTCATTAACTCTAGCAATTGTATAAGGTATTAATAGGTCAATCTTTTAGTGTAATGACAACCGTTTGTGCAACAATTGGTATTTGAGCCTGGGTCACAGGTTTGAACCCCTCGCTTGCATTGGGGGGATTATTGCAAGGTGTGCACCCTTGGTCTCCTCATGCTATGCAAGAAAGTTCTCGGGTTTATGACATGGATTAACCACCTCCTGTGGATTCACTAATTCTGGCATTTGTATCAGGCATTAATAGGTCAATCTTTTGGTGCAACGATAAGTGTTTGTGCAACAAGTTATATATTAACCTTGAAATTCTATATACTAATTATGTCAAATCTTTAACATCTTGAGAACAGGTACTTGGACACCTACATAGCTATTTGAGAGATCCTTATTTGATTATTTTTCCTTATAATTTGAAACATTAGTTGTAGTGGCATTAAGAGGAGAGGCTACTTATGTAAGTGGTTGTTACATAGTGGCTTGACTTCATTTATACCACTTTCCCATTCTTAAGCACTAGGAGAGAGAGTGGAACATTCTACCATGATGGGTAGGGTCCACACTACTTGGCTACTCTATTTTAGAGCACCATACTCATAAATGAGTTCTCACTCTTTTCATTGGTTAAATATATTATTATTTATGGTTGCCATTCATGGAGCATTATTTTTTCATGGGGGCATTATATTATTTCCATACCATTAGTTTTGGTAGTTTGGCTTTAGAAAACCATTCATGATTTTCCCTCTCTAGTTCACTATAAATTATAGATGTCTTGAAAATAGTTGTATTATGAGTATTCTAAAGGTTGATAATTGTTACATTTCCAAAATTATTAGATTAAAGGAAAAAAATTGGATGTATTAACATAACACTTAGATATTGGATTAATTAGATATGCTTGCTAATTTTAATTTGTTGAGTTATGAATTCCTACTTTCTTCTTCAAGTTCTATTTCAGATTCAAGTGGTTTATCACATGCTCTAAGTTAAATTTGTACACTTGAAATTATTATACATTTGACTCTATTTTTCAGCTATTTCTCAACACAAGGAATAATCCATAACTTTAGATCTACAATTCTAGTTCTTTTATCTTATTACCATGAAAATACACCTATAATTTATCTTTGGAGTTGAAATATCATCTAAGTTTTCATAAAGATGTCTAATTACCTAATGAGTGAAAAGTGGAAAAATTAGGCTCATATATGTTAGGATTGCTAACAAGATCGTAACAATAAAAACCTAATGCTTCCATAAAAAAAAACTTGCACCACACAATGAGCCTAATTTACATTATCAAAGAGATTGATAAAAGAGTTTATTGAAATGTATAATATGACCTTGCATATATAGGCAAGGAAGAGGCAATCCACCTATCACATGTATGCACATGAGGTTTACCAAACAACTAGGTAACATTTAGAGGCCTAAAAGGTTACACATTTAGTTAGACAAGATGTTGTTTGGCCTCATCAACTTAAGTACACTTAAGCTATAGTGAATAAATAAATTATCCACTCTAACATTCCCCTTAAGTGATACTTTGGGAGATCATAAATGTGCAATAGATACAAAGAAATGGGTCATGACTATGAGGCCTAGTGAGGTACCCATGTACAATGCAATCTCTCATAAGTGGAGAAAGATAGAAAACCCAGTGGGAAAAAAAATATCCTCCAAAAGAGAGATAGAGAAGGATAAGACCTCCTAAAAATATGTCTCGTGAATATAGGAGCATGATGATGAAGAACTCCTGAAGCATTTTGAAGTTGTAAACTCTATCGAAGATGAACTGGTGTTTGTTGGAATCAAAAAACCCCCAAGAAATGTAGATCAAGATAAGAGATACAAAACAATACATGAGTGAACATATAGAACACTACTCAACCATGAATACAAAAAGGAAATAAAACTCTGTGAAGTTGAAAATACAAATAGTACTATGATTTTGGAGTACTAGAATCTCACAAAATATGATCCACTGAAATATTCCCCCATATGAGAGATAAATATAGAAGGTCCCTCCACCTCTCCATTCAAAGAAGCATTAGAATAACACTATTATAATCCCCCCTTAATGCTGACAAGAAGAGGTATAAGTAGACCAACTGAAATCGGGCACAAAGGGTGTAAAGGTTGCACAGAGATGAAAGATTGGTATTTAACAACCAATAAACTTAGAGAAACCCTTGAGTGTAGGTTGATGGAGGCTTCCTATGTATAATTTTGGTCAATGCTTGCTACAGAAAGGGTGGCATGTGTAGAAAGGAGGCGTAATAGTGACAGGTCAATGAAGACAAATGCTAAAGTTGTGATGGGAGTGTTGGGCACCATAAGCAATGTATATTTCTTGTGACTAGATCACTACCCCATTAATTTGTAGCGTTAGATCATGGCCTCCACAAAAATAGGAATCGTTATTTTGGTTGCAAGTCTTGTTAGAACAAATATCTCAATGCACAAAGAATGTAATGCACATAGGATTCCAAATAGAGATGAAATAACAAGCACAAATGAACAACACAAAATATGTATGAGTCGATCAATTATATTATCCAAACAAGTGTACATATAAAGGTAAGGGGAAAGCACCCAACTTCCATGAAATGAGGATAAGACTCCTCAATCATCGAGTGGTGGTGAGTTGCTTATCATGAAAGTAGCATGAGTTGTCAAAAGTGAGTTGACACCTCTCAAAGCCTCCTAGCTAACTTGAAACCTCACATGAGAAAATTTCAAAGGATGCCTAAGTAGGCTTAAAGCCTAAGTGTATGTAAAATATACACTAACACCCCCCTTAAGTATAGCTTAGGTGGGTACAAAAGAAACAGGTCTTGGCTATGAGGCTTGGTGAGGTACCCATGTAACAAGAAAACCCAATGGGAAAAAAACTATCATCCATGAAACAAAGAAAAATAGGTTAAGGGGTGCACTAAAATAGGGGTATGATAAATCAATTAGGGACCTATTCTTCTTCAATTCATTAGGAAATCAGATCCAAACAAAGAATTGACTAACTACCCTTAGGAGAAACAATTTAATGGAGGAACATTTAAATTTCCTATTTTTATAAGGATAGGGTTCCTAGTCAAACAAAACTTTGGGGAGAAAAACTAAAAATAGTAAACTAACTCCAAAATACAATCTACAACTTGGATCTAATAGATTAAGCTCAATATAGATGGAACCAAAAATCATATTATAGATCAGAGAAGGGAAGAATGATGTTTAGCAGTCACCAAAAGTCAGTTGTTGAAGTTGATCTAGGACTCATTTAGCTAGGGGCGAATGGGTCTTGAGTTAGGGTTTGTTTGCAACTTTTGGGAGCCTCTACTACAAATCTGAATCCTTAAATTTTCCCAAGTTTTAGGTTCAGAAAGCTAGAAATAAATTCTACAAGTGAGTTTCCATGAGATGAAAACTTTTGCAACTTTGAAAAGTTCTTCAATTTTGCTCTTTAAGAGATCTTCAAGATTTCTTCCACCTAAATCTGCAAACACAAATCAAGAGGGATTTTTGTTTTCTTTTTTTGGTGAATGGGGGTTTTCCTTGGTCAAACCTCATTTTGGTAATCAAACCTTGAAATGAAACACAATAGCATTAAAGGAATGATGAATGAACAACTCAATGTCACAACTCACCAAAACCTTGAATAAACCTTGGAATGTAAATCTAAAACTTGCATGAAATGGATTCAATAAATGTGGATCTTGATCTTGAATCTTGACTTGAAATAATTCTTTGAATTCTTGAATGGATCATGAAACCCACATCATCATATTAGCTCCAAAAACATGCCTGATGCAAGAAGACTTTGATGTGACAATTGGATCTTGATTGCTGCAATAAATCTTCAATAAATTTTTTCTTAAATGCCTTGAATTTCTCTTGAAATGCTCTTGAAAAATCTAGATTGCTTAAAATTTCTTAGATGAAACTTAGTGAAATGACCTTATATTTATAAATATGTATCCTTAATTTCCTAAAATTTAAATATCACAAGCCGACATTTGAATATGGATTTGAATATGTTAAAATACCACTAGAAACATAATTTAAATTTAGGTCCTGGGTCTAAGGGAGGACCCATTCACCTATGGACGAATGGATCCTAGGTACCTAACCCTATGAAACACATTGCTTAATGAGAAGTGTTATGTTAAGGCATTAATGAATGTCGAGTTTCCTCTTCTGAAAATGTAATAAAACAGGCTTGGATTTGAATTAAAGGGGCCAATTAAGTAAAATTAAGATCAATTAATTAAATAATCCCAAATTAGGTGTAAAAATGTAAAAGAAATACATTTTTCTACACTAGATTTAGCCCCCACTTTAGTGAGAGGATGACCTTGTGTCAAACTCACACTAAAGTAAAGGAAAGAAAAAACAAAAACTGTGGATCACGCCTCAACTATCCATCGTGATGTGGAACCTGTGTTAGCTATTTGTCCAAAATAAAAGGGGTATATCAAGCTTTAACTGTCCAATGTGATGTGGAACACGTCTTGGATATTTTTCCAAGAATGTTTACAAGCAGAACTTGATGTCCACTATGCAAACAACAACACATGCTCACTCTGGGCTAATGGTACCTCAGGTTGTCCACTAGGTGAGCCCCCAAAAAAGTGGCTTAATGAGAAAGCCATGCCAGGTCTACAGGCTCTCACTGTACTAACCATACCAAAGCTATCCCTATGATAACTCTGATAGGGTGCCACAAAACAAAAACTTTGGGCTTCACAAGGTTAACAAGTTGTATTATGCTAAACACTTATGAACAAAAATGCAAATAAATGTTTTCTCAAAGGGATTTTTCTTAGTTCATGTAAGGTCTCTTTTTAGAGAACATCATGCCTAATGTCTCCAAGAGAGGAAAAGTCAAGGATAAAATAAATATCACTCTCAAAGGAAATCAAACCCAATGACACCACCATGAAAAGGATGCCCCACAAGAAGAAAGAAAATCACACAATGAAACATGAGGAATGACAATGCCAATGTATGCCCCCACTTTAAGGAAATTGCTAGCACTATTGTTGTGAGAAATTTTCTTTAAAGGAGTAAATAATCAATGCTAACCAATAAAGATGATATGAGATCTTATTCAGAAAGCCCTATGCCAAGTCATATGTTCCCAAATGAAGCTACATCATGAAAAAGAGAGATGGAGGGGTTGCCCCCAAAATGAAATCCCAAAACACATAAGGGATCCAAGGATTCAGGGTCAGTATATCGTTGCTACAATGTGATTATAGAGCTCATAAATGTCATCATTCTCCAAATACTCATAGAACTAGAGGAATAACACATATAGAGCGAAAACAAAGAAAAATATTTTGGGTCAACATGGAAGAGACCTAAATGTCTCGACGCCTTGCATCATCCCCAAAAGGAAAACACAAGATAAAGAAAAGATAAATGTTTACAACATATAGAAGAATGTAGGTACAAATAGAGAAATACACATGAAGGGAGAGATACATCAAATGGAATACTATAGGGAGATCACATTACACACATGCAATCACACAAAGAAAATGAAAAAAAAAATGAAAAAGAAAATAAAGCAAAAGACTAGTAAGGCACATGTCAGTCAACCTATAGCAGGTCGTCCACATCCCAAACTTGATCAGTATATGTGGAAGGTGGATAACTAGCCAAAGGGAGAAAATCAAGTGCTAAACTAGGACATGACCAAGTTCAACACTCTTATTAGGAGGATCATCATTTAAGCTCATAGAAGATGAAAACAATGAATTCAACTCATTATGCACTTGTTCATCGATCTTTGCAATTTCATTATCATCATCCAATTTGATCACAACAAGAGGTCTAATGACAATATCCATAGAATTTTGTTTATGTTGCGGCAAGGGTGGAGAGGCAACATGCATTTCTTGATACAAGTTTGGATTTTTATTTTTTTTATTATTCTTTTCTTCTTTTCCTTGTAATGAATGAGCAATAGCACGATGTCTATGCCTACGCTCTCTAGCATTTCAATTTCTTTTCATTCAGTTTTCAAGTTGTGATTGTGTAGGAGTGGGTTTTTCAACCATAGGTTTCTTTTCTTCCCTTAAGGGAGGAATGGAATGAACCATGGGAGATTGTTCAACCACTTTCCCTTTATCTTTGTAAACTTGTTTGATTTTAGGAGGAAAAATAAAATTTGTTTGATTATCTCATGGTCTCTTATATGAAATAGGGGGAGGATTTGTCATAGTCCGGTCTTGGTTGCTTGGCAGAAATTTTGGTTCAATCACGGTCTCATAAAGGATAGGAGGCTCAATCATGGGGTGAGGCATATTGCTAAGGGATAATTTTTCTATGTGCTTTGCCTTAAAATTTTGATAGGATTTGAAAAAGAAGTCTTCACAAGGTCTAATAGGTTCAATAGGCTCAAACCAAAAGAAATCCAATGAAAATTTCTCATAGGAAGACACAGGATTAAAGCCACTATGATGCACAATAAAGATCTCATTTCCAAATGGAAACTTTAAACATTTATGCACAAACAATGCCACAACATTCATAGAGTGAAGCCATGGATAGCCTAACTTCACACGAAATTGGTCCAATGATAGGATTATGGTGAATGACACATTTAATTCTTTTGGTTCAACCTTTAAAGGGATATTTATCGAACCAATCATAGGGAAAGCAAAACCATTATGTGTTTTGATCCATGCTTTCAGTGTTTTCATATATATATCTTGATATAGCTCATGCACAAGTAGAAATTCTTCAATGGTCACATTCTCTACACAGACAAGATCAATTAATATCCCATTCGTAGGCTTTTCATTGATTCTTCCATCTATGTAAAGAGGACCATCGGGTGCATGTTTAAGTATGTATTATTGTGAGAAAGCATATCAAGCAGCATCTTAGTTAGGCCCTTATGAGGTTTAGCATCAATAAATGCAACCATATAATCCATAAGGTTTTTCTCATTATCTTTTATGTTTTCATCATCCCTGTCAACATTCATCACATAATTCTTTGTTTCACTAGCTTTGACAAAGGAGATATTATGTTTAGGCATAGGATTGGAAAATATTTGCAAATTTTGATTAGGAGGAGCTACAAATTTATTACCTTGATCATTAACACCTCCAATTATGATATGATTAGAATCAATGAGGTCTTGCACAAGATGATTAAGACACTGATAATATTTTGTATCATGTCCATTTTGTCAATGGAAATGGCAATAGGTCTATAGTTTGAAGGTAAAGGCTTAGTAGGGTCAGGAGCTCTAACGAGAGGTAGGGAAATCAAATTATTTTCTAAGAGATGCAACATCGTATTATGAAGGGTATCAGGTAGAGGTGTCAATTGTCTATTTCTATCTACAAAAGCATATGGTTTTATCGTCTTTATAGCAGCCACTTGGGTGTCAAAATTTTGATTTAATTGAGGGGGATTAAGTTGTAGAAACTCCTTTTTTTTTTTCTTGAAAGGTTGATAGTTTGTTTGAGGTGTGGATTCAGACTTTTTAGGATGGTTAGAGGGAGTTTTCACTTCATGACTACTAACCGAATTTTGGTAATCACAAAGGGCTGTACACAATTGTGTGAAGGAAGGAAATCTTAACATCTCAAACTTAGTTTGTATTTTATCTTGAAAATTGGAAATAAACATTCTTTGAAGGTTGAAATAATTACGAATCTTAATGTTTATTTGTGAATAAAAAATTTGGTATCATGTTATAAAATCAGTTACTTTTTCATCAACCTTTTGTTTACATGTCATCAAATCAGTTAAGGTCATCTTAGGAGTACCCATGTGAATTTGGAAGTGGTTGTAAAAGGCATCAATAATTTTATTGAATGAACTAATTTAATTATTTGATAAGGAAAAAAACCACTCTCAAGCAACATCTTTCAAGGATCGAGGGAATAGCTTAACCAATATTTTATCTTTAAAAATGAAGTCACTACATAGGGCTATGTAAATGAAACACATGGTTAAGAGGATCTACTTTCCCACCATCTTTCTCAAATCTAAGAACCTCTATACCTTGTGGAATTTTTGTTCTCAATATCTCCAAGGATAGTGAATTGGTTTTGATGTATTGTGAAGTTTGGCCATTGTTTTTTTGATTTAGTGTGGTGATTTCTTGTTGGATGGATGTCATTTTTTGCAAAATTGTGTTAAGGACTGCATCATTGTTGGTATTGTGAGATAGAGGTGAATAAGGTGGAGTTGCGTATGTATGCAGAGGGTGATTGAATTGTATATTTGTGAGGGGGAATGGTTGAGGAGATAGGAGATTTGAATTCATAAAGGTAGAAGGATTCCCAGTGGAAGTACCTAAGGAAGTGTTGAAATTGCTAGTAGGTTGGATGGTTGTAGTAACATGAGTACTAGTATATGTAGGAATAGAGGTAAGGGTTGTGGAAGGATGAATTGAATTTCCACCTTGGCTTTGAGTATACCCCAAAGCTTGAGCACAACTAGTCATGGTAGGGATGTTCTTATCAACAATATGAGCTAAAATTTGCACAATCTCTATTCCATGTTCATTTTCAAGTATTTTCCTCACATTATCTAAAGCAGGAATAACACTACTAGCAATGTTTTCAAAAGTCACAAAGTTTTGCAAATTTTCTATTTATTCATCTATCCTTCTTATGTTCTCTTGCAGGAGATTAGCAACAATTTTTTCAACATCATGCCCATTACTTGTGGGTAGGGAATTCATTGGAAATGAGGTATGAAGACTATGATCCATAGCGGGTTGATTAATATCAACACTATTAGTGAAAGAGTTGGAGAACTCAATATCCATGGAAAATGGTGTATCTCGGGATGACATGAGTCTCGAACTACATCTCACAACCTTATTTCTAATAGGAAACCAAGTTGTGAAACTCATACAAGTTTCACAAACTCAATGTATGCCCAAAATGGATAAAAAGTGAAATGCAATGCAATAACCTAGAATGTAAAGTGCAATGCAAATATGTAGATGCAATGTTCAAATTTCAAACAAGATAATTTTCAGATTATGCTATGCAGAAACCTGAAAATGATGTCTTGTAAATAAAATTTTGAATTCACACAATGCACTAAATTTATCAAATGAAACTTAATATGATCAATTTTAAGTAACATAAATTCTACAAACTAAAACATAAATATGAAAACAACAAAACAAAATACAGAAACAAATGTTTTAATGCTCAAAAATTTAGGAAATAACCTTGATTAGGGACTCATTCGCCCTTGGATGAATGGGTCCTAGCTTAGGGTTTTAAAAAAATATTTTTACAGATTTCTAAGTTGATTCCTGTGGTTTCTAGATTTTGATTTAAAATAGTGAATTACAATTTAATTTTTCTATGAAACTAAGGTTGGATGCAAATGCAAATTATGACAAAATGATAAACTAGGAGACCTAATTTGATGTACAATTTTGATTCAATTTTAAAATGCAAATGAATGATGATACAATTCCATGTAAATGATTTGCAAAAGGATTTTTGTTTTTTTATATTTTCCATATTTTAAGGGATGCAAGCATGCAATCCTAAAACCCTAAATGAAATTCAAAATAATGCAAGTTAAACAACCCTAAATGAGATTGAATTCAATGTAATGAAATTCAAATGAATGCAAGATCTAGATCTAGGGTGAAAATGGACTCCAAAATCAGAAAAAGACAATGATCAAACTTAGGTTCACCAAAATGAAATAAAGAAAAATAGGTTAAGGGGTGGACTAATATAGGGGTATGATAAACCACTTAGGGACCTATTCTTATTCAATTCATTAGGAAATGAGATCCCAACAAAGAATTGACTAACTACCCTTAGGAGAATCAATTCAATGGAGGAATCTTCAAATTTCCATTTTTTGTAAGGATGGGGGTCTTGGTCAAAAAAAAATTTGGGGAGAAAAACTAAAAAATAGTAAACTAACTCCAAAATGAAATCTACAACTTGGATCTAATAGATTAAGCTCAATAATGATGGAACTAGAAATCAGATTACAGATCAGAGAAGGGAAAAATAATGTTTACTAGTCACCAAAAGTCAATTGTTGAAGCTGATCGGGGACTCATACACCTTGGGGTGAATGGGTCCTAAGTTAGGGTTTTTCTATAGCTTTCGGGAGCCTCTGCTACAAATTTGAATCCTTCAATTTCCCGAAGTTTCAAGTTTGGAAAGCCAGAAATAAATTCTGCAAGTGAGTTTCCGTGAGATGACAACTTTTATAACAACTTTTGCAACTTTGACAAGTTCTTCAATTTTTCTCTTC
Source organism: Sequoia sempervirens (assembly GCA_007258455.2). Lineage (NCBI taxonomy): Eukaryota > Viridiplantae > Streptophyta > Pinopsida > Cupressales > Cupressaceae > Sequoia > Sequoia sempervirens. The sequence continues at coordinate 1,239,289,164 of VDFB02271358.1, forward strand.
AAGACATCTTCAAGATTCCTTCCACCTAAATCTGCAAACATAAATCAAGAGGGAATTTTTTTTTGTTTTCAGTGAATGGGGGTTTTCCTTGGTTAAACCCCGTTTTGGTAATCAAACCTTGAAATGAAGCAAAATAGCATGAAAGAAATGATGAATGAACAACTCAATGTCATAACTCACCAAACCCTTGAATAAACCTTATCTGCAATTTGCATGAAATGGATTTAATGGATGTGGATCTTGATCTTGAATCTTTACTTGAAATAATGCTTGAATGGATCATGAAACCTGCATCATCATATTAGCTCCAAAAACATGCATGATGCAAGAAGAATTTGATGTGACAATTGGATCTTGATTGCTGCAATAAATATTCTCTTGAATTCCTTGAATTTCTCTTGAAATGTTCTCAAAAATTGTACATTGCTTAAAATCTCTTAGATGAAATTTAGTGAATTGACCTTATAATTATAGATATGTATCCTTAATTTCCCAAAATTCAAATATCACAAGCTAACATCTGAATATGAATTTGAATATGTTAAAATACCACAAAAATAATAATTTAAGTTTAGGTCCTAGATCTAAGGGAGGACCCATTTTCCCACGAGAAAATGGATCCTAGGTCCCTAACCCTAGGACACACATTACTCAATGAGAAGTGTTATGTTAAGGAATTAATGAATGTCATATTTCCTCTTTAGAAAATGCAATAAAATAGTCTTGGATTTGAATTAAAGGGGCCAATTAAAGAAAATTAAGCTCAATTAGTTAAAGAAGTCCTATATAAGTGTGAAAGTGTAAAGGGGTACAATTTACAACACCAAAAATAAGGCACAATTAAGTCCATTTTAATATTAATTCCAAATTAGGTGTGAAAATGTAAAACGGATACATTTTTCTACACTAGAATCCAAAAGAGAGATAAAATAGAAGGCTAGAAACCCCCCCTCCCAAAGATGATGTTGTTGTTGATGGAGAATACACGTCGAGAAGAGCTCATAGATGAATGAACTTGCTCTTAGTAAATAGTTTGGTGAAAATGTCAGCAACCTGATCTAAAGAATGGAAAAAGATGAAGTTGATGATCTAGGTACATGAATATGCTCTGATACCATGTTAGGGTTTCTAACAAGATCATAACACCAAAAACATGGTACTTCCACAAAAAAACACTCACACCAGACAATGTACCTAATTTATATTATCAAAGAGATTGATAAAAGAGTTGATTAAAATGTATAATATGACCTTACATATATAGGAAAGGAAGAGACAATCCACCTATCATGTGGATTGATAAGTACCCCATAATGTGGTACAAATAAATAGACAAGTATCCTATAGGTTTCAACCTTTAGATCACTTGAAATGTGCAAACCAACAACCTAAATTTGACCAAGTCATCAACCTTGGTGACAAGTGTACAAAAGTGACCTTTGAAGTGAGATGAAAAGTCTTCCAACCTAAAAAGGTAAGTACATGAGGTTTACCAAATAACTAGGAAACCTCTGGAGGCCTAAAAGGTTGCACATTCAGTTAAACAAGATGGTGTTTAACCTTGTCAACATAAGTACACTTAAGCTATAGTGAATAGATAAATTATTCACTCTAACAATATATCAAATCTGAACTAAGATTTTAGGGTTTGTACATAGGAAAATATATTTAGGGTTAGGATTCCACAAGGAAAAAGGATTCAACAAGGTTATGTGTGATAGGGGTATAGTTTGTATGCTAAAGAGCAACAAATGTCAATATAGGATACCAAGTTCTACTTTTTAGAGGTGATATGCGGTGGTTTTAGAAGGTATATGGAGCTTGTAATGCCAAATTATGATCATTGGGAGGCTCTTTGGTGTAAAATAGACCTCACAACATGTCAAGGTGTGTACACTAAAATAAAGATACAAACATAATCAAGATGTTACAAGGTATATATTTTTTGCTACTATATTTTGTGCTCAATTCAACATGGTGATGACATCAAGTGGAAGAGTCATGATAAAGTAAAAGTATAATAAATATATCATTATATGAATGTAAGGAACATCCTTGGGTTGGATAAATTTTGTATCACACAAAATTATCTATGTAGTTTGTGATGTAGGCTTATCTTATGCATGTCTCATGTAATGATCATTTTTTTTTGTTGGCTTACCTCACACCCACATGTGTTATGAGTTTTTCTACTTCTGATTAATTGTTTTGTGGCTTAAATCTTTACATTGTGTGAAAACAAGGTATATTAATGTAATTTAACTTGCTTCTGGATTTGATTGTGTGTGAGTTTTTTCATCAACGTTTTGAATCACACTCCGTGATCCAACATCAAGATGCAAAGAGAGAAAGAGGAGTAAAAATGATAAGTAGCAGACCCAACAATGCATAAAAAGGTTGGAAAGAGGGAGGAGAGATAAGGGGGCACAAGAACCAAGACACAAAGAATAAATAAATAAAGAGATTAAGGAAAGGAAATTGGTGAAAAAATAGGAAAAGGATAAAGCCAAAAAAACAAGAATTAGAACCAACAAAAATGAAGACTTAAACATTTAAAGAAAAAACAAGAAATAAGAACCAAGATACCCATATCACCTATTTTATGAATTAACCAATTGAAAAAAATGCAACACAACAAAGCAAACACTTACAAAATTATCGACCAAAAAATGGAAAATATAAAGAGTAAAGAAACAAAGTAAATCCCAACCCAAATTACCAACAAAAGAAATTTGAAATCAAGACACAAAGAAGGAAGAGATGGAAAAGAACAAGACCACTACAAATACACAAAGAAAAACCTCAAAAAACAAATAAGCAAATAAATAAAAGCTAGACAAAAGATCAAAATAAATAAATACGAAACTAAAGAAAAAGAAACAAACCGAATAAATAAAAACTAGAGAAAAGATCAAAATAAGTAAATACAAAACTAAAGAAAAAATGATCACAAAAGAAAAGATATACTTTTATATATATTTATATATATTTATAACACACAAAAGATATACTTTTATATATAAGTGATCTGAAATGTTGATGAAAAAACTCACACAATCAAATCTAGAAGCAAGTTAAATTACATTCATGATGGATTGTGGAAATCTCATATCACTGAAGGTATATTAATGTTAAATTTTTGACTTCTACAATAGTTTCACTAGTAGAACACTTGAACAGGTGATCAAAAGCTTGCAAATGGAGTAGTGGGAGGCATAGGGTACAATTTTTGGGTAATTTTATGTTAAACTGAGATTTTTTTGGAGTATCTTGCCTATCTAGCTAAGTTCTATTGAAAAACATAGAGGTCACATTAAAGATTTGAGATTTTCAAAGTGCATATATGTCGTATACCTTATATGTTGAGTGGGAACCTTTCTATAAGTCCTAATTTGCATGTGAATTTGTTCCTGATGTTGTTTTTGGCATGTCTTTCCCCAAGTGGGCACATGGCTAAATGAATAATAGAAGGCTAGATGCAAGATTTTGTCTACTTATTTCAGAATTGAAGACCTTAAAAATTGCTACTAATTGTAAATTGTTGTTGGATTCTCAACTTTGTTTATACTATAAAGTATAACCTACCCTTGGATGCATGTATGTTGACAGTCCATGGCACCCCATTAGGAAGTTCTTGATGATTTTTTTTCCTTGATGATTTGACCAGATGCCACACTTCTGGGTGTTTTAAATTTAATCCCAATTTATCTAATTGTGTACTCTTCTTTCATAACCTATTTGATCCAACTCCTTGCACCCTTTAAATACTATAGAGAGCTATGCAAGTGATTGTTTTTGGCATAATTAATGAAAAGACAACTTTGAAATTTTTGACATGCAATAGGGGCATGAGAAGAGGACACAGTTTTTGTGCAAGCTAACTCTTTCATCATCTAATCATAGCCAAACATAGTCAAAGAATTCATCTAGAAATGGTTCTTGGAATTAGATAAAAAAGAAAGAGAGAATCCTCTGTCCACGTCAATTTTGCAATCCACTTGTAGGAACTAGTACAAAAACACTAATATATGACTAAATAAACTACTAAAAATTGCATATAAATGACTAATTTTGGTCACATGACCATTAGTAGTTTATTGTTGATCATTTATAACGCGACCAAATTTATAACTAAACTATTTTAGTCATTTATCTAGTTATTGATTTAGTCATTGATTTGGTCATTGGTTTAGTTGTTGACTTAGTCATTAATTTAGTCATATTGATTGTTGTTAACTAGTCATTTATTTAGTCATTTATAAATTGAAATATTTAAAAAACTTCAACAAATTTTCTCAAAGGATTGAAAATAATTCACTGTGTATATTCAAAATGTATATAAAATATGTTACAAAGAACTCTATATATAGAGTTTTGAAGACAAAATCTTTTACAGTATGCAAAATGTTGATATATTATACTTTTAAAATTGAAAAAAACTAAGAAAGATCATTCCACCTATAACTGTACATAACATTTCTTGTTCTTTTTATCAAGCCTTGGAAGTTTTAAACCCACTGGTTTTCAAAAAGGGGCTCTTCCAAAATAAGCTTAAAGAAGGAAATCTAAATTATATACAATATGAACCAAAGTGTTATCTGATTGATAACCTCCATGAAGCATATTCTATGTACTAAATTTCATGTTATCTTGACTATAAACCCATAAATTATTTATAGAATCTCCTATTTTAGATCTGCATAAAAGGAGAGATGAATGAAAATAGTTAGTAATATACAAATGAACAATAAGAAGTTGGAATCAAAACTAGTAAATATATATATATTAAATAAGGTACTTGTAATAAAAAAAAGACATAGAATGAGCTAACTATTGATAAGCTACATATTCAATATGTTTTGAAAATAAATCTAATCCTCACACCTAATAAGCGAATTAAAATAAATTAAGAAATGAGTCTGCAAGAAAATACTAGGGTTTTATATGAAGACTATGTCTTTGAAGATTTTGATTCCTAAATAAATCTATTAAAACATGTATATGTAAATGATTAAAAATAAATGGGAATACATGCTAAAATAATATGTGTAGATGGGAATACATATTAAAAATGAATCTATGCAGAGGTAGGTCGTAGACCTCAAAGAGTAGTTAATGGGTATGGTTTGTTCTCAGCCAAAGACAATTTAGCAGGCTATGGTCACATTTTTGCATCTCACCTGTACCTTAGTTCTACACCCTCACACCTATGCCTCTAAAGTGTGACTCGTTGGTTCACGATGAAAAAAATGAGCGTCAAAGCAAAGAATTAGTATATGATGATAGGAAAATAAATACCAACACAAGAACTACTCTAGAATTGTTCTTTTTTAATGGAAACTCAGAGTTCTACACCTCCACAATATCACATAGCCAATAAAAATATTGCCAGTGTCAATACCACAATGGAGAATTGAAGCATTAAGCAGGTAGATAAAAACAAAGTTCCAACAATTGACCTGCAGTCAACAATATAGAGAAAATCAATGCTTAGCACTTAATTGGCTAATGCCCATGCTAGATGATATGGGAAACAATGTTAGGAAAACATGTAAATTAATCAATACAAATTCAGTTTGTAGCTCAAACACAAAGTATTTACAATAGCTAGAGGTTGCCCCAGCTACTACCAATCTTTGACTACTCTCACCTTGGTCGGCTATATCCCCTCTTGGCTGGTTGTTCTCCTATTGTTCTATCGATGGCCCCTACTCTTCATTCTTTTACTGCCTCTTACGCCAACTAACCCGCGATGCTACCTCTTATGTCATAAGTGATATGGAGCAAGAATTTTAGAGTGAGTTGGAGCTAAAATTTGAAATGGATGCAAAATTTCATTCAATATGTTTAAAAAAATCAACTGTTCACCATTTTTTGCCATTTTTTGGGTTGCTTTTGGTGTTTCCCTCCAAACACGTAAATGGATTGCTTTTGGCATTTCCCTCCAATAAGGTTTCAGTGAGGGTTTAAGCGTATGTTTATTAGAATGAAAATTACGACAAAGATCCTAATAATGAATATTTTTATATTTTAATAGTTTTATAAATATTATATTATATTATATAATAATTATATTATATTATAATATAATATTATATTATATTATTATGTAATATTATATTATATAATATTATTATATTATATTATATTATAATATTATATTATATTATAATACAACACACTCCCTCAATTCGAAATATTTATTTTAATTATCCACTTTAATGTCATATTGTCTAATTTTTATTTGTGTAAAGAATGTAAATGTTAAATTTTTTTTTTATAAAATATGTGAAGGTCTTAAGACTGCACTGATAGGCAATGGCTTCCACGCAATAGGTTTTTTTGGTGCACCAAGCAACCTAGGTGCCAAATGGCTAGCTTAGGCTTAAGCTCTATGGATTATGATAAAATTCGAAAGAAAAAAGAATAGAGGAGTAATAGTCAATTATTTAGTCATTTTTATTTGTCTAACCAATTATTTAGCTGTGATTTTACCTGATGACCAAATTAGTCATTTATTTAGTCATTTATACTTGTGAATTGCAAAAAAATAGTAGAATTTATTCATTTTTAGTCACGTGAGTAAAAATTTTAGTCACATAGTCATTTATTTGCCAACTAGTGAGGGGATCAAGCCCTGGCCACCATCCCAATCATTGAAAGCCCAAACATGAGTAATTTTGCATTGGGAAAGGGGTGATAGACACAATGGAAGTACAAGAAGGGTCATACCTCAAGTAGGTCCAGGCATTGGCAATGGGAAAATAGTGTTTAACGAATCATTTTTACTCCCTGTTACTCTATTTAGAGAGTCCACTGATAAAGGTAGAAATTTAACAGATGGTGAGAAATATCAGAAAAATTATTTAGACTTGAATTTATAAGAGTGAAACTGAAAGAACTGTAAAGGGGCAACTTTTGGGAAATGCTATTGTAGATTTAGCTCAATATGGCATTCACTTTGTTATTGAACATAAATTTGTGAAGTTGCATACATGTATAAATAGAAAGTGTAGCACAATAGTCCACCTAACATTGAAGCAAAAAAAATGAAACCAAAACAGCTAATTGATGACATACACACATCTAAGACACCAAACCTAAGTGATCTAAAACCTTTAGTGATAAGCACGACAACAGATAAAACACAAGACCAATTTTTTTCACTTAAATAACTATATACACCCAACATTCACAAGAATACAATCTATATACACTTCTAACCCTATACAATACATGGACTCCATTACTAGCTTCTACAGCTAGGATGCTCCAAATTTGAATTTCCTAGCCCCTCACAATCTCACAAGCATTTTCCTTATGCATGTTAATGGTGCATCACTTGGTCTCATTTTTTGGTAGCTAAAAATACCTCCTTTAGGGATTCAGTGTGTTTTATTTTAATGCCTTCTTCATGTTTTCTTTGTGTGTCTCTTCTTTGTATTATGTTTTTTGTTTTTCATTTAACTTGAACATATGCCATTTAGGGTGGCCATACCCTTTATCAATTATTTCCATTAATTCATGAGCAAGGGAAAATCTCACTAGAGAGATTCTATGTTGATTCTAGCCTTTTAACAAGCCAAACAACTACAAATCTAGGGTTGTCAGTGCATTCACTAATTTATTTTATCATAATACATTTTTAGCAACTGAAATGAAATTTAACAATTTATTTGAGGATTCCAATTGTTGTTATATCATTTGTATTTTTAGATCTGAGTGTATTGTGGTCATATGATGAGTATATAAGGGTGTGGTATTGTTTGTCATTAATAATTTTGAAGAGTTTGGTTTCATTTCTAGCTAGTTACCAAATAAGATAGGAAGCATTCCCATAGGTTTTTATCACTGTAACTCACATTGTCTGCCTTTTGGGCCTTTGTTCTCATATGTACTAAATATTAAGTTTCTTTGAATAGAAGAGCATTATTTGCAAATTCTTTATATTCTAACAATGTAATAGTTTATATGTTGTTTACATCAAGTGATGATGGTGATGACATCGAGTGAAAGAGACATGCTAAAGTAAAAGTATAATAAATATATCATTATATGAATGTAAGAAACATCCTTGGGTTGGAGAAATGTTGTATCACACAAAATTATCTATGTAGTTTGTCATGTAGGCTCATCTTATGCATGGCTCATGCAAAGTGTTGCAAGAATAGAAAGAATGAAGGTGTTGTCATTGATGTCAACTGGTCAATTGATTATCAATTGATTTTTGTTGTCATTAGTGTCATGGATACATGTTATTGGATGTATATGTCAAGGATATTGAGAAAATTGTAATGAAGATATGTTGCAGGTGTTTAGTGGTTGCTCCAAGATTTTCTACTATGTTTGTGTGGTTCAGATATGTTGATCATGGTTGTAACATCCCGCTACGCCACCTCGAAGGGTAAGAGCCAAAAGAAGACAAGATAAAAAAAAATTTGATAACATAAAGAATAACTTTCACAAAAAGCAGTTACAATACAATAAATCGACAACTTACATGGCCAAGCATGACTGAACACAACCCAAAGGAGAGGACTAATCCACTCTCTAGAGAAAATACAAACATGAGCAAACATAATAGCTCCATAAAATTTTCTCCAGAACTTCCTACTATGGAACTTCCTACTCTAAAATAATAGGAACTTCCAACTACAAAACTTCTTGCTCCAGAACTTCCAGCTATGGAACTTCCAGCTACGAAACTTCTTGCTCCAGAACTTCTAGCTATGGAACTTCCAGCTACGAAACTTCCTGCTCCGGAACTTCCAGCTACGAAACTTCCAACTACAGAACTTCCAGCTATGAAACTTCTAGCTACAGAACTTCCTGCTTTGGAACCTCCATCTACGAAACTTCCTGCTCTAGAACTTCTAGCTACAAAACTTCCTGCTTCGGAACCTCTACTCTAGAACTTCCTTCTGCTCCAAAACCTCTTTTCTGGAACTTCCTGCGTTGGTGCTCCGGAACTTCCTACTGCTCTGGAACTTTGCAATAGTGACACAGAACAACAAACAGAAGGCGATGATGCGGCGAAAATTTTGTTAGGGTTAGAAATGGTAGATATCTAACAATTAAATGCAGATTTAATTAATGAACAAATAAACTAAAACACACAGAATAAATTATAACATAGAGAATTTAACGTGGTTCACCCAATCCAGGCTACATCCACCAAAACCGTAGCCATCAAATGATTTTATTATCCAGTGCACAACCTATTATAATCTTGCGAATAATCATGTTTTTCATCATATTGTAACCCCCACTTGAACCCCTTTTTAACAAGTTTAGAAGCTTCCAGATTAGGGTTCTACAAAATTGGGTTTTTTTCTTTTTTCTTTGATTTTTCCCTTTTTCGGTGATGATGCGAAAAAAGTATGAGGAAAATTTTTCTTGGGGGCTACTACCCCCAAACCCCCACTCGAGGCCCAACCCGGCCCTAGACCTCGACAAGGATACATGTTGGGATGTACAATATACAATGATTAGTCGCCACACACCAACAATCTCCCACTTGGAGATTGATCCTGAATGACACTGCTGCACTTACAACTCCCACTGGAAATAAGTACCTTGGACCCTGCTGCTCTGTTATACTTGAACTCAACCTTGAAGGCCAACTGAAGCTGAAGAGGAGCTCAAATTCTCCCTTGTCACCACCTTTGTAAACATATCTGCTGGATTGGCATCTATATATATCTTCTCCAGCTTGACCTGTCCATCCTCCAACATCGACCGAATGAAATGATATCTCAACTATATGTGTTTTGTTTTAGAATGCAAGGAAAAATTCTTTGCAAGATGTATAACACTCTGGCTTTCTATAAACAAGTAATTTCTAGCATGTTGTTTCCCCAACTCGACCATGAAAAGTTGTAGCCATATCATCTCCTTTTCTGCCTCTGTTGCAACAACATACTCTGCCTCTGTGGTGGATAAAGCAACCACCTTTTGCAATCGAGAAATCCAACTCACTGTTGTCCCACCAACTGTAAATACATAACTTGTGGTACTCCGCCTGGTATCTATATCCCCTTCCAAATCTGAGTCAACATAGCCTTTTAAATCAGTATTAGAGCCCCCAAAACATAAAAATTTATTGGATGTACCTCTCAAGTACCTAAGAATCCATTTTACTGCATTCCAATGCTCAACTTCAGGATGACTCAAATACCTGCTAACAACTCCTACGACATGTGCAATATCCGGTCTTGTGCATACCATGGCGTACATTAAACTTCCTACAGCTGATGCATATGGTACCTTAGACATTTTTTCTTCCTCTTGTGTCTTTGGACACATATCCTTAGTCAATTTAACATGACTAGGAAAAGGTGTGCTGACAGCTTTTGCATTCTCCATATGAAATCTCTACAAATTTTCATACCAAGGATTTGTTTTGCTGCCCCCAAATCCTTTATAGCAAAATATTTTGCTAACTGTTGTTTTAGCTCACTTATGTGATCCATGTTAGACCCTGCTACAAGCATGTCATCAACATATAAACATAAAAAAATGTAGTTATCATTATCCAACCTCTTAAAATAAACACAATGATCAAAATTACATCAATTGTAGCCTTGCTCAACCATAAAACTATCAAATTTCAAGTACCATTGTCGAGGTGCTTGCTTCAAGCCACACTAGTTTCTCTTTACCTTTGACCTCAAATCCTTGTGGCTGGTCCATATATATTTCCTCTTCCAAATCACCATGGAGAAAGGCTGTTTTAACATCAAACTATTCTAAATACAAATATTCAGTAGCCACAATACTTAAAACACTACGAATAGAAGTCATTTTAACAACTGGAGAAAAAATCTCATCAAAATAATACCCTTTTTCTGTGCAAATCCCTTTACAACTAATTTGGCTTTAAATCTCTTCTTACCTACATCCTCCTCTTTTAGCCTATAAACCCATTTGTTTGGTAAAGCCTTTTACCTGTAGGCAACTTGCATAATTCTCAAGTCTGGTTTTTCAGTAAGGAGTCCATTTCTTCTTCCATTCCATGCTCCCACTGAACCTTGGTATCCACCTGCATAGCTTCATCATAATATTTTGGTTCACTAGCATTAGTTAAAAAAATAGTATACAAAGAGGGAGTATCTTTCTGGAGGTCTACTTATCCTTGAAGATTGTCTAAGAGGAGTTTGTGGTATTTTTTGTTGCTGTTGTTGCCCAGCATGAGGAACCACTGAAACATCATTGTTTGGAATATCATCCAACACTGCATAATCATTTTCTTTCTTCTCATGTTGCAGCAACAAATCTTTGTACAACACTTTCTCATTGAATATGACATCCCTGCTTCTCACAATTTTTTGATTTTCAAAATCCCAAAGCCTATAACCAAATTCATCAATGCCATATCCAACAAATATACATTTCTTTGATTTTGCATCAAGCTTGGTTCTATTTTCGGAATCTACATGTGCAAATGCTTCACAACCGAAGGTTTTGAGAAAAGAATAACTCACCTTCTTACCTTTCCATGCTTCCTCTGGAATACCACAACCCAAAGGATTAGAGAGACCTCTATTAATTAAATAAACAACAGTGTTTACAGTCTCTACCCACATTTTTAAAGGCAACCCATCATGCAATCTCATAGTCTGTGCACACTCCATTATTGTTCTATTCATGTGCTCAGCCACTCCATTTTCCTGTGGAGTCCTTGAAACCATTTTATTCCTACGAATACCATTAGCAGAACAATAATATTCAAACTCTTTGCTGCAATACTCACCACCATTATCAGATCTGAGATATTTTATCTTTTTACCCATCTCATTCTCAACCAAGCTTCTCCATTTTTTAAAAGTTTCAAATACATCAGATTTCTACCTAAGGAAATAAATCCATACCTTCCTAGTTGCATCATCAATGAATGTAACATAATACAGAGAGCCACCGAGAAAAGATACTTGAGCTGGTCCCCATACATCCGTATGCACAAGCTCCAATTTCTCATCTTTCTTTTGCTTACCATCCTTGAGAAAACCTACTCTCTTTTGTTTTCCATACACACAAATTTCACATAAATCCATATTAACACATTTTAGACCTGGTAAAACATTATTTGAATGAAGTACTTTCATACCTTTTGCACTCATATGCCCAAGTCTATTATTCTATAGTGTTGATTCAGAGTCCACAACAACTGTATGATCTTCTACCTGCTGAACTACAACAACTGTTCCTGAACATTAACCTTTTCCGTAACAATTAAAGTAGAAGGAACAGTATGACCTGTACAAAGATAAAAGGTTCCTACTTTCACACCTTTTTCTACCACTGAGGCACCCTTTGTGACCTTCCAATTTTTATCACTAAATGTAACAACACAACCTTCATCATCTAGTTGCCCTGCTGAAATTAAATTTTTGCTTAACTTTTGAACATGCCTTACCGCATGTAGTAGCCAATGATTCACATTCTGCAACTTAATCTTGATTCTTCCCTTTCCAACAATCTGACAGGGTTTGTTATCTCCTAAATAAACCAGCCCAAAATCCCCTTGGACATAATCAAGAAAATAACTTCTATGGGGGGTAGCATGAAATGAAGCCCACTGAATCTAACAACCAAGAATCATCAGCATTATCAAGGGAAAGAATCAAAGCATCCTCATCAGATTTATTACTTACCACATTTTTCTCTTTACTTCCTTCCTTTTTGTCTCCTTTATTTTTTCGAGACCAGCAATCTTTCTTTAAATGATCTGGCTTACCACAGTACCAACAATCCCTCTTGTCTCTAGATTGGGACGTTTTGTCCTTTGATTTTCCTTGTGACTTCCCACGACTTCCAGAATTGTTTCCTCTCTCCTTTGTTCTGCCCTTGCTTTCTGCATTCAAAACACTGCCTGATGTGGATGTTCCACCTGAGCTTTTCCTATGGATTTCCTCGCTCAAAATAACACCAACATCATCAAATTTCAATGTATTCGAACTAGAAACAAAATTGCTAACAACCATTACCAAGCTATTTCAGCTTTCAGGAAAAGAACACAGAATCAAAAGAGCCCTAACTTCTTCATCAAAGTTTACTTTTACAGAAGTTAATTGACTGGTGACCATATTAAACTCATTTAAATGATCAATAACTGACTCACCTTCTACCATTTTCATATTAAATAAATGCTTCATAAGAAATAACTGCCATCAACTCTTGAGTTTTCTTTGTTGTTGTAATATTGAATGCCACCGATTGTGCCAGGCATAAACGAATACTGCCAAGAGCCTTTCTATCCAAAATCTCCTAGTCCTCATCAGACATTATTGCGGGTTTCTTGGTTTTCCCTTCCAATGGCCACCATAAATCTTTCTGATAGAGATAGTCCTCCATCTGCATCTTCCATAATTGATAATTCTTCCCATTAAACTTCTCAACCTTCTTACCCTCATCTACCATTACTCCCACTCAACCATGAGACCTTCCTGCAGACAATAATCGAAACACAACCTGCTCTGATACCACTTGTTAGGGTTAGAAATGACAGATATCTAACAATTAAATGTAGATTTAATTAATAAAAAAAGAAACTAAAACACACAGAATAAATTATAACACAGAGAATTTAATGTGGTTCACCCAATCTAGGCTATATCCACCAAAACTGCAACCATCCAGTGATTTTATTATCCAATGAAAAACCTATTACAATCTTGTGAATAATCATGTTTTTCATCATACTGTAACCCCCATCCAAACCTCTTTTTAACAAGCTTAGAAGCTTCCAGATTAGGCTTCTACAAAATCGGGTTTCTTTTCTTTTTTCGTTGATTTTTCCAATAACCTGTACACCGGTCCCCAATGGCAGTGGCAATGCCTCCCTACCATGTGGAATCAAAAGAGGCCACCCCACCGTGCTCAAAGGAAATCACAAGGCCCAAGTAGAAATGACAAGGCAAGAGTAACATAAGGCCAACATCACAACATGATATGCTCATACAATAACATGTCGGGTACTAGTCATGACTACTGAGGTATAGGTACTAGAGTGCGAACTAGATGAAATGTCATCATGTGTGCTCAAAGGGATGGCATCACGCAGAAATAAGGACACCTCTCATGCAAACGAGGAAAAATCAATCATGCCCAAATCAACGCCCTGCAGACAGATAACTCAATGCCCTGTAGATGGATAGGCCATCTCGAGTGCATCCTTAGCCTTTACAAGCACTCAAGGTCATGCACGAGGACTCATTATCATATAATTGTTTTACTCCATCTCATTTAACCAAATGAGGAACCAAAAACAAATATGAAACAAGAGGAAAAACCACAACTTTCAGTCATAGAAACCATTTAAAATAGCCAAGCTAATATTGCTATTAAAAGACACATTTAACAGCTGAAAGTCAACATGAAAAAAAGGCATAAAATTACATAAAATTTCAAAGTGCCCGGATTAAAATTCTAAGCCCGACCCAGTTCAATTTTTGGCGTTTCAAGTTGGAATTCACCTTCAATTTTTAGTTTTAAGACCCATAATAAGGTGTTATACTGAAAAACGTCATTTAATGCATGGCTAGGCAAAAACATGAAAAATGAAAGTGCTCGAATTAAAAATCAGACAAAGACCTAGTTCATATTTTGACGTTTCTATAGGGAATGCAACTTAATTTTACACTTTTAATAGGCGGTAAATGAACAGCAATGAAAAATGTCATTTTGCAAGTAGGCACAAATTTGGGCAAAAATGAAAGTGCCCAGAACTAAAATCTGCCAAATACCTAGTTGAGATCTTGGCATTTCTACATGATATCCATATTTTTTTTGCATATTTAATGGGTGGTTTAAGAACAACAATGAAAAATGTGTTTTAGCAAGTTGGGCAAAATAGAAATAAAATGAAAGTGCCTAGAAATCTATTTTTCCAGCAACCCATTTTAGATTTGTTTGAATGCACAAAAATCTTCCATAAGCAATTACAGAGCAACAAATCGAATCCAGAACAAACATTCTCCATTCCCAAGCATTCACAAAATTGAATCAAAGAATAAATCTTCTATGAGGAAATACAAAGCTTCCATTCCCAAACTAAATCACACTCAAAACCACCAGAAATTCAAGGATTCAAGAACCACATAAAATACCTCAATATTGCCCAAAATTGAAAAGAAAGATTGCTCTGAAGAGAAGGCGTGGTTGGGTTCCAAAATATGACAGCAAATAGAAAATGGTGCACCGAATTCCAGAATCCACTACCCACAATTTTCTTCTCGGAAAATCTTCATGTTCCTTACCAAAATCAGCTGCCCAAACAGTGGGGTTTTCTCCTCTTTTCCCAAAACAAAAATTTTATTCTCCAAAAGATAACTCTCACCAAATAAACTCTCTTCCCTTTTATATTTTCTCCCCACAATAAAAATGAAATAAGGCATCTTATTACACAAGCTATTAAAACTCCCAAAAACCATTAATTAAAATCACAAAATACACAAAGCTCCCCAAATAAGATTTAAATGAGACTATGAGAGCTCACAAGATGGATTAATAAAATCATTTAAATTTTTCCAAATGAAATATATCATTCTTTCGAATGATCAATAAAAATTATTTAAAATATCATATTTAAAACCTCATGGAAAAGAAACCATTCAAATCTCTCCTCAATAAAATACCATATCTAAAATCACGAAAAGATGCCAATGAAAACACATCATAACACCGACAACCAAAATAAATATATATATATATAATCCACATAAAAGATTGACAAAAACCAAGACAAAATACCCCAACAAAACATACTGGTAAACCACATACAATTGAAAGGTGCGCAAGAATATACGGCTGAAAGGTGCTCCGGAAATTACCGTTAGGTAACCGGATGATAAGACATCAACAAGGAAAACACTGCCCTAACAGGGTACAGTGGGCTAGGGTAGGGGAAATTTGGTCTGTGACTACCTCGAATAACCACCATCGAGGAATAAGAGTACGCTTAGGCTTGTGGATCTAGGCGGAGTCGATACTCAGTACCTGCATCACTTCCAATTAAACGTCAACGCACATGTGCATATACATATAGTCCAAAGCAACATCAATCATCAGGAAGGGAGTCATGATATCGTAAGCCTCTCGAATGAGTGTTACAACATCATTCCTTTCCTTCCCATAATCGTACATAAGTAATGATAACAATCACATTCTCGATGAGGAATCACATTACAACACGACCAACATTTGAAAATAGCAAATAGAAAACTAGTTTAGCCACCAAAGATCATAAATAATTATCAATTAAAGATTCAATTTCAGCAATAAGGCAAGAAATGCGTGCAATTTCAACACTAAATCATGTGTAACCTCAAGGGCTACGAGCAAAGAAATTTCACAATCTGTGGCTAAACCATCACAAACAAGATAAATCAAATTTTTGCCGGTCCTCACAATCAAAGTGAAAATCATCAATAACCAAAAAGGAGATTCACAATCTTCAAAATGGCACAATACATAACTATGTGACTAACTAGCCACCAGACGAGGAAGGAGGGAACAACGTATGACTATCGCAATAGCCCCTCATGTGTGGCGGAGTGAACACACCAACCCCATGGCATGAAGTGTACTCCTCGGCTACACCTCGCATTGCATCATCACGTGGCATGGACTCGCCAAGTGGCCCACGCACTGCTTGGCTATCCGCATGGAATGTGCACCTTGGCCACATCCCGCATCGCGTCTCAATGCGGCATGGGCATACGCTAGCCGGGGAAGGCACGTGTTGGTCGTACACCACATGGAAATGTGTCTATGGCTTCGTGGAAGTAGACACGCACAAAACACACCCTGCATAGCAATACCTCATGGAAAGGGCACACACAAGTACTCACCGTAGCCAGAGGTATACATGGCTAGGACATACCCATATGCCAATCGACCCAAACACTATCGAGAGAAAATGTGAGTGTCCCTCTACAAGTGTATGAGGCCCCATCACGCTCATCACACAAGTAGACTACTATAACACAATCTCATAGTGCACCTTCATGCATCTAAGCACGTGGCATCATCACCAACACTATGTCGGAACATCAGTGCGGTGTGGCATCATATCTATGGAATCATGGTAGAACATGTGCAGATATGGAATAAATAGTGCATATATGAGTATATAAAAAAATATGGGGCTACTCGAGTCGACCTCATCCTCACTAATTCCAACTCAACATCCCTACGGACGAACAGGAAATACTAACAAACCAATGTTGATGTACACAAAACTGTGGGGATTAGGCTAGCACATATGGATCAAGTACCCTAATCCATCATAAGGGGAAGTAGTGAGTACTTTCCTTGAGATCAGTTGAGTTGAGACCACTCTATGTCACAACATGTGTATGTTGCACACTCCGCCCAAGGAACTTTGTGGCTGCTACTACCCTATCACGGATTGAGAGACTAGAGAACCAAAAGAAGAGATTCTACGAAACTAACTTTTGGTTACTCTTAATACATATATAAATTTCAACCACACATGGGTTGGCCCTCAATCAGGTAACAAACATATAAGCACACATAATGGTATGGTTAATCCCACACCCCAAATACAACATATCCTCCATGGATGGGTACACAGTCTCACCATCCCATGGGCACACAAAGCAAGTACGGGGTATTCACAACACTCAACATGTGCACTAACATAGGATGTTCACATAATAGGGAGTACCTTTTTCCAATTTCCTCATAACAAAATAAACCATTATCCACCTCTAAATTATACAAGGTCAGTAAAACTTTCCAAGAACATGTACTCCCAACATCCATACAAAACATCATAGTGCTACATGGAGTAAATCAACAATGCCATGATAAATCTCACATTCACTTTCACTTTTATTAAGCGGTAAATCACCTTACTACACACATATGTTAACCACATTTATTTCCCACACATAGAGCAATATCATTATAATGTTTACTCAAGACAAGGAATGCAACATTATCATTTCAACATTCATTTAACCTTTTACATTTTGAATCCAAGAACAATAATTTAACATCTACATGATTTCTTAAGACTTAACAATAAACTTGGGGACTATAGGCCTCACCAACAAGATGCACCTATCATGCAATTATCATTAACATTCCAATGGTTTCACTTTTCCCTTTTTTCTCTAAACTTTACTTAATACATAATGATTTCTTATTCAAATTCATACATGTTTCATGATTATGAATGCAACTTGGGGACTTAGGTCCTTTACCCAAGGTTGAACTAATAAAAGAAACCTTCATGAATGCATAAACATTTGCTCATAAGAGACAAAAATACCATGGATTTCAATACACCACACATTCAAAGCTAGGAATCTTTGTTAAACCAATGAGAAGAGAGAAGGAGAGAGAGGGATTTACAATTTTGACATAAGCACTAATGCAAACATGGTCTCATCACCATAAAAGCACTTCCACACAAATGCATCAATCATGCGAGAGCATGCAATAATCTCTATGAACTAACAACTCGATCATTCATTTTATATTACCATATTTACAATCTCAATACAATATAACATGCAAAAACAACTTCAAAACCACACAAGGTCAATCAAGCAATCACTTGCATAATGAGGTAAAGCACAAGAAGACATGCGCCAAAAACTTGCATGGTAACGAAAATAGAAAACTCAGGAAGAGAATACACACAAAAAGAACTTCTTGGCACCCCCGAGGTCAAATAGACCTTTCCACAACATGAACAAAGAAATCAAGAAAGGGTAATTTTAGGTAACACGTGTCACCTACAACCCACCAACAAGCTAAGGTCTAACATGGCCACCCGCAACACAGGATATAGTAAAGACATCAATCTCAACCTCGGGAGACTCTCAACCAAGGGAATCACTCCAATCCCGTAGGGTAAGGAAAGACCTAGGAGGCATCATTCCTCCACAACACAAGCCAGTGTTGGAAAACTCAACCCTTTAAAATGCCATACTAAGGCACTCAAGGCAAGAGGTCCTATGACTATCTCGCTGCAACAAGCACTTGGAACACACACACCAAGCACACTACAACCACACAGCTACAACCACACTTAGGAACCACTCAAGAGCCACAACCCTATACACAAAAGATCCACACATCAAGGAGACCAATCAAAATACACTTCTCGGTAGGCTCGAGGGTGTAACTAACCCTCACACAAAAGCATTCCTCGACAGGACATGCAAGGGGCAGGAAACAACAACACTTGTTGCCATCCACCACCCACAACACACCATGCAAGTAACAACCATAAACAAGGATCCCAGTGCTGCAACATGGGTTCCACCTCTAACTCTACTTTGGCTCCGCCCTTAGGGGCATCCTAAAAGAAACAAGGAACACATTAAAATAGATCATCACAAGGACGGTCTATACATCAAACTAAGGTATGAACACTAATCAACAAGACTATGAAAAACAATATAACAAGCTCACGACACACACGTCAAACATAAAATAACATAGAAGGATCAAGTATGCCAGAGCTCCCAATGTGTGAACATGGGCTCTGATACTAGATGTAACATCCCGCTACACCACCCCGAAGGGTAAGAGCCAAAAGAAGACAAGATAAATTTTTTTTTTTATAACGTAAAGAATAACTTTCACAAAAAGCAGTTACAATACAATAAATCAACAACGTACATGGCCAAGCATGGCCGAACACAACCTAAAGGAGAGGACTAATCCACCCTCCAGAGAAAATCTAAATAGGAGCAAACATAATAGCTCCAGAAACTTTGCTCCGGAACTTCCTGCTACAGAACTTTCAGCTATGGAACTTCCTGCTCTAGAACTTCTAGCTACAAAACTTCTAGCTATGGAACTTCCTGCTCTGGAACTTCGAGCTACAGAACTTCTACCTATGGAACTTCCTGCTTCGGAAATTCAAGCTATGAAACTTCCAGCTCTGGAACTTCCAGCTATGGAACTTCTTGCTCTAGAACTTCTAGCTACGAAACTTCCTGCTCTGGAACTTCCTACTCCGGAACCTCTACTCCAGAACTTCCTACTCTGGAACCTCTGCTCTGGAACTTCCTGCGCCGATGCTTCAGAACTTCTTACTGCTCTGAAACTTTGCAACAGTGATAGAGAACAACAAATAGAAGGCGACGATGTGCCAGAACTTTTGTAGACTAAAAAATGAAGGAAATATACAACAAAAACTATAATTTTGTATGGAAAATATTGAAGAAAAAACCATTATGATCATCATAATACAAGTGAATCTAATACCAACATCGAAACTCATAAACCAAACGTAAACATCACATTTCTTCTCATTAATATATATGATTTCATTTTCACTCTCAAGCAAGTACAATATACATAAAGGAATATACATAAATAAAAAGGCATAGCCATGAATAAGAAACATCATCTGATAAAGCACATACAAGAGAGAAAACCTCCAATTGATGTTCCAATAACCTGTACACTGGTCCCCAATGGTGGTGGCAACGCCTCCCTGCCATGTGGACTCAAAAGAGGCCACCCCACCGTGCTCGAAGACAATCACAAGGCCCAAGCAGAAATGACAAGGCAAGAGTAACATAAGACCAACATCACAACATGAGATGCTCATACAATGACATGTTGGGTACTACTCATGACTACTGAGGTATAGGTACTAGAGTGTGAACTATATGAAATGTCATCATATGTGCTCAAAGGGATGGCATCACATGGAAACAAGGACACCTCTCATACAGACAAGGAAAAATCAATTATGCCCAGATCAACTCCCTACAGATGGATAACTCAACGCCCTGCAGACGAATAGGCTATCTCGAGTGCATCCTTAGCCTTTACAAGCACTCAAGTCCATGCAGGAGGACTCATTATCATATAATTGTTTTACTCCATCTTGTTTAACCAAATGAGGAACCAAAAACAAATATGAAACAAGAAAACCACAAATTTTAGTCATAAAAACCATTTAAAACAGCCAAGCTAATATTGTTGTAAAAAGACACATTTAACAACTGAAATTCAACATGAAAAAGAGGCATAAAATTACATAAAAATTCAAAGTTCCTGGATTAAAATTCTAAGCCCAACCTAGTTCATATTTTGGCATTTCAAGTTGGAATCCACCTTCAATTTTCAATTTTAAGACCCATAATAAGGTGTTGTACTGAAAAACGTCATTTAATGCATGGTTGAGCAAAAACATGAAAAATGAAAGTGCCTGGATTAAAAATCGGACAAAGACCCAGTTCATATTTTGGCATTTCTAGATGGAATCCAACTTAAATTTACACTTTTAACATGTGGTAAATGAGCAACAATGAAAAACATCATTTTACAAGTTGGCACAAATTTGGGCAAAAATGAAAATGCCCAGAACTAAAATCTGCCAAAGACCTAGTTGAGATCTTGGAATTTCTACATGAGATCCATATTTGTTTTGCATATTTAATAGGCGGTTTAAGAGTAGCAATGAAAAATATGTTTTAGCAAGTTGGGAAAAATAGAAATAAAATGTAAGTGCCCAGAAATCTATTTTCCAGCAACCCAATTTAGATTTGTTTGAATGCACAAAAATCTTCCATAAGCAACTACAAAGCAGCAAATCAAATCCAAAACAAACATTCTTCATTCCCAAGGCATTCAAAAAATTGAATCAAAGAATAAATATGCTATGAGAAAATACAAAGCTTTCATTCCCAAACTAAATCACATTCAAAACCACCAGAAATTCAAGGATTCAAGAACCACATAAAATACCACAATATTTCCCAAAACTAAAGAGAAAGATTGCTCTGAAGAGAAGGCGTGGCTGGGTTCCAAACTATGACAGGAAATAGGAAATGGTGTGCCGAATTCCAGAATCCACTACCCACAATTTTCTTCTCAAAAAATCTCTATGTTCCTTCCCAAACTCAGCTGCCCAAACTATGGGGTTTTCTCTTTTCCAAAACAAAAATTTTATTCCCCAAAAGATAAATCTCACCAAATAAACTCTCTTCCCTATTATATTTTCTCCCCACGATAAAAATGAAATAATGCATCTTATTACACAAGCTATTAAAACTCCCCAAAACCATTAATTAAAATCACAAAATACACAAAGCTCCCCAAATAAGATTTAAATGAGACTATGAGAGCTCACAAGATGGATTAATAAAATCATTTAAAATATCATATTTGAAACCTCATGGAAAAGAAACCATTCAAATCTCTCCTCAATAAAACACCATATTTAAAATCGCGAAAAGATGCCAATGAAAACACATCATACCACCGACAACCAAAATATATATATATATAATCCACATAAAAGATTGACGGAAACCAAGACAAAATAACCCAACAAAACATATTGGTAAACCACATACAACTGAAAGGTGCACAGAAACATATGGCTGTAAGGTGCTTCGGACATTACTGTTAGATAACTGGATGATAAGACATCAACAAGGAAAAAACTACCCTAACAGGGTACAGTGGTCTAGGGTAGGGGAAATTTGGCCTGTGACTACCTCCAATAACCACCATCAGGGAAAAGGAGTACGCTCAGGCCTGTGGATCTAGGCAGAGTCGATGCTCAGTAACTGCATCACTTCCAATTACACATCAAAGCACATGTGCATATACATATAGTCCAAAGCAACATCAATCATTAGGAAGGGAGTCATGATATTGTAAGCCTCTCAAATATGAGTGTTACGACATCATCTCGTTCCTACCCATAATCTTACATAAGCAATGATAACAATATATAATATAGAAGCATGTAATCTAGAATAATAACTAATCATCAATGTCTAATGTCATTATAACAACATTTAACAATTAGAATATCAAATCAAAATCAAAATGCCATCTTATCGGCCTGGGTTTAGAGAGGTGTCACAATGGTTGTTGGAAGTTGCTATATCCATATTTTTGGTTGTTGATTCATTGTACAGTGCGATTTATGTTCACCAGTTGTGAACTATGGTTTTTTGTGTTCCTAGTTGAGGTCTGAGAGAAATGTTGTTGGTCTAGATTTCTCTTTGTTAAAGTCTTATGACTTGCAGTTCTAGAGTTGAGTTGTTTTGATTGTATTGAAGATAATTTTTGTATCTGGAAGGTTCATGCTTAATTGTTCTATGTGTTTTACACTGGTTTGGCCGAACTTCTATTGAACACTATCTTTGGAGTTGATGAAGTGTGTTGGATCTATTTGGGTCCTTATGAAGCAAGTGTTTGGGTCGCCCCCATTCTAATTCCACCCTAGGATGTTTGGCGCTAACTTAATTTGAATTTGAATTTGAATGGCCAACTTTGGATATGTTTCAAAGTTGAAGATGGTGTAAATAAAAGATGAGTTAGTGGTGAAATAAAGCATAGAAAGAGGAAAGAGAGATAATAGAAAAGAAATAGAGCAGATAGATGAGAGGTTGATGTGAATCAGTGAGTATGTATGATGTGAGGTTGATGCGAATCAATGAGTGTGTGTGATGAGTGTGGCAGATCAGTGGAAAGCCTAACTGTTGAGTTTTCGGATGCAGTGAGCTGAAGGTGTACTCTATTATTCATGCATGTCTACAAGTGGTTGAGAAAATTGTGGTGGATTTCTCTGTTGCATTGAGAATTTCTTCTTTCTGTAACATATCTCTTCTATCTTCTCTATATCTCTATGGCAGTGAGCCCTCCAAGTTGTTAGCCTTGTTGGATAGTGATTCCTGATTCAGACAGTGAGTCCTTGTCTTGGCAGTGAGCCTTGTTTCTTGGGTAGTGAGCCTCTTGTAATTGATTTTGATATTCTCTATAGTGTGAGTTAATTGTCATTGTCTTTTTTCCCTTATTGGTTTTTCCATGTACATATGGTGTTATTGTGTTTATGTAATGTTTTTTAGTTTCTGCACTAGTATTTAATATTTAATAAGTTAAACAGTGTTAAGGATTAGTTTTGATCAATGAGTTCAGGTTTAAATCCGTGATAATTGATTCACCCCCTCTCAGTTGTCTTGTTCAACATTTGGTATCAAAGCTTGGTTCCTTGGTGAAGAGATTAATCGCTTGAGGAAGGTCTGAGATGACTAGAAAAATGACTTATCATTATCCGAGGTTTGATGGAACTAATTATGCTACCTGGAAAATATTGATGGAAGAACATCTAGAGTATTGTAGATATGATGTGGAGAAGGCTTACAAGAATCCCTACACTCCTCCTGCTAATGGTCCAAGTACGGCTAATGAGATCAAAGCACGCGAAGTAAACAATAAGGTGAAGTACATTTTGAAGAACAGTTTGGTACATTATGAGTTGATTAAGGTTCAAAATATGAAGATTGCTAAGGAAGTTTGGGATGATTTATGGAAAGGGCACATGAAGGTGATGAAAGAGTTAAAGAGGAAAAATTACACAATTTGGAGACATGGTTTGAGTTTCTACACATGTTTCAAGATGAGAATATTAAAGCTTATGTACAAAGATTGTATGAGATAGTGGTTGGAATGTGAGGACTTGGTGCTACTATAGATGAAACTAGAATTGTAAAGAAGATTCTTAGAACTCTCCCTGATGCTTACAATGAGAAGGTGTGTGTTATTGAACAAAGTATAGATTATAAGACTTACACTAAAGATTTGTTGTTGGGATTTTTGACATCTTATGAGATGAGGAAGCCAAATCTGAGGAATGGATGCAAATTAGAAACTAATTTTAAGGCTAAAAAAATAGAAGATCTAGATGAAGAAAACTTTGATGAAATAGAAACTAACTTTGTGAGAAGGACGAGGAAAGACTCTGGTAAGTATGAAGGTAAGTTACCCTTTAAATGATTTAGTTGTGGAGAAATAGGTCATTATGTTGCAAAGTGTCTAGAAAGAGCTAAGAGGAATAAACAAACATATGAGAAAGAAAAGAAAGGAAAAAAGATCAACAAAGTATATTATGTTAATGAGAATGCTAGTATATCTTATGAAGATTCTGATTATGAAGATCTTAATGAAAATGAATGCTTGTTCTTGGCTATAAAGGATGAACCTACTTCTACTAATTTTGAAAGACAGGTAAAGGAAAGCCCTCTGAAGAAGGAGAAAAATAAAGGTACTATTATCTCTACCCTACATGCTAAATAAGAAAATAAATATTGGATTGTTGACAGTGGTTGTTCACATCAAATGATTGGTGATAAAAGTAAGTTTTTTAAGCTTGAAAAATATGATTGAGGCTTAGTTATGTTTGGAGATGATACTGGTGCTAAAATTTGTGGGATAGGTTCAGTAAGTTTTGGTGGCAAGCATAATACTGATGATGTCTACTATGTTAAGGGTTTAAGGAATAATCTTTTGAGTGTTGGAAAGATGTGTAGTAAAGGATATGATCTTGTGTTTAAGGATGAGAGATGTGGAATCTAGAAAGGATCTAGAACATTGATTGTTGCGGGAAACAAATTTGAACAAAATATCTATCAACTTAAGGGTGTTGATGGATGATGCTTTATGACTCAGATTAATGACATTTGGAGAATGTGTCACATGAATTTTAATAACTTGGAGAGGATTAGTGCAATTCGGGTCATGAGAGATTTACCAAGAATTAAAAATCCTACTAATGCTATTTGTAGGAATTGTCAGTTTGGAAAGAAAACAAGAAGTCATTAGAGATCAAAGGAACAGTCTACTAATAGACTACTGGACTTAATTCATACAGATCTTTGTGGTCCTATAAGATTGAGAAGTGTACAAGGTGAAAGGTACTTTATGCTTTTGATTGATGATTATTCTAGATATACATGGGTTACATTCCTTAGAGAAAAAATTGATGCATTAGATAGATTCAAGACATTCAAAGCTATGGTTGAAAATGAAGTAAATTTGAGCATAAAATGCTTAAGGTATGAAAGAGGTGGAGAATTCACCTCCCATGAGTTTAATATGTTTTGTGAAGTGCATGGAATAAGAAGACAATTATCTACTCCGAGAACTCCTCAGTAGAATGGAGTTGTTGAAAGGAAAAACAAAACAGTTCAAAAGGTTGTTAAATCAATGATTACTAAGGTTGGTTTATCGAAAGTTTACTAGAGAGAAGCTATTCATACTATTGTGTATGTATTCAATCAAGTTCAAGCAAGAGAAAAAAATACAAATACCCCCTATGAGCTATGGTTTGGAAGAATTTATAATGTTAAGTATTTCAAGGTATTTGAAAGAAAATGTTATATTAGAAGAGATGAAGAAACCTTAGGTAAGTTTGATGCAAGAAGTGATGAATGAATTTTTCTTGGATATTCTACTAAAAGCAAAGCATATATATGTTTCAATAAAATACTGAGAAATATTATAGAAAGTGCAAATGTCAAGGTTGATGAGACAATGAAGAATTCAATTGACCTTGATGGATATGTATTTGATGAACCTGATTGTGTAAGAATAGAAGAGATTATGGAAGAATAGGAAAAGGATGAGGATGAGAAGCATAATGAACAAAATGAAAGAGAAGAAGCTCTGGTGGTGTTACCTAAGACACCTATATATGTGTAGAAGAATCATTTAGAAAGTCATATTATTAGAGATAAGACTAAAGGAGTATTAACTAGAAGCAGAGTTGTTGCTGAAGTAAATCTGTGTTTATTTTTTGAGATTGAACCAAAGACTGTAAGTGAAGCATGTAAAGATGAACATTAGATGGAAGCCATGAAATAAGAACTTATGCAAATTGAGAAGAATAAAACTTGGGAATTGGTCCCAACATCGGCAGATAAAAACATTGTTGGATCGAAGTGGGTATTCAGAAATAAGTTGAATGAGAATGGAGAAGTGGTTAGAAACAAAGAAAGGCTTGTGTGTAAAGGTTACTCACAAGTAGAAGGCATATATTTTCAGGAAAAATTTTCTCTAGTAGCAAGAATGGAAGTTATAAGGATGTTCTTAGCATTTTCCGCTCATAAAGACTTCAAGGTCTATCAGATGGATGTCAAGTCAACATTTTGAATGGTGAGCTAGATGAAGAGGTCTACATGGAACAACCAGAAGGATTTTAGTTTTCAGATCAACCGGGTATGGTGTGTAGATTTAAGAAATCCTTATATGGATTGAAGCAAGGTCCTAGAGTTTGGTATGCAAGGTTAGATAGGTATTTGATTTAGCAAGGTTTCAACAAAGGTACGATAGATAGTAATTTGTATTTTAAGGTTGAAAATGACAAAATATTGATTGGAGTTGTATATGTTGATGATATTATTTTTGAAGGAAATGAAAATATGTGCAAGATGTTTGCAAAAGAGATGAAGAAAGAATTTGAAATGTATATGTTTGGAGAGATGAATTTATTTCTTGGGCTACAAATTAATCAAATAGAGAAAGGAATTTTTATTTCACAGTCTAAGTATGTGAAAGAGATGTTGAAGAAGTTTGGGATGGACAGTTCTAAACCGATATGTACTCCTATGGTGACTAGTTGCAAATTGGGTAAATATGATGATTCACCTAAGGCTAATAAAAGCAAGTATAGATCTATAATTGGTGGACTATTGTATTTGACTACTACTAGATCACATATTATGCATGTTTGTCTTTTGGCTCAATTTCAAGAATATCCTAAGGAAACACAAGTTGTTAAAATAATATTCATATATTTGAATGGCACTCCATATTATGGATTATAGTATCCTAGAGATACTAATTTTACTCTAAGTGCCTATACATATGCAGATTGGGATGGATGTGTAGATGACAAAAAGAGTACAAGTGGTGGTGCATTCTTTCTTGGTTGTAGATTGGTGGCATGGCTGAGTAAAAAGCAAGATTCAGTCTCCTTGTCTACTATTGAATTTGAATATATTGTTGTTGCATCTTGCTGTATACAAGTTCTATGGATGAAACAAACATTGAAATATATCACAGTGGTGCATGGTGCAAATTGCTAATATATTTATGAAGTCTCTCCCTAAAGATACTTTTGAGTATCTCCAGGAGAAGTTAGGGGTCATTTCCCCTCCTTTCTTGAACTAGATACATATGGAGATGCATCAGTTAGGTGGATCTATGGATCTATCTTTCTTCTGGACTGATGTTTTGGTGGCTACCTCTCAGGGGGAGTAGGTAGTGTCAAGTTTTTTCATTAAGAGTATTCTATTTTTTATGTCAAAGGGGAAATCAATGTAAAATATCTTTTTCCTTTGCCATTGATGTCAAAGGGGGAGAGGAAGCATGTGGAAAAGGAGAGGAAGAAAATAAACAAAAGAGGAAGAATATAAAATATTATCTATTAAGGGGGAGAAACAAAAAAGAACATAAAGGAAAATCTTGAGAAGTGTATTCAGAGCTAGTATGATGTCTTTGATGGTTTTTCACATCATGTGTTTCCATCAATGACAAAGGGAGAGATTGTTGCAAGAATGGAAAGAATGAAGGTGTTGTCATTGATGTCAACTAGTCAATTGGTTATCAACTTATTGTTGTTGTCATTAGTGTCATGGATACATGTTATTAGTTGTATATGTCAAGGATATTAAGAAAATTGTAATGAATATATGTTGTAGGTGTTCAGTGGTTGCCCCGGGATTTTCTCTTATGTTTGTGTGGTTCAGATATGTTGATCATGGTTGTTGGAAGTTATTATATGCATATTTTTGGTTGTTGATTCATTATATAGTGTGAGTTATGCTCACCAGTTGTGAACTATGGTTTTTTGTGTTTCTAGTTGAGGTCCGAGAGAAATGTTGTTGGTCTGAATTTCTCTATGTTAAAGTCTTATGACTTGCAGTTATAGAGTTCAATTGTTTTGATTGTATTGAAGATAATTTTGGTATCTCGAAGGTTCGTGCTTAATTGTTCTATGTGTTTTACATTGGTTTGGCTAACCTTATGTTGAACACTATCTTAAGAGTTGATGAAGCATGTTGGATCTATTTGGGTCCTTATGAAGTGTGTGTTTGGGTTTCCTTCATTCTAATTCCACCCTAGGATGTTTGTCACCGACCTAATTTGAATTTGAATTTGGATGGAAGACTTTGGATATGTTTCAAAGTTGAAGATGATATAAATACAGGATGAGTTAGTGGTTAAATAAAGTATAGAAAGAGGAAAGAGAGATAAGAGCAAAGAAATATAGTAGATAGATGTGAGGTTGATGCGAATCAGTGAGTGTGTGTGATGTGAGTGTGGCAGATCAGTGTGAAGCCTAAATGTTTATTTTCCAGATGCAGTGAGCTAAAGGTGTACTCTATCATTCATGCATGTCTGCAAGTGGTTGAACAAATTATGGTGGATTTATCTATTGCATTGAGATTTTCTTCTCTCTATAACGTATCTCTTCTATCTTCTTTGTATCTCTATGGCTGTGAGCCCTTCAGGTTGTTAGCCTTGTTGGACAGTGAGTCCTTTTCTTGGCAGCGAGCCTTGTTTCTCAGGCAGTGAGCCTCTTGTAATCGATTGTGATATTCTCTGTAGTGTGAGTTAATCCTCACCATGGTTTTTCCCTTATTTTGTTTTCCACATAAATCCGGTGTTATTGTGTTTATTTGATGGTTTTTAGTTTCTACACTAGTATTTAATGTTTAATCAGTTAAGCAGTGTTAAGGATTAGTTTTGGTGAATGAGTTAAGGTTTAAATCTATGACAACTAATTCACTCCACCCCTCTCAATTGTCTTGTTCAACACAATGGTCATTTATTTTTTGTTGTCTTACCTCACACCCACATGTGTTATTTTGGGATACTTTGTGTCTCATGTATTTTGTCTTCTATTAGAATGAACCCTCATACATATTTTTTGCACACATGTTCTTTTGCATTTTGAGTACCAATCATAACAGAATCATGTAACCTCATCACATTCCTTCTTATCTTGTTGTGTAGGTTGCCCTGCACACATGTACTTTGTTGTGGTAAATTAACCTAAGATGTTAGGGAGTTCATATTTTTGTTGAATTTTTTTGTTAGGAAACACCTTATTGATTGAGATACACATTGATTGAATGTTTATTTTAGCAACCTACTTCTATTTAATGTGGAAATGCAAATGGCATGTGCTATAAAATGTGAAGATGACCATTTGAATGAGTTTTTGGTTCCCTAACTATGGATTTGATCAACGAATTGGGTTTTGGGTGGAGTTTTAAGATGAACCAATTTTAAGCATGAAGAGTATATATTTCTCTAGGGGATTTGGTGGAATAGTGTGATTGGGTTTCACATATGGGAAACCCATTGTATTCTTTCCATTTTTGTAAATTATTTATTTCATCATTTCGTCTTTGTTTATTTTCATTATGTACTCCATGTGCTTGTTGGATGGTTGTTCATTTAACTCTTGATCAATTGCTACATCACATTGTTTTCTTGGGTATCTTTTTTATCTTGTAATACCAACTCCTCTAATTCTTTGAGCTCTATGTGGTGGAAATTTAATCCTTAATTAGCAATGTAAGGGGAGTTATGGTCAAAATTCTTATATAAAATTATATGTTTATATGGTACGAGACCTTATAAATTCAATTGCATAATAACATTAGACCATGTTGGATTGATAATTCTTAGCATGTATTACATTACTTGTGTAGGCTACTTTAATTTTTGCACCATAATTTCCTGATATGTGGCATAGTGAAAATTTTCCTTCTTTTTAATATTTACATATTCTTCTATCCAAGAATACATCACTTGCTTTAGGTCCAATTATGATATGGATGGTCAACATGTATGTACAAATTCATTAATTCATAAGTGCCACCCATACCTTCTCCATATTGATAGTCTTATTACTTCCAACAAACTAATGGTACTTTGTCATAATCTCAATCTCTTTCTAATATATCATTAGGAATGATTCATGGAGGACTTTGATGGTGCAAATGTTTGACTTTATCAAAGTACAGTTAGGATTATATCTTTATGGAATGTTGGAATCATCCCATTATGACACAAAAAGGATCATAGTTGTTCCCCAACAAGAATTGTGTTATATTTAAGCCTTCTCAAGGAATGTTGAAATTTTAGTATGCTCTTACAGTCTTGTTCTTATCTATATAGAGGTGGAGTACTACCTTTCAATCTTGAAATAGGAAGTATGATGCCTTCACCTAATTATATTTCAACATTCATCCATATGCTCATTACAAGCACCACACCTCTACACATGATAATACTTTAGTTCCTTGACAAGTTTGTGAAGCTTGAAAGGAGATGATGACAATGTGGGAATTCGAATTTGGACTCTTCTTATTCTTCCTTACCCCTTAATTAGAATCAAGTTGGAGATTCAATTAAATAATATATTTTAATTTTTTCCTCTTCCAAGAGTAATGAATCTTCAATTTTAGGCTAACCATTCTAATCCTAATGAAGATATGGATGTGGTGACCTTTAAGCTTCTTTGAAAATGTATAAATGGAATCAACTCAAAGTTGATAGAAAAAATCATAGGCATACATCTCACCCATGAATTTATCCAACTTGTATGGGCTCAAGAAATACATATCTCCTATGACTTTTCCCAAACTATATGGATTCAAGGGCATAGTGTATCTTATCACATGAATCACATAGTCTTCCACTTTCACGTTGTTGTTGTGAGTGAAGAAGATACATTTGGCCTTGCTTTTCCTTATGCTTCATCTTTATTCTTGGTATCATAAAGTTTTGTCATGGGAAAAGAGGAGAGTGTTGGGAGCTGAAAAATCAAGAGCAAGAACATAGCAAAAGAAGCAATGACAAAAATAGTAGTTAAAGTAATCCAAAATGAGTAAACTAGATGGATCATTGGCCCAAGCAGAAAGGTGAGGGGGTATACGCCCAAGGTTTCCAAATAAGATAAGAAGAACAAGCCAACAAACACATGTAGTATAATCATTGTGTTGTTACTATTGTGCTTAGATTTGGGAAGAAAAGAGATCCAAACTCTTTTGAGAAGTTATCAATTAGGTGTATTATGATCGAGAAAAATGAATAAAACTTGGAAGTTGATGTTGGAAATTAATCTTCAGTCAACATTTCTTTCACCTACCCCCACGTCAACTTGCAAACTATTTTTGACCTGTCAGCAATTACTTTGGAAGGTAATTTTGAATTTAAATTTTGAGCATTCATTTTCATGGGCTTGAAAATGAGACAAAAGAATAGAATGTTATGGCAAGTTTTAGAGAGCCAATTTTTGGGATTGAGAAGAACCTACAATAGTAGAAGGAGAATATTCAACAGAGAGCAAGGAAACAATAGTAGAGAGTAGAAGTGAATGTGCAACAGAAGTAATAGATGAATAACAGACAACTACAATGCTACAGTCATCTCCAAATTGAGTGTGTGAAAAACACCAGGTATAATTAAACAATAGTCTAAACAAAATATAA
Organism: Sequoia sempervirens; assembly: GCA_007258455.2. Lineage (NCBI taxonomy): Eukaryota > Viridiplantae > Streptophyta > Pinopsida > Cupressales > Cupressaceae > Sequoia > Sequoia sempervirens. Next base: position 1,239,321,464 of record VDFB02271358.1, read on the forward strand.
AATATTTTGTATTGTAAAACAAAGCATGTACTCTATATTTTTGTAATTTTGGAAATCAAGGAAATATAAATCAATATTTTTTGATGTGTCTACATTCTCTATATATTTTTTTTTCCTTCATTCTATCAGAGCAGTGTGATATTGTATTGCTACCCCCTACCAAAAATTGGTATCATAACTATATTTTTCTAGGCTGTTAGATCTTTGTGGGTGTTCTGGAAAATCCCTATATTCTCTAAGCACTAATTAGCCTTCTTTAGTCTAAGAAGAATGATAGGTGGTAACAACAAAGGTTGGCAGAAACCACCAAATTTTTATGGGTAGAACTATGATATTTGGGTTAAGAAGATGAAAACTATATTGGTTGCAAATGACCTATGGTATCTAGTCATTAATAGTTTCATTGGTACTATAGACCCAACAACTTATGTAGCCCTGTCAAATGCCCAAAAGAATCAATTTAAGGAAACCCAAATGAAGGATGTAAAATACCTCAGTTTGATTGAGGTAGCCTTGAAAAAGGCTATTTTCCCCTGCATTTCAGTAACAAACTACTCAAAAAAATCATGGGAAATACTCCAAAATAGTTATAAGGGGACTGACAAAGTGATATTGGTAAAAATCCAACTACTACTAAGGAGAGATTTTGAGACTTTGCAAATGAAAGATGGTGATTCCATTTCAGACATCCACACTAAGGTTTTTACCTTGATTAATCAACTAATAATTAATGGAGAAACAATGGAAAACCAAAGGATTATTGAGAATATTTTAAGAATTCTAACCTCTAGGTTTGATCCCATAGTCATTTCCATTGAAAATTATAAGGAGCTATCCAAAATTATTGTAGATGAGTTGATGGGTTCACTACAAACCCATGAGTAGTGGTTGAACAGATCTACTCCTTCCCTAGAGTAAGCCTTCAAATCCTAGACCAATGCAAGACGTCAAGGAAGAGGAAGAAACAACGGAGGAAGATGCCAAAGAGGTAGAGGAAGAAACAACTAGCCTACCAAGAAAATAAGAAGAAGAACAGTTCAAATCAGAGGTATGAAAAAAGAAATATTTAATATTATTACTGTCATAAGTTTTTTCATTATGCTAGTGAGTGTAGGAAGAAACAACGCCACCATGCGGGTCAAAATGCTAATGTAGCAAATGAGAACAAAGATGAAAATGAAAAATAGTCAAATGTATTTATTGTTTGCAACCTTACTGAGCACACTAGTGATGAATTATGGAACTTAGATAGTGCTTGCAGCAACCACATGAGTGGTAACAAAAACTTTTTTTCCTCCATAGGTAGCAGCATAAAAACTAAAATTAAAATAGGAAACAATAAGAAAGTTCTTATCATGAGAAAAGATATAGTCAACATCCAAACCAAGAATGGTGAAAGGAGGAAGATCCAGGATGTTTATTATGCCCCTAACATAAAACATTACCTATTGAGCATTGGACAAATGGTCCAAAATAGTTATAAAATCTGATGGAGAATGGAGAGTGCATGATATTTGATAAAGGAGGCAACAAGAAAGTGATTGTAGTAGTACATATGACAAGAAACAAAAATTTTCCTCTTCAGATGCATATAGAATCTCTAGCACTCACAACAATAGGACAACCATCCTCTTTGGAGTTCACAGCAGTAGAACAGTGATCATCAATAGAACAACAATATTCCTTTAGGACAGTAATAAAAAACCCATCCAAACTTTGGCATTTGAGGTATGGGCACTGAAGTTTTCCTATTTTGATTTTGTTATCCATGTAAGGCATGGTTAGAGGGTTTCCATTTATTATAGAACCTAATGGTAAATGTGAAGCCTACATTCTAGAAAAATAACACAAGCAACCCTTTCAATCAAGGTATTCTAGGAGAGAAAGAGCACCATTGGAGTTGGTGCACTCAGATTTGTGTGGACCCATGAAAACCCAAACCTTGGGTGGAAATCCTTATTTCATGACATTCATAGATGATTACAACAGAAAATTTTGGGTTTATTTCTTGAAAAATAAATAAGATTCCTTTGAGAAGTTTAAGTGGTTTAAGACCTCAACTAAAAAGAGAAGTGGCCACTATATCAAATCCCTAAGAATGGATAGAGGGGGAGAGTACATCTCCAAAGAATTTCTATTTTTTTTGTAGAAATGAAGGTATTGACAGAATAAAAACTTTGGTGGTATTCAACAAAACAAAAAATCTAGAGGTATTCAACAAAACAACTCTGAAGGTATTCAACAAAATAAAAACTCTAGAGGTATTCAACAAAACAACAAATTTGGAGGTGGATAGTAGATCAAAAACTCCAAAATTCAGCAAACCAGTAGCTTTGAAGGTTAGCAATACAATAGCTCCAAAGGTCAGAAAAATAGAAAATTTGAAGGTAATTCAAACCCTACACTCACATCTTTAATGCCATGAAGAACAAGGAGTGTGCAGGAGATCAATGAAAATACAAGCTATGTTGATTTTGATGATAATTTGGATTTTCCTTTATTTTCTTATAGTGATCCAACACACTTTGAGGAAGTTGTGAAAGAGGAGAAGTGGTGTAAGGCCATGGATGAAGAGTTGGATGCTATAGAGAGGAATGAAACATGGTAGCTAACTAATTTACCTAAGCGTGAACAAGTGATTGAAGTTAAGTGGATCTACTAGACCAAGTATACTATTGAGGGTAAGATTGAAAGACATAAAGAAAGGCTAGTTATTAAAGGATATAAACAACATGGAAAAGATTGTGGTGAGACATATGCACCAGTTGCAAGGCTAAAAATAGTATGGGCATTCGTAGCAATAGTATCCCAACATAATTGGAAGGTGTATCAAATGGATGTAAAGTCAACCTTCTTGAATAGAGTGTTGAAAGAGGAAGTGTATGTGGATCAACCACCTAGCTATGAAGTCCCAAGGCAAGAGAATAGAGTATATAGGATTCAAAAATCCCTCTACAGGTTGAAACAATCACCTAGTGCATGGTACATTAGGATAGACTCATATTTAGTGAGATGGTTTTAGCAAAAGCAACAATGAGCCCACACTTTACATCAAAGAAACTCAAGGTGAGATCTTGATTGTTGTTTTGCATGTAGATGATCTGATTTCACTAGAAAAAATGACATCTTCATTGTTGATTTCAAAGAGGTAATGAAGTATGAGTTTGAGATGACAAACTTAGGTCTATTGAGATATTTTCTTGGGATTGAAGTCCAACAAACAAAGTATGGCATATTTATTTCACAAATTGACTATGCCAAACATATTTTAAGGAGATTTAAAATGGAAAATAATAAGCATTCCCCAACACCAACAACTACAGGTCCGAAACTAAGCAAAGAGTACAATAACAATGAAGTGAACCAAACCCTCTACAAAGCATGGTTGAAAGTTTGATGTACTTGACATCTACTAGGCCTAATTTGATGTATGTAGTAAGCCTAGTTTCTAGGTTCATGGAGAAACCTAAGGACACACATTGGAAAGCAAGAAAGAGGATTTTGAGATATGTGAATGGTACAATAGGTTATGTAATTTTGTATGGTGTATCCAATGAGTTTAAGCTAGTTTCATGGACAGTGATTGGGTAGGTAATGTAGATGATAGGAAGAGCACATCGGGATATGTATTCCATATGGATTCAGGTGTGATCTCATTGGCATCCAAGAAGCAACCCATTGTCTATCTCTCCACACTAGAAGCTGGGTATATTGCAACAAACACAACATGTTAGGCTATTTGGTTGTGAAGAATCCTTGTAGACTTGAATGAGCAACAAGAAGATGCCACAACCATTAATTGTGAAAACATGTCTTCAATATCCCTAACAAAGAATCTAGTCATCCACAGATGAAGCAAGCACATTGAGATTCATTATCATTTCATAGGGGAGTTGGTAGAACATGGTGAGATTGAAATTCAATATTACAGATCTAAGCAACAACTCATTGATATTTTTACCAAGGCATTTCCAAAAGATTATTTTGAATGCCTAAGAGATAGGCTTGGCATTGTGGACAATTTTTGAAGGTGTGCAATCCAAGAAAGGAAATAAATTTGTAACTTTGGAGATCACTTCCAAAAAGAGAATTACAGAATGAAATCTGACTTTATGATGCAAGGGCATCATCTTCCCCTTTCATTTCCTTTTTTTTCTTTGTTTATTTTGGTCTTTCAAGTTTAGTTGTTGGTTTTGCAAACTAGTTAGAGGAAATAAAACTCCTTTGGTTTTGTTTGAAGATGGATAGTTTGGTTTATTTCTATCGTTGTTATTTCATGTCGTCGTTGGGATAGGAAATTTATGTTGTTATTTCCTATCATCGTTGGGACAGGAAATATGTGTAGTCAAAGTTATTGGTAGAATACACTCCCGGTTGGTTAACTATCATCGACAGTTGGGATGCAACCATTGTGGTATCAGTTTGGAGATTCCGATCACAGTTGTTATTTGTATGTGGTTGATCACAAAGTCTCGATTGGTCGTGGTTTAGAGAAGTCTATACAAGAAAAGAAAACAGTCGACAAGAGGCTGAGTTTGTAGAGAATCGGGTGTGAAGCCAGAAAGATAGGATTGTTTTGCTGCACTAGGAAAGGTCGACTAATGGAAAATGTTTTGTCTTGTATTGTAATGAGAGTGTAACAGAGGAGAGTCAAGATGATTGTTAATAAATTCTGCATTCATATACTTCCTTTCATTCATTGAATTGGATTTTTTAAGACTGTTAAGGAGTCATCCCGAACTTCCTATCATTATTGTTGAATTTATCTTTGTTTGAATTCATTGTGAAGTTGATCTATTCTATGATCAGCAAGGTTTTCCATCATTTGTTATAAGATCCTGAAGTGATTGGGCGTTGGTGAGTAATCAGAATGCCTCCAATGAGAATGGGCAAAGGAGGACCCTGAGGTAGAGGCAAAAGATACTATGGTGAGGGAGTTCCTGAGATGATGCAACATCTAATTGCAAGAATGGAAGCCCTAGAGAGAGCACAAAGAAGAGAGACCCCGACAGAGGGTGCAAGTGATGAGGAGGAAGAAAAATAGAGAGAAGATAATGAGGAAGGACAAGTGGAGAAGCAAGAAGGATTTGAGGAAAGACTATTGCAAACAGTCATGAATGTGGGTTCTAAACCCAAAGTAGAGATTCCAACTTATGCAGGAAGCCTCAATGGTGAATATTTGATCGATTGGATCAATGACTTGGATAAGTCTTTTGAATATGAGGGTGTGGAAGAGGAATGGAGAGTGAATTTTTCCTCCACCAGATTGAAGGGCCATGCTGCCATGTGGTGGGACTTTGTCGAGACTGAGAGAAGGAAGAATAAGGAGAAGATCAACTCTTGGGATCGAATGGTGGCCAAGTTGAAGGCCAAATTCCTTCCAAGTGATTATCAAATTAATCTCTTTAATAGACTACAAATTTTAAAGCAGAAAGATATGTCTATGAAAGACTATATAGAGGAATTCTACAAGTTGGTAATCAAATCAGGACATGGTGAGGAAGATGTGGAGAAAATAGCCTGATATGTGAATGGTCTCAAGTATAGTTTACAAAATGAAATAAGCCTTATGTCCCCTAGAAGCCTAGAAGATGCTTATCAACTTAACCTAAAGGTAGAAGAGAAGTTACAAAGGAAGAAAATTTTGCAAGAGAAGAAGAGAGGAAGAGGCTTTAGAGGAAGGGGGCAGCAAAAAAGTAGGGGGCAGTAGCATCATCAAGGAGAAGATGCTGGAAGTTCAAATGGGACAACCAATAATGAGAGAGGTGGTTATCAAAGCAAAGGGGGAAGGTCTTATGGAAGGGGTGGCTCACAAGATGAAGGTAGAGGATTTGTTGGAAAATGTTTTCAGTGCAACCAATATGGGCACAAGAGTTAGGAATGCTTTGAATCATCTCAAGAGGGACATTCAAAATTTGAGAGGAGTAATCAAATTGTACATTCTGATCAAGAGAGTGTGAGGTCACCAGTACAACACCAAGATGAACTAGAATCAGGTGAGTCCTTATTTCTCAAGAGGGTGTTGTTGAAGCCACAAAAAGAAAGTCAAGAGCCAATTCAAAGGAGAGAATTGTTCAAAACTAAGTGTAAATGTTGTAAATTCATTATAGATAGTGGTAGCACAAATAATATTGTTGCAACTGAGATGGTAGAAAAGTAAAATCTGAAAAGGATTAAACACCCCTCTCCGTACACGGTGTCTTGGTTACAAAAATGTCATCAAATATTGGTTAGTGAGTAGGCCTATGTTGATTTTCAAATTGGGAGCTATAAAGATAGTGTTTTATGTGATGTAATACCTATGGATGTGTGCCATGTTTTGCTTGGAAGAATGTGGCAATTTGATAGGAAAGTGGTGCATGATGGAAGGGAGAATACATATACCATTGAGAGAAGCATACCTTGTTTCCCATAAGAGAAAAAGAAGAGGACAATAGTATTAGTAGTAGTAGTAAGGTAATGGTGGTAAGTGGTAAGGAATTTCTTCATGATTTGAAAGAAGAGGAAGTAGGGTTTTCGTTGGTTCTTAAACCTAGATGTGTAATGAATTCTACAAGACTTGATGATTTTCCTATTGAAGTACACGATATTTTGAATGAGAATATGGATATTGTTGCATCTGATTTTCCTAATGAATTACCTCCTATGAGAAGCATTAGCCATCATATGGATTTGATTCCAAGAGCTAGCCTTCCAAACAAGGTTGCATATAGGTTAACACCTATGGAAAATGAGGAGATAAGGAAGCAAGTAGAGGACCTCTTGAAGAAGGGTTTGAGAAGGGAAAGCCTAAGTCCTTGTGTTGTTCCCATAGTAATTGTGCCAAATAAAGGAGGGGAATGGTGTATGCGTATTGATTCAAGAGCTATTAATAAGATTACTATAAGATATAGGTTTCCTATACCTAGAATAGAGGATCTAATGGATTGTTTGAGTGGATCTATGTATTTTTCCAAGATAGATTTGAAAAATGGCTATCATCAAATAAGAATCAGACTGGGGGATGAATGAAAGACAAGTTTTAAGACTAGTGATGTGTTGTATGAATGGCTAGCTATGACTTTTGGATTGTCTAATTCCCTTAGTATGTTTATGAGACTAATGAATGAGGTTTTGAAACCATTCCTTGGTAAATTTGTGATTGTATATTTGGATGACATTTTGGTGTTTAGTAGGTCTAAAGAGGAGCATATAGAACATTTGAAGTAGGTTTTGAAGCGGCTACATGAAGAGAAATTGTAGATCAGTCTGAAAAAGTCTATGTTTATGTAGGCTGAACTAGTTTACTTGGGATTTGTGGTGTCCAAAGATGGGCTAAAGATGGATAAAGAGAAGGTTCTAGCCATACTTGATTGGCCAACACCAAGAAGTGTAATGTAGGTAAGGATTTTTCATGGTCTTTCTAGTTTTTATAGAAAGTTTATAAGAAATTTCAGTCATGTAGTGGCACCTATACTGGAGACTATTAAGGGGAATAAAAGACCATTTGTTTGGAGTAAGGGGGCTGAAGAAAATTTCAGATTTATTAAGAAGAAGGTAAGTGAGCAACCCATTCTTTCTTTTCCTAATTTTGACAAGGTGTTTCAATTGGAATGTGATGCTAGTGGGTTGGCTATTGGGGCAATCCTAAGTCAAGAAGGTAAACTAGTAGCATTCTTTAGTGAGAAACTCAATGATGCAAAAATGAAGTATTCTTCTTGTGATTTGGAATTCTATGATTTGGTTCAAGATTTAAAAAAATGGAGACATTATTTGTTACCTAAATAATTCATTGTATACATAGATAACCATGCTTTACAGTTTATCAATAACTAACACAAGTCAAATCAAAATTCCAAGCGGATTGAGTATCTTCATAGTTTTAATTTTGTTTTGAAACATAAGAGTGGCCAAATGAATAAAGTTGTTGATGCTCTAAGTAGGAAGAATTTTCTGTATGTGAAATACAAACTAACAGTGTGGGGTTTGAAATTTTGAAGGAATTGTATGCAGAGGATGCATATTTTAAAGAGGAATTCACATCCTCCCATGATCCTATTTGTAGGAACAGAGAGCCATGGATGGATTACATGATTCAAGAAGGTTTGTTGTTCAAGGGGAAAAAATTGTGTATCCCTAGAGGCTCCATGAGAGATAATTTTTTGCAGGAAAAGCATTGTAGTAGTCTTGTTGATCACTTTGGACATGATAAGACTTATATACAATTGAGCACTTATTATTATTGGCCAACGATGCAAGCGGATGTGAAGAGGTATGTGGAAAGGTGCAGAATTTGTCAACATGCTAAAGGGAGAAGTCAAAATGTTGGGTTTTATCAGCCATTACCAGTTCCAACTAGGCCTTGGGACTCAGTGAGTATGGATTTTGTTTTGGGTTTGCCTCATACACAAAGGGGTAATGATTCAATCTTTGTTGTGGTAGATAGATTTTCAAAAATGGTGCATTTCATACCTTGTAAGAAGACTAGTGATGCCACTAACATTACTAATTTTTTCTTTAAAGAAGTTGTAAGGTTGCATGGTATTCCAAGAAGCATAATTTATGATAGGGATACTACTTTTGTGGGTCATTTTTGGAGGACCCTATGGAAGAAATTGGGCACAAATCTGAACTTTAGTTTTTCTTATCATCTACAAACAGATGGTCAAACTAAGGTTGTGAATAGAAGCCTTGGTAATCTATTAAGGTGTCTTGTTGGTGGTTCACCCAGGAGTTGGGATTTAATGTTGGTATGGGTTGAATTTTCCTATAATTATTCTCCAAATAAAAGTACTGGTTTCAACCCTTTCTATGTGATGTATGGAATGCACCCAAGAGGTGTGTTTTAACTTACAGATCTTGCTGGAATGAAGAAGAGTGTCGATGGAGAGGATTTTTGTCAAGTCATTCATGAAATTCAAGAAAGGGTGAAACAAAACATAGAAGCTAGGAATCAATAATACAAAAAGTATGTTGATCAAAAGCGGAGGCAATTACAATTTCAAATTAGAGATCTTGTCTTGACTCACCTTCAGAAGGAGAGATTTCCTACCAAAACATACAATAAACTCAAGATGAAAAAGATTGGCCCCTACCAAATACATAGGAAGTTCTTTGCCAATGCATATGAGATTTACCTGCCTGTAGATTTGAATATATCTCCTATTTTCAATGTGGTAGATTTGTATCCATATAAGGGGGATATAGAAGTGGATGGAACTGAAGCAACAATTTCATCTCTTGAAGAAAAATCTAGAATAGTTTATGCTCCACCATAGATAGAATGCATTTTGGAAAAGCAGTTACTGAAGAAGACCCGTAAGCATGAGTACTTTAAGTATCTCGTCAAGTGGAGCAATCGTCCCATTGAAGATGATTCCTAGCTCACAAAGGATGAGATCAATTAGAAGGGTCATTCAGTTGTAGACCTCATGACCAGGAGCTCATGAATCTTTTCTACCTGGGGATTTTGATGTAGAGGTATCATATTCCCCTTTCATTTCCTTTTTTTTCTTTGTTTATTTTGGTCTTTTGTTTAGTTGTTGGTTCTGTAGACTAGTTAGAGGAAATAAAACTCCTTTGGTTTTGTTTAAAGATGGATAGTTCAGTTTGTTTTTTTCATTGTTATTTCTTGTCATCGTTGGGACATGAAATCTATGTTGTTATTTCTTGTCATCGTTGGGACATGAAATCTATGTCGTTATTTCCTGTCATCATTGGGACAAGAAATTTGTGTAGTCAAAGTTATTGGTAGAATACACTCCCAGTTGGTTAACTATCATCAACATTTGGGATACAACCGTTGTGGTGTTGGTTTGGAGATGTCGATCACAAAGCCATGGTTGGTCAAGGTTTAGAGAAGTATGTACAAGAAAAAAAAAAAGTTAACAAGAGGTTGAGTATGTAGAGAATCGGGTGTGAAGCTGGAAAGATAGGATTGTTTTGCTACACTAGGAAAGGCCGACTAATGGAAATTTTTTTGTCTTATATTGTAATAGGAGTGTAACAGAGGATATTTCAAATAATTTTTAATAAATTCCACATTCATATACTTCCTATCATTCATTGAATTGGATTGTTTAAGACTGTTAAAGAGTCATCATGAACTTCCTATCATTATTGTTGAATTTTTTTTTTTTGAATTCATTGTGAAGTTGATTTGTTTTGTGCTCAACAAGGCTTGCCATCACTTTAGATTAAGGGGGAGTGTTGGAAATTAATCTCTAGTTATCATTTCTTTCACCTATCCCCACATCAACTTGCAAACTATTTTTGACCTTCCAACAATTAATTTGGTACGTAATTTTGAATTTAAATTTTGAGCGCCCATTTTCATGAGCCTAAAAAATAAGACAAAAGAATAGAATGTTACAATGAGTTTTAGAGCCAGATTTTGGGATTGAGAAGAACCTGTAGCAGCATAAGGAGAATATTCAGCAAAGAACAAAGAAATAGTAGCAGAGAGCATAAGGGAATGTACTATAGAAGCAACAAAAGAAAAATAGGTAGCTACAACACTACAGTCAGCTCTAGATTGGGTGTGTGAACAACACTAGGTATTAGATAGTAGTCCAAATAGAATATGGAATATTTTGATTATAAAACAAAACATGTACTCTATATTTTTGTAACTTTGGAAATAAAGGAATATATAAATTAGTAATTTTCTGCGTGTCTACATTCTTTGCTATCTTTCTCTGTAGTTCTATTTTTTCCTTCATTCTATCACAATAGTGTCATATTGTATTGCTACCCCTTGCCAACAGTTGATCCATTTTGTTAATGACTATTGCTAATTTGTGGCTATGATGCATCTTAAGGATCCTTATGGTGGGAATCAGAGGGGGATCATCACTAGAACCCAGAGAGCGACATAAGGGGCTCCATATCCTTTGGTGCTTATATTTATATCATGTAAAAGAAAATATGCTATGGAAATCACTTTCACTATGGGAATGCCTCAACTTCACGCAAGTAAAAAATGGTGACATCTCACAATAACATCAAAATTCCCAACACTTCCACTATGGATATGAATGATATCTTAAAGTGGGCCAGTGACATTGTGCATCCCCTTTGCTTAAGTTTTTCACCTTTTCAGCTTAGCTTATGCTTCGAGGACCTCATGCGATTCAAACAAATGCTTAGAAACCAAACCAAAGTTTTCAAAGAGTTTGAATCCTTGCAACTAGGTAGAGCAAGGAGGCCAAAGTTAATGAGAATAAGTTCAATGGAAAATCATCACCATACATCTTTGAAAGCTCACATGAAGCCAAAATTATGTTGGGATACCATAGGACATGTAAACTGCTATGTATGTAACAATTATTCCCAATAGTCCGAGCTAAAAGTACACTTAGTCAATTATAAGGTGTTGCTTTCTTAACCAATCTCTAGATCTATTTTCTTATCTTGTTCCACAAAAGGACTACAATAATAGCCCTTATTATTAGAAGAGATAAATACATCTATTTGGATGAGTTTTTCAATTTGTGGCATACATCTCTTTGATAAGTTTTTCAAATTGCACCAGCTATCCTAAATAAAGTCTTGTGGGCATACATCTCATCCACGAGTTTTCCCAAATTGTATGAACTCATGACACACATCTCTCCCTCGAGTTTGTCCAAATTGTATGGATTCAAGGGTATACATTTCTCTCATGAGTTTTCCCAAATTGTATGGGATTTTCATATTAGGAATGAAATGAGGCTTAACACATTGTTTGTTGTGTGTTTCACAATACCACCAACACCTCTTTGGGTATTGTCCTTCGAATTCAAAAAATAATTTAGATCACCCCTTAAAGATGATGATTGGCATTTCAAGTGCATAGGTTTTTTTTTTTCTTCTTTCCTAGCTACAATGAGATAGAAAGTATCTTTGTTGTTTCTCTTCTCATTTAAAACTTATTATAGAGGGACAATTTTATAATTAGTACTTGTTGCCTTCTCTTTCAATATTGAATTGAACTACCATACTTAATTTGACACCTACCATACCATTACCTGTTCTTCTTGTTCATTTCCTTATTATAATTTTTCCAATTATTAATAACCCACTAAAAAATAAGATAAAGGAAAGATTTTATCACACTAACTTTTATAACCATAAAAGGAAACTTTATAAAGTTTAGTTGCATCGCTACAATAATAATATATCCAATACATTTTGAAGATGAAGCATAAAGCTAACGAATTCATTATAAAAACATTCAAAACCATCAACTCAACTTTAGAGAATATAACAAAATTGCAATCTAAAATATGAAACGCTAAAGTAAACATATTATAAGCCATAAGGTCTAAATGTTTAATAAAATGTTATTTTTAAGTGAACACGTTGATTTTAACCAACTGAACATAAGACGAGAATAAGAATTCCATGGAAAACAAAAGCATCTCACATTTACACAACTTTTCTCTAACTATTTCCCAAATTCTTCAACATTATTATTACCAATCAATTGGCTTATTAGAAAAATTCATAAATCTTAAATAAAAGTTTGTAATAGCTGAAAGGGAAATTTTGAAGTACTTAGGGGAGAGGGGCCTATAGTGGAGCACCCTAACTTCATCTTTCTCAAAATCCTATGTGGAAATTTCAAATCACTCCCAATTTTGTACAACAGTTTATTTGGCAACTCACATGCTTCTATATTTCATTTTAGGGCCACATCATCAAATATGATGCCACATTAGCATGCTTTTTGTTGAGGTATCCAAAAAGGCCCAAAAAATAGTGAGACCGATAGTGATGCACTAAGTCATGTTTTATTGGTGTGTTGATGTGGCATCACATGATTTGTCAATTTATGTACTTTATAGAAAAAAGGTGTTTTGCAATTGGATATTATGGTGCTCCACTATGGGGCCCACTAAGGACTACTTCTATCCCCACTATTGGACTCCGCTCCACTATTGGACCCCACTCCACTGTTGGACCCCGCTCCACTATGGGCCCCTCTCCTCTACCTACAAAAAATATAATGTATACTTCTAGAACTTAAACATGTAAATTCATCCACATTTCTTACACAAACTAGTCCCACCAATATTTACTACCCATCCTTGTGCTTATCTCTCTATATTCTCACCATCTAAATTTCACTTACCTTCAATCCTTGCAATGTATATTCTCAATCCTCATGGTGAAATTTGATCCAACGCTAGGAGTAATAACAGTGATATGAGATTTGTAACCACTAGAAACCCAATATCAAAGGAAAGAAAAAATACATGTGGTCAATTGGCAATCCCCTAAAATAATCTTGGCATAGGAGTACCTTGCTCATATTAATTTAAACATTATTATAAGCATGCATGTAGTAATGTAGCTAGTCAGACAATTTTATTTTTTTATGAAGTTATGAGTGTTACCATGATATAGCTAATGAACTTAAGCATTTAGGAGGAAGAGAAACCTTCCAAAGAATGAAAAGAAATACAAGCTTCAATAGTAGATTGTTGATTGAGGGAAGTTAATTTTTTTTTTTGAATCTAAAATTCCTTGGAGTCATTAGGCACCATGATAGATTCAATGACATATAAGCATTTCTCTTGGAATTTGTGACCATTTCTCATGTTTTCTCATAATTATAACATATTCCCTTAGTCAACTATTCTCTACTATATTTTCTTTGGAGAGCTAATGAATTGTGTTGGGTTTAGTTCATTTATTTGATGCCTCTCTTTTAAGTTTGAAAGAGGAGGAACTAGCTAGTTTTCACTACATTAAACAATTGTCCTCCAGAAGCTATGCCAAGGATAGAGCATCCAATAGGTACTTTGAGAGCACCAATGAAACAAATATGGAAAAATGATTCCTCCAAGCAAATAGTCTATTTTTCTATTTTTTCAAGCTCATTTTGACATGAGAATCTCTACTCGAAGACCCTCTTTGGTAGTATAAATATTGAAAAATATGGAAAAATGATTCTTCCAAGCTAATCGTTTGGTTTGTCATTTTCTCAAACTAATTTTGATATTCTTTGACTAAATGCATTTGGCATAATTTAGTGAGTGCATTCGAAGAAAGTATTCATTGGCACTATCAAGGAATTTTTTAGTGGCTATATGTCACCATTTGAGTAATTTTTCATTTCTACCCTCCAAATTTAATTATTTTAGGTTCGTTAGAAGTGTCCAATTTCTCTATATTTGATCTATTTTTATTAATATTGAAATTTAAAATTAACTTGAGTAAGAAAATTTAATTCTTGAAGATGGATACATATCACACTATTGTATATAAAAAATCAAGCCTTGATCTCCCCAGTTTCTCAAGAGATATTTTTATTTTTTTATACTTGCCTCATTTTGACATCTTTGTTTAATTATTATATATTAACAATTGTAACATAAAAAAAGGGATCCTAGGTCTTAAATGCAAAGAACCTAAGATTCAATGGGTCTTTTTCCACATTACATTAGGATGTAGATCACAAGGTGAAAAGATTGACTTTTAACATCAATGGTTAGCCAATTAGACCTGGATATACATCTAAAGGGGGGTGGGAATGGATTAGAAATAATTTGAAATGGTTAACTTAATGATCCTTTATGCCCTAATATGAAAAATGCAAGATCATGATAACTGCTAAATAGAAATAGTCAAGTTCTAGTAGACATGGAAGGTGTAGATGATTGTGTACCCTCCCAAAAAAATTGTTTTTGTTGTGTCTACAAGGACTCATTCATGTCCCACTGGTGAATGGGCCTTTGTACAAGGGTCTTGCTCGATTTTTTGGGTCCTCTCGTGTCATATCCAAGCTTCTATTTTTTTCCTATTCCACTATCAAAATGTCCTAAATAAATTACGTAGGTGAGTTTTCATGTCTTGACAACTTTGATGACAACAAATGTAACAATGCAAAATAGATCTTCAAGCTCTCTTCAATCCTCCTCAAATTTGTAACTTGCACATTCACAAAGAGGGAAAATGTTGTGCCATATAAGAGCTTGCCTCAGTCAAACCCCGTGTAAGTGTTCCCACTTCCACAATGGCAATGTCAATGATAAATTGATAATGTAATGGAATGAATGATGAAATCACAATGTTTTGCAACTCACCACCCTTTAATGGTTGCATTAAAGGACTGAAGACATACACATCACCACAAGGAATTGCATCTTGCTTTTTTTAAATGCTTGAATGCTTTGGAGACCTACAAAACGATGTTAATCTTCACAAAATAATGAAAACATGATAACATAAATTCACAAACACTTTAAATTGTTGTAATAAAGCTCTCAAATGCTACTTCTTGAATTCTCTTGATAATAATGCTTGATCATAAGTTCTCCAAATTGTGTTCTAGTTTCAAATAATGAAAAGAATAGGTATTTATAGGCATTTATTTAATTTCCCAAAAATTAGATCATGATAGCCAACATTTGCAAGTTGAATTTTGAATATTAAATTGCCTCAAAAATAGCCCATATTTCCAAGACACACAGTTTCAGGGGCAACAAATGGGTTGTATGCATTTATTCAATGCTTGGTGCTTATTGAAAAATGAGACAAATGGGCTATAGAATGAATAATTTTAGGAAATTATGGGGTCAATTAAGCTCAATAATTTAGGAGGGACAAAACACAATGTAAAAGTGTAAGCATATACACTTTTTTACAGTACATTTAGCCCCAACTTTAGTGAGAGTATGATCTTACACTCAAACTCACACTAAAATAGAGATAATTATATGTCAAGAGGTGTCCAATTGTACAAATGTTGAGGATACATGATTAAAAATGATCTAGGGGGAGAGCTCCAACATAAGCACAAAGGAACAAGCATGCATGTAAGAGACATGTAGCAGGACAATATACACATACATGTCAAAAGACACGAATTGAACATGATGAAAACACATGAATATAATATATGGATGATAATAGAATGAAAAAAAATACAATATAAACATGATGCAAACATGAAGAAGACACATGAAAACATAAATACAAGGTTAGTACTAAAGATTTGAGTTGGTAAGGAAAAGAGACCTCAATCTTAAATTGTCTCAAATACCAAACATCATCCATCAAATAAAGAAAATGATCCATGAGGACTAAATTCATACACATCACTCATGGCACACATGGCTCCACTGGCAAGTAAGTTGTATTATGCTAGGTGGCCATGAAATACATTACTCACAAGGGCTAGTTAAGTCTGATATTCACTAGGTAAGCCCCCAAGACAAAGTAAAATGTGAGACACAAACTAGGTCTATAATGTGTGCCGACACGAAGGTGGAAAAATTGGAAGGAAGCATTAGGTTTATTGGTGTACATATCCATTTTTCAAACCATAGTACTAAGAGTTATACTTCTTGATAGCCTTGATAAGGTGCCACAAAAATTATCAAAATGCTATGCTAATGCTTACACTAGGTTTAGTCTGTGAACAAAGTGAAGACAAGAAAATGGTGTCTTAGCAGATAAAATAAATAAAAGGCTTAATGTTTCAGAAAATGGTTCAATAAAAATAAAAGGTTTAATGTCTTAGAGAACAAAATAAAAAGGCTTAATGTTTCAACAGATTGAATAAAAATAAAAGGCTTAAAATCTCAATGGATAGAATGGAAATAAAAGGCTTAATGTCTCAGCAAAAAAAACAGGACAGTGTCACAAAACCTCAAAGGATGTTGTAATAGCATCGCCACAAAAGGTTAGAATAAAAAAATATCAAAGGGGCCTTGCTTAATTCATGAAAGGTCACACCTTAGGGAATATCACACTTAACATCACCACCAAGAGAGGACTAACCAAGGAATCAAATATTCACATCTTAGAGAATACTAATCATAGTGTAAATCGGGGTAAAATTATCAAGGTTAGGAAATAATGTATATAAATCAAATCCTAGTAAATAATGAAGCACAAATAAGCATAAAGACATAAAACATAAAACAATATTACCAAAGAGTCTTCATGCCACTATTGATTCACCTTCATTGCACTTCTCCATTTTGCTTGATATAAATAATTGCCCTCAAATTTTGAGCATGCAAACAGGCCTAATGACAATGACAAAGCAAAATATTGAAGATTATTATGGACTAGGATGCACTTGACTTGATAGCTAAGTTGACAAGATAGCAAGATGTCTCTAGATAGCTTCTGGATAGATTGACAATGACAAAATAGATGCCTTTTATAGAATGCCAATATTTTCATGAAGGGTTAGGATTGAAAGGTTAATTTGACGTAAAGATCAATGGCCAAGAATGAAAGATGTAGTATCGAATAGGGTTAGTGCAAAATTAGGGAAAATGATAAGGATGGAAGGTTGAGATTAAATTATAAAATAATTTAATCAAGGGTAGAGGTTAATTGAGACATGGATGGATAAGATTTGATGTGGAAGATAAGATTGGCATGGACAAAGAGGTTATAGAGGAAATTTAAATGAATAATTAAATAATAAAATATTATTTAATTATAAAAGACATGTGAAAAGGTTGACCTTTTGAATTAAGTAATGATTTAATTCAAAATTAGGAAGATAAGGACAAGTTAGTAAACAATTAAATAAATAAAATTTATTTAATTTATGAAAGAAAAGGCTAAAGAATAATTAAATAATTAAAATAATTATTTAATTATAGTTGAAAGATGGATAAACAATTAAATAAATAAATAAGATTTATCTAATTGTAGTAGAAAGGGACATTAGTGACGTAATTAAATAAATAAAATTTATTTAATTAATCAAAGAGGAATAAAGATAGTAATGAATTAATTAAATAACTAGAATTATTTAATTAATAGAAGACTTGTGACATTAGACAAGGGAATTGATAAGGAAAAATGGTATTAGCTAGTCTAGGACATTTTTCAGTGTCTACATTTTGCCCCTCTTTGATATAATGCAGTTTATTGCATTGTGTTAAAGAAATTTAATTCAGAAATATGCCCCAGTGTAAAGAGGATGAGGAAGGATGATGAGGAGGGTTGTGGAATGCCCCCTTGAGAGGACATGCGGGTTCAAATAACATGAGTGTGCTCTCGAAATGGATGAGAATACTAGAGGATGAAGGATAGAAGAAATGTTAGCATGAAGGATATGGAAGATAGTATGGCATTAGTAGAGACAACTTAAAGATGAATATTTTGCTATGCAAGGCTTTACATTAATCATCATTGGGTAGTAAAATGTGAAAAATGGACAACAAACACCAAGGTATGAGATAGACCAGGGTGTGCAAGGTTATCCACTTGCAAAACAGACAGTCGCAGACAAGAAATGTCCTAACTCATACTAAAGGAAAAGTTTCCCTAGTCTTTTTTCCAAGACAATTCGTAAACAATAGTCAAAGAAAAGATTCATGAGACATCATTGCTCCTCTAAATCCTTCATGAGACATCCTTGAGAGAGCTAGTAGCATAACTCAAAATAAAAAACCAAAAGGATAAGACAAAATAGTCCAACAAAGTCAACGACCATTCAAAGTGTTTGCCAATAATTGTTTGTCGATGTTTGACTGAATAGGTGATTGATGGGTTGATTGTTTTGACAAGGCCTGGTTTTAGGAGAAGAAACATGTCATATAAGATGTCAAGTCTGGTTTCAACCATGTGACAGCCTATATAAGGCAAATGACAAAGGTTGATATCACGACAAATGTTTGGTTTCAGGAAGGACACATCCTATATAAGACATAATGTTGATTGATTTGATGTTTGAGGTTGATTTAATGTTTGACTATTTTGACAATTTGCTTGTTTTGACTTGATGACTTGTCAGCTTGTTGTCTTGTTGATTCATGACTTGTTTGATGTTTTGATGACTGTCTATGTCCAAGTTGACAATGTCTAATTTATTGTGACAGATGCAACGAACCCTAAAGGACCGACCTAGGTGGCCTCGAGGGCTCATCGAAAAATGGCCTTGCCTACATAACAATGAATAGAGACCTCGTAGTTCAACATGATTTGACTCTTTTTTATTGACAAAGGACTTAATCATGGTTTGATAGTTTTTTTTGAAAAAATCCTAAGAGACTAACCTAGTGCCTCAGGGGCTCATCGATAGATGGTCTTGCCTATGTGATGTCATAGAGGCATCGTAGTTCGACAGGGCTTGAACCAACACTACTGACTTTTATTCTATTTTTGCGAGTTTTGACAGTTATTTGGATGTTTTTGTGTTTTTGACATGTTTTGATGTTTTTTGGATTTTTGAGGATATTTGTTTTTTTTGTCTTTTTGGGAATATTTGATTTTTTTTGTCTTTTTAATATAATGACCTCCAATAGTAGGTGTAGAATCCAACATTGAAGACATAGGTCAAGTATTTTCCCCCAGTCAGGTATGCGACCAATTTATTAGGAGTGGAATGGGATAGGCGTTATGGAAGGTGAAAAGACACATGATGTCAAGCATTATGATGGAAGACGCGAAGATGATGGAGGATAGATTTGTTATGAATGAAGGATGACTATAAGGATCATAACAAATGCATGTGAATGATGCCTACAAGCAAGCAAGCAAGCATGCACAATAATCTAAGGACAACCATGGTCTTGCTCCTTGTCAAGCTAAAAACCAATTGGCAGGTGATAATCATGATGACAACGTTGTTTGACATGGGAAGGACACATCTTGAAACAACATGAGGATGATGATAATGTGACTAAAGGATCAAGGTTTGCAACAAGGCTAAAAAAAAAGCCAAGGAATGTTTTGGATGATGCACTAGGATGCATAGCAAGATTGTATGGATTAGGCTGATTGCATTTGGAATGACTAACTTTAGGACTAGATAGGATTATGGAAGGGACTTGGATAAGGGGAAAACCAAGACATGTGATAGGTATGAAAGGATGATCATATGGTCTCCAAGGACTATATTGCATAAGGATAAAAAAAAATTCTCTAAGGTATGGGTTTGGATAAGGCTATGAAGGCAATGTCATGATATTTCATGAATAGTGTATGAACAAATGATAGACATGACAAAAGTTTTCCCAAAGCATGATTTATGTTTGTACCTTAGTCCTTATCAAGATGAAAGTGGTGGGAAAATGGATGGGAATGATATGGATTAAATGGATAGATGGAAAATGTCATGAGAGAGGTATGGGAGATGAGACAACTTCTCCCCAAGTACATAATAGTCCACATAGATAATTTCTCTTACACATGATGCCTATTTGCCAAGTTTTTATCATGGTACTTATCCAAAGTGCCATAAGAATAGTTTTCACTATTGGATGGAATTTTTCTCTTTACTATTTTATTTTTTTAGTGTCACAAAAGACACCTATTTGCCAAGTTTTCATCAAGGTGTCAATTTTTTTATTTTGTTTGTTTTGTATTTTTCTAGATGATCACTTTGATGGTGTTGATGTAGATGTCGGTGTCATGATGTGCCAATAGTAACCTTTACGAAGTAGTTGTCTTTTCAGGATCATAGCACTTATATACAACTGATTGATCTATCATTGTGATGCTTTTTTATAATAGGTTTGGCTTTGTTGAAATATGCACATCGTGATAGAGTTCCATGGGAGTCCTTATGATAAAGAGTTGCTGCCAAGATGCAATGGATTCGTGATGTGGGATATTTATACTTTAGGTGAGATGAAAGATTATGATGGTTGATGTTAGACCTGTGGATGGACTATTTGGCATTTTGGATGTAGGAATTTTTATTTTCCAAACTTGGGGTGGTGAATGATGGAGTTTGGAATTTTGATTGGGATAGTGTTTGGAACCATCACTTTTATATACCTTGTGTGATGGCCATTTTGAAGGAGGTGGACATTTATTATATGTGGGAGACCTCTTTTCTTGTGGCTCCACATTTTTATTGGATATTGGAATTGAACCTTTTCTTTACTTGATCCATTTTTCTTAGGATCCACTTTAACTATATTTGTCCACTTGGATTTTTGCATTCAATGGCCTTTGGTATTTTATTTTGGGCTTTAGGCTTGTAAGAATTTTGTGTTTGTTGGTTCCAATTGATGGGTTTAATTATGAGGGAATGATGGTTTCTAGTGTGGATGGAAGGAGTTTTAGCATAAACCTTATGAAAAGGACTACTCATGGCCTCCATTTTGATGTTTGTATTGGATAAAGCGTCCCCTAATATCATGGAGGTATCACTAACATCATTTGATTTTCTGATTGAAGAATAGCCAAAACCTTGATATCTAGGATTTTCATAAAACTTTAATGGTTCTCAAATGCCTTGCTCATGTAGGCCTGGTCCTCTTTCTTGATACCGCATGGTTTGAAATATTCTATTTGTGATGGGGTATTTGTTATTTTGGAAGAAATATGCGAATCCATCATTATGTATATGGAAACTAATGCTCAGAATCTTCTCCTCTATGAGAAATCCTGATTTGATAAAAGTGGATGATCTTAGTTGATGGGATATTTTGGATTTATCATTCATTGTGCTTGTTTCTGCTTGATCATTTGGGATATCAATTTGTTCCATGGTAGATTTTGTCTCTTCTTTTACTTGATCCATAGTAGCATTTTTATGTTCTTTTGTGACTTGATCAATGTCATTTATTTGATTATCTATGTGTCCAAAGGAGGAAAGTGTCTCATCTTGGGAAATGGAGGTGTTTGGAGTTTGGATAGGATCGGCTTCAAATGTTTGATCATTGATGTTATAAAGGTCGATAAGTGGATCACTTTGGGTTTCTTGTTCAATGGTAGGATCTTGATCAAAGATAGATTTGTCTTGGGTGACATGGTTGTCTAGAAGGATTTATTGGATAGACTTAAGGATAGGATCATGGGATGGAATAAGATCACAAGAAATAATTTGATCTTGACATAAAGGGGGAGTTGTGATGTCATGCTTTGGATTTTCCTTCTGACATATATCTAAGAGTTTAGGTAATGGAATGTGATTTTGGACATCGATATAATTTTCATAGCTAAACGTATTTTTATTGGATGGGTTCGTAGATTGGGATGAATTTGATTGAAATGGATTAGTTAATTATGGATTAGGATAGCATGTGGAGACTTGGAATGGATTGGTGGAAGGTTGGTTTCCCTTGTAAAGGTTAGGATAAGGATGTCTAATTGATGCTTGTTGTGGATCAATGGTATGGATTGTGTTAAGTGACTCTTGATAGTGAGGGTAGATGGATGGAGGACTAAATCTCATGGATGGTTGGTATGGAGGATTGATGAATTTCCTTTTGAGTCTAAGTATTTTTGGACTTGACCATTTCAAATTAATTGGTATTCAACTTGACTACAAAGCATATCAATGTAAATTAAATACATGGTACAGAGTTCGGATTAGGATGGAAAATGTGGATGAGAATTTTGACTTGGAGATGATGTGGATAGATTGAATTGGAGGAAACCTATATTTGTTTGTTTTTGAAATGTTCTAATGTTTTTGGATTTTTTAATTTTTTAATTTTTTTTTTTTTCAATTTTCAATTTTTTTGGTTTATGGGTTTTCTTGCTTGATTAATATTTAGATCTTGATTACACATTCACACACACAAGAAAATATTTGATGCAATATGTAATGAAAATGATTATGATAAGAAGACACTTCCAAGAACAAGAACAATCCTAGCAATTATTCAAGTGAGTAGATTGGCCAATGGTCTTAAACTAGGATGCACAAGGATCTAGGGATGTCCTCTTATATCGTGTGGGTATGTGAGGCCCAATTTTGTGAATTTGAAAGGATAATAATGCCAAAAAATTGGGAGGAGAGGGTAACCCACACTCAACCTTCACCTCCCAAAGGTATAAAGTTCTTTGGGGCTTAGCCAATATTGACAAGATTCTACTTCCAAGAGGCATGTCTTTAGATTCACCCCTCACTATTTATACTTCGCTGGAATGCTAGAGTTGAGGTCTCCCCTAGAGTGATCACTTCTCTAGGAAGCCCCCCTAAGAAGGTTACACAAAAGTGATTCAAATAATGCTTTTGATCTCCAAGATCATATGATACTATGAGGAGAGAATATGCATGTATTTGATCACACAAGCAATGTTCATTAACCTTAGAAATTGAAATGTGTGATGTGAAAATGAGAGTTTTGAAGAGTGATTTTGATTCCAAATATCATATTGAAATGTGAGGGAAGAGCATACACACCTCCAAACACAAACAATATCACTAAGCAATGAAAACACTTGTTCTTTTTAAGCCCAAATTGAAAGTGTGATATTGTGAACAAGATTAAGATAAAGATATTAGTTGAAAAGTGTGCACCTGTATGTTTTTTAGATCCAAATTTCTTTCCACTTGATCAAATTTTCCCTTTGGAGAGTTTATTTTTGTGCACCTTAACAAAACCAACAACAAAGCCAAAACCCTAACAAGATAATTGATCACTAATATTAGAGGGTTAAGTTAAAAGTAAAAAAAAAAAGAAATAGGATCTAATAATGAAACTTAAAACTCTTGCAAAAAATAGAAAATAATTTATGATGCAACAAAATAAATGAATATGAAAAAAAATATGCTCATCACTAGGTTGTAATTCTATTTTTTTTTTAATTCTTACCTAGTCAAGATAAATCTGGTTTTTGGAAATGTTTTTGGCATAAAAAATAAAAACATAGAGAATACACCCTTACTGAAATTTCAAGAACTTTCAAAAAATGTAAACAAATTTGAAAAATTTGTTGATTTGCACCCAAAAATGTAGATTTATGAAAAATCCCCAATTAAAAAAGATTTGATTTTTTCATAATTATTTTTAGCTCACAAATAAATCTGCAAAGAACAAACCCCCACTAAAATTTCAAGAGATTTCTAATTTTTTTTTTTTTTGAAGAATTCTCTAATTTGCTCCAAAAAATGTAAATTTATGAAGAAACCCTGATTTGATGTTTCATAATTATTTTTAGCTCAAAAATAAATATGCAAAGAAAAAACCCCCATTAAAATTGCAAGAGCTTTCTGAAAATATAAAAAATTCTAAAAAAATCTCTGATTTGCTCCAAAAATGCAAATTTACGAAAAAACCTAAAACCACCATAAATTACCAAAAAATAATGATATGACCTTAATTTTTCTTGTGTAGCCTCCTTATATGATCCATAGACTTCAGATAAAATACCATAGAAAAATATGTGGCCATTTGAAAATTATGGTGAAATATTTGAAACTAGAGTTTTGTCCAAAAATGATGCAAAACTTGTAACAAAAAGCTAACAAAACCTACAAAAAAGTAAGCTAGATCAAGTGAACTAAGTCCAACTCCAAAATTCTTCAAAATTTCTCAAAATATTAAGCCAAAAATCAGTTAGGGGGTTCACATCAGGTTCATCAATGGCCAAGAATGAAAGATGTAGTATGGAATAGGGTTAGGACAAAATTAGGGCAAATGATGAGGATGGACGGTTGAGATTAAATTATAAAATAATTTAATCAAGGGTAGAGGTTAATTGAGACATGGATAGATAAGATTTGATGTGGAAGATAAGATTGGCATAGACAAAGAGGTTGTAGGAGAAATTTAAATGAATAATAAAATAATATTTAAATACTATTTAATTATAGAAGACATGTGAAAAGGTTGACCTTTTGAATTAAATAATGATTTAATTAAAAATTGGGAAGATAAGGACAAGTTAGTAAACAATTAAATAAATAAAATTTATTTACTTTATGAAAGAAAAGGCTAATGAATAATTCAATAATTAAAATAATTGTTTAACTATAGTTGAAAGATGGATAAATAATTAAATAAATAAATAAAATTTATCTAATTGTAGTAGAAATGGACATTAGTGACGTAATTAAATAAATAAAATTTATTTAATTAATCAAAGAGGAATAAAGATAGTAATAAATTAATTAAATAACTAGAATTATTTAATTAATAGAAGACTTATGACATTAGACAAGGGAATTGATAAGGAAAAAATGTATTAGCAAGTCTAGGACATGTTTTAGTGTCTACACATAGCATTACCACCAAGAGGAATGCCATATGCCAAGAAAATATCACACTCTTGAGGGATATCAAGCCTAATATCACCACCAAAGAGACACTCACATAGGTCAAGAAGGCCACACTTTGATTGAAAACTACAAGGTCACACTTCCTAGGAGATGTATGCTATCATCACTAAGAATTGACTATTTTCTTATGTGAATAACGAATAGGGGACTACATTCCCCCCTCTTAAAATATTAGTGTACTTGTTACACTAACATTTTAAGGAGATAAAGAAGGATCCCTTGCTAGAAGGAATACACCTAGGACAAGGCTACCTAACCCATTGCCCCCCAAGTGTAGAGACAAAAGGTGAACCTAATGGATGATGATATGTTGCTCCTTGCAAAATAAAATATGATTGCATAAAGCCAAGTTTATACTCTCATGAATGCTAGTGAATATGTTATGATACTACAACTACCACATGACAAGGAGCAACAACTAACACTATTGGTTAAGTGGATATCTTTTTGATGTTTTTGATTGACAATAACCAAGACCTCTTGTTGTTTCTTGTGTATTGGGTTCTATAGGGACACAAATACCTTGTTATCTTATAGCACATCCTTTTCCATTATAGCCAAATTGTTTCAAAGGTTGATACCCTTTTCCATAGATTGTTTCCAATTCTTTAGATGAAGGCGGCTTTTCATGATCATGTTCATCATATGTGGATGTATAATTTGTGTTTTCTTCTTCTTTAGTAAATTTGTACACTTAAATGCTTTTGATGAATCAGATTGTGTTGATCTCATGGAAGCTTCTTTCTCTTTTCTTGATTTTGGTTTATAATCTTGTATTCCCCATCGAATGTAGGTGTAAAGTCCTAGACATCATCCATCAATTGTCACAAATGAAAGATAATTAGGATCATGATCAATTTGTAAAGGTTCAACTTTCATATTTGGTGTCAATGTTGTCAAAGGGTTTTTCATTCCCTTCTCAAATTTTAAACAATTTTTAGATTTAGGGTCAACTTTTATTGTGTGAACCTTATTGTTGTAAATGTATTTCAGCCTACGATGTAGTGTTGAAGGCATTGCATTCATTTCATGAATCCATGGTCTACCCAAGAGGAGATTATATGAAATATCATGAAGCATGACATGTAAGGAGTTTGTAATGTAACCCTACCAAATTTAATAGATAATGTTATCACAGGTCAAGCGGTTGTTTTCCCACATTATTGAAACCATAGATAGACAAAGAATCTGGTCTAATTTTAGTCTTATCTACTCCACTTCTATCCAAAAGTTTGACGCTACAAACATTAAGTCATGAACCATTGTCAACAAGGATGCCTATAATCCCAACTTTGTTAATAACAACCAATATCATCAAAGCATCATTTTGTTTTTGCATTTTCAAAGGAGGTAATTCAATTTGATGAAAGGCAATATCCAAATTAGGTTGATTCATATTCTCAATCAAAGCCACCACATCATTTGGTTGCACACTAGAAGGAATAACAGTGTTTTACAAAGCCTTTTGAAGAATTTCATGGTAAGTAGGTGATGTTTGAATCAAACCCCACAAGGATATCTTAGTAGGAGTGTTACGAAGTTGTTCTACAAGGTCATACTCCTTTCCACTGTTTTGAGGTAAACAAAGGGAACTAGGTAAAATAGGTTGTGGAAATGGTATTGATGAAGGCATGAATTGTGTTTGTCTTGGTTTCCTATGCTCCTAGTGTTATATGTGTGAGCTACAATGTGATAACTCAGTTGTTGCAACACATGATTACTAGGAAGTTGTTTTACAAATATTAAGATATGGTAATGAGGTTTAGGAGGTACTATAATGAGAATTGGTTTAGGAGGTTCAAAATGAGTTTTAGGAGGTCTAATAATTAAAGGGGATCTAATAGTCACTTGTGTGTTCATAACCTCAACGGATTTGATCTATTGTTGATGATTTTCTAATGAGGGGGGATCTAAGTTCACCTTATCATATTTATATCTAAGCAATCCATTTTATCATCTCTTGAAAGAAATGTATCAATGATTTCATCCTCTTTCCCAATAATATATTCCTAATTAGGAGAGGTAGGGGGGAAAACAAATAGGTTTCTCGTGACCCTCAATGATTGGGTCTTCTAACACCAAGATACCTTCATCACAAGTAGGAGAGGTATCATGAGAATAAAAATTATGATTGTCATGATTGTCATGATTGTCCATGATTTCATCATCTTGTATCAAACCCTCCTCACAAATGGGAGAGATATTGGGAGATGAATGAAGACTAGGAAAAGTGATATTAAGAAATGTGTCAATGATTTCATCTTCTTGTGCCATATTAATATCTTCCCAAATGAGAGAAGTATTGTGAGAGGTAGAAACAAGATTCTCATGGAACCCAATGATTGGATCTTCTAACATCAAGGTACCTTCTTCACAAGTAAGAGAGGTATTGGGAGAATAATAGATATGATTATCATGATTGTCCTTGATTGAGTCCTCTTACACCAAAACATTCTCATAAATGGGAGAGATGTTAGGAGAGTGACTATCATGCTTGTTAATGGTTTCATTTAATTTTCTTAGATTATGCTTATAATCTGAGAGATTAAAATCATAAAATCCATGTGATACTCTATTAAAACCATATGCTTGAAAAGGAAACATGTTTGTACTTGCCTAATAGATTTTGAATTTGTGCAAAAATGAAAAATAGTTTTATCCAATTTATGCAATGCTTTAGAAAATATAAATAATTTTCCTACAGATTTGATGATTTTCAATACTAAAATGCAACAATTTATTCCCAAATTTGTAATAAATCAAGCAAAATGACATTTTTCTTGCACAAGCAATAACATTTTTCTAGAATTTCAAATCAGACAGTTGCAAGTAGAAATGGATTGATAATGTCGAGACAAAAATGTGTGTAGAAGTTCATTGAGACACCTGTACAAGGACTGGGTCACCCAATGGCTATTGGATCCTTGATTAGGGTTCAAAAAACTAAAAAACTAAAGTTTTATGTTGCTATTTAATGTTTCTTTCTTTGGTTGCCAACAGGTTGGACAGTTGATAGTTTTCCATATTTTTTCAGCAAAAGGCTAGTAGCATATAGATTATATTAATATAATAATAGATAATTACAAAAAAATTGGAAAGAAAGGAAAATTTTATTCAAACTCAAAGTTTACATGGAATTATATTTACTTCATCCCAACTACCAACCAAAATTACATCAAATTATTTTTCCATATTTTTCTCAATTTAGGACTTGATGTAATTCAAAATGAAAGTGTGAAACAAAAGTGAAAATGTTTTGACAAGTTTTGAATGCAAGTTGTAGATCTAAAATGCAACAATTGACTAATTCTGAGATGCCACAACCTCAAAATAATTTTTTTGATGTAATTTTGAAATCAAATAATGCAATTTTTTCCACTTTTTGAACTATATAAAAGATGCCTAAAAAATATAATTATGAATTCTAATTCTGGGTTTTGCAAGCACAAACAAACTGAGCAAGTAGAGAAAAAATGTCTGAAAAAGTCTATTAATACACCTGTACAAGGATAGGGTCGCCCAATGGTAATTGAGTCCTTGAATAGGATTTTGAAAAATGCATAAGTGAATGTCTAAGTTGGTGTTTAAGGTTGCTATTCATACTTGTAAATAGGTTTGACAGTGAGTGTTT
The DNA here is from genome assembly GCA_007258455.2 of Sequoia sempervirens. Classification (NCBI taxonomy): domain Eukaryota; kingdom Viridiplantae; phylum Streptophyta; class Pinopsida; order Cupressales; family Cupressaceae; genus Sequoia; species Sequoia sempervirens. The sequence goes on from VDFB02271358.1 coordinate 1,239,350,053, forward strand.
TTCTAGAATTTTGTCAATTTAGAACAATGTAATTCGAATGTAAATGTGAAATAATGAATGAAAATTTTGAATGTGATTTCTAGATCTTAATCATGCAACAATTGAGTAAGTCTAATATGTAAAATTTTGAAAATGAAGATTTGATGCAAACTTGAAACAAAACAATGCATTTTTTTTTCACATTTTGGCCTAAATGAAAGATGCAATGCAATTAAATTTTTTAAACTTTAATGACCTAATCAATATAAATCAAATCGAAAGATGATTGAAACAAATTCTAATGCAAGCTATGATGCAAGATGAATGCAATTTTTTTGAATTTTTTATGTTTTTAGTATTTAAAAATGAAACCCTCAATAAAAAACGTAAAAGAATGCAAAGCAAAACCTAGATAAAGGGTTTGAAAATTTATAATTTCAGAAATTTTATAGTGGTAATATGTTGGGCTCACTAAAATGTAACATAAAAAAAGGGATCCTAGGTCCTAAATGCAAAGAACCTAAGATTCAATGGCTTTTTTCCATATTACATTAGGATGTAGATCACAAGGTGAAAAGTGTGAGGCATAGCTAACAGTTAGAGATTTTGATTTGACTTTATATTTATAAAATTTGGTGTTTTGGACATGGCTGATGTTGAGATTTTGGTTTAGGGATGCCATTATTTTAGATTGTGGACTTAAATTTCTTATATGTATGTGTCAGTGTATTCATTAATGGCATGCTACACACAGGCTGACCTAAGCCTACTTAGGCATTTATTGTGCAGGTTGATATTTTCCTGATATTTTTCCCAACACTTGGATATTTCTCCTTTATAAGGAGACCCTTGACTGTCTATTAATATAGATTGACATTATGCAATTAATGCATTCATTGTGCTTGTGAAATATATTTGTCTACTACTTCTTTAATGGTATAAGAGCTAAACAGAGAGTTCTTAGGTTGTATAGTTTATGCATGAAGTGAATGGTAAATTTGTAGGTTATGAATCACTGATTGGTGATGACGCTTTTGGCGTATAGTTCTCCCTAAAGGCGTGATTTCTAGCTTGGTCGGCGTACTCTATCCCATTGGAGTCACCAGTACATTTTATCGTCCCTACTATCATATCGACATTTGAAGGGTTCACAATCACCTCCTACAAGAGGCATCTATCTTGTGCAATGTTCTTGAATATTCCAGCTAAACTTCATTTAATCTGCATTATTCTTGTCGATGCAGTTTATTCTTTGACACCCCTATTCTCAGAGACCCTGCCCTATTCCTACTACAATTTTTAATAGAAGAGGTGAAGCTGAGGGGGGGCGTTAATTCTATTGTAGAGCCATAGTCTCATGTCGACCCTACCATCTAGACCTATTATCATCATCGATTGATGCAAAACCCACTTCATAATAGCCATTCAACTCTCATCTTGGAGGCGACGGGCTTTTGCCTCAAATATTTGTTGTGTTTTCTTTCCAAAGTTATCCTCCAGCAATGACCTGGTGATGCATTAGAGGCATTTAGACGCCACTGAGAGGCATTGTGCCTCACAAACCACACACGCCCAACCTGTACACCATCATCCATCTTATGCCCTAGTTTCTGAGGCCAGGTGGAGAAGACATCTATAGGCATCTATAGGTCCATAGACCCACACCAGTTTGGAGTCAGTGACCCACAGCTATTTGGACACCACCATCCAGTGATAATGACTCTACAGTTGTTGGTAGTTGTTGGAGGTTGACAAAGTCAAATAAATTTGATAGATAGTCACATCTTCACGCCTCCCCCATGGCCATCGACCTGGTCAAAGTTCTTGCATAGACATGATATGTGAAATCTTTGTGTTGTGGATAGTGTTGGCGCATTCAATTGGGGAGGCTATTATTTTCCTATTGCTACTCTCCATTCAATCTTCTTTTATATCTTTGATTTGATTTTATCTACTATCAATTTGATTTAATATACCTCATTCTATAAAGTTGATGTGTGATATAAATCTGGAAGTAGAGTAGAGGCAAGGCGGTGAAGGGTGATGGATGTCAAATCTACAAGAGGAGGCATCATTATCCAAAAATAATGATTTTCTAATCTCAACACTTTTCCCACTGAGTTTAACACATCTTTTTTTTTCTCACTATTTTGCACAAAATTTATTTTCTAAAAATCAGAAAATTTATTTGTAAGGGAAATTATTTGTAAGGGTGAAAATTTCAATTTGTAGTAGCTTTTGCATTGAAGTTCAGATGTGAGTTTTGTTTGCAAAAGCGTATCATTTTTCACCACATTCAAAGAGCACACAACTGCACTCATTCTATAAAGTGCCTCTTTGTGTCTTTTTTGGATAATTTACAAGCACTCCTATAAAGTGCCAAATCATGGAGGGAAACAAAATAATCAAGGGGGTTGTTGTGGGTAGTTCATTTTCTCACTTCCTCGAGAAGTGCTTGTGTTGTGTGTTTTTCATTTCTACATGCATTTCTAATTTCTTCTTTTCTGCATTTCTATAGGAAACTATCTAAGTCAAAGCAGTATGGAATATAATGTTATTATAGTACCCTTAACACCTTTCAATTATCATGAGTGGAAGGTGAAATTAATTCTTGTACTTAAGAACAAAGCCTTATATAGGGTAACTATGGGAACAGAGAAATAACCTAATGCAGCTAAAGACAAAAAAAAAAATTCAATAAGTGTGATCAAGCATTTGGTTTCCTATGTTTAAATTTATCTCCTGATTTGTTGTTCCATGTTGAGAACTTGAAAACACCCAACCAAGTTTGGGAAGATCTTGACAAACTATTTGGGAAAATAGCTGAACTTAGAAGCCATGAGTTGGAAAATCAACTCTTAGGTCTTAGTCCTAGGAATTTTTCAACTTTAAAAGACTTTTTCACTAAGTTTAAATCCTTGAAGTTGCACTTAAAAGATTGTGGAATTGACACTTGAAAGAGGATCAACTAATCCTTTCTGTACTTTCCAAGCTAGGTCCAGAATTTTTTGTGTTTGTATCAACTTTCTACTCTACTAAAAGGGATCTTGGAGCCTCATGGTCAATGCCAACACTTGATAACTTCATTTCTGACCTCACAAGGGAGAAAGAAAAGTTAATTCAAATGGGTACTTTGAAGTCTACGAAACCTCAAGCCCTCCTTGTAGGGAATGAAACGCCACAAACTTCAAAAGGGGAGAAGAAGAACACTAAAAGGACAAGGAAGTTAAGAAAGAAAACAAAATTGAAAACTCCAAAAAGGACTCTCAAGGTAAAAAGAGAGTTGCATGCACCTTTTGTAAGAATATTGGACATGATGAACAACACTGCATGAAGAAAAAAATTGAAGTTCTACAACAAATTCTCAAAAAAGAATAATATAGGGCTACCTGATTCTATCAAGTCATCTTCATCAAATCAAGATAATACTAAGGACAAAGAGAAATCAAAGGGAAAAGCCTTAGTTGCTAAAGCATCTTTATCTCCATCATGGATTTTAGACTCTGGTGCTTCACACAATATGGGTTCTTCACAAGTTGTCTTTTCATCCTTAGAACCATCAAGTATGTCCACAATCACCTTAGGTGATGATACTCCAACATTGGTAAAAGGGAGATGGTTTGTTGAAGTTGAAGGAGGAACATTTTCCAATGTTCTATGTGTACCTTCACTCTCAACTAATCTCCTTTCAGTGTATCAAATAACTCATTTAGGGAAGGGCATGAGAGTACAGTTCTCTCCAAAATCAATTGAGATAAGAGAATTACAAAGCAACAATTTGGTAGCAATAGGAGAGGCAAATCAACAATCCAGATTATATTCCTTCTCCAATTTTTCCATAGATATTTCTCCAAAAGAACTACTAACTCATTTAGATGAAGTTAGTAAATTGTGGCATGAGTGGTTTGGCCATATTAACTATTGCTCTCTTGAACAACTATGTCAACAGAATATGGTTAAGGGATTACCTAAGATTAAATTTTCTAAAGGTCTTTGTGAAGGTTGTGCACTTGGCAAGCATCCAGAAGAAAAAATTGACAAGGGTAAATCAAGGAGGGCAACACAAGTTTTAGAACTTGTTCATAGTGATGTTTCAGGGGCTTTTCCCCATCCATCTTTTACAAAGGTTAGATATGTTCTCACCTTCATTGAGGATTTCTTACATTTTACATGGGTCTAATTTCTTAGACAAAAATCAGAAGTGTTTGAGTCTTTTCAAGACTTCAAAGTTCTTGTCGAAAAAAAATTAGGGAAATTCATCAAGGTTCTTCGAATAGATAATGGGAGAGAATACATCAACAATAGTTTTGAGCAGTTTTGTATATCAAAGGGGATAGATTTGCAGTGAATAGATCCTTATACCCCACAACAAAATGGTGTTGTAGAACGTAAAAATAGATCTTTAAAAGAGATGGCTAATTGTATGATTCAATATAAGAGCCTCACACCATCATATTGGGAAGAAGAAATCAACTATGCATGTTATATACATAATAGAGTTCCACATAAAGCCTTAAAGGGTATCACTCCCTTTGAAGCTTGGAAAGGATGGAAACCAGCAGTTGATCATTTCAGAGTTTTTGGCTCGCATGCCATGGCTTGCATTCCAAAAGAGCAACACAATGCTATGGATCCTCAATCCAAACCTAGCATCTTTTTGGGATATCCAGATGGTGTGAAAGGCTATCACCTACTCCACCCTACCACACATGATTTTTTTATTGAGAGAAGTGTTAAGTTTCAAGAAACATCTCTTGAAACTATACTTGACACTTCTCAACATATTGTGGACTCTTCATATCCTGATTACAGTACTGATGATTCAGATCATTCTGAGCAGCAGATTCCTAGTGTAGTATCTTCTTCTAGTTCTCATAGTGATGAGGGTTCATCTTCATCTAGTTCAGGGATTGCATTAGAAGTTGATATATTTGCACCAGACTCACCCACATCTTACACTATACATAGGACAAATACAGGGGTACAAGATTTAGCAAATGATAGATTGATTCAAGTAGATTTTCAGGGGGGGCCACATGCCTTCTTTTCTTCAGTTTCTGATCCACAAACATTCAAAGATGCATCAGGCATACTAGAGTGGGATATTGCCATTGATGAGGAATATGATTCCTTGATTAGAAATCACACTTGGGATTTTACTTCACTTCCTAAGGGAAGGAAGATAGTTCAATGTAGGTGGATATATCGAACTAACTTTGCATCAGATGGGTCGGTTGATAAGTACAAAGCACGATTGGTAGCCAAAGGTTTTTCACAAGTTGCAGGCATTGACTATACAGAAATTGTTGCACCAATTGCTAAGATGACTTCCATAAGACTCACACTTGCTATTGCCGCATCACATGGATGGAATGTACATCAAATGGATGTGAAGAGTGATTTTCTTCATAGAGACCTCAAGGAAGAAATCTACATGGAACAACCACCAAGTTTTGTTCAGGACTCATCCTTAGTTTGTAGACTTAAGAAATCTCTCTATGGCCTTAAACAAGCTCCTAGAGCTTGGTATGCCAAGATGGACTCCTACCTCCTATCTTTAGGTTTTACTAGATGTCATTCTGATCCTAATGTGTATCTACTATAATAGGATGATTCACTTTTGATACTAGTTCTATATGTTGATGATCTTTTGATTATTGGGAGTACTTCATCTGCCATTATAGTAGTGAAGACATCACTTCAAGATAGATTTGACATGACAGACTTGGGTTTATGGCACTACTTCCTTGGAATTGATATTTCACAGTTAGCTTCAAGGATTACTCTTGCACAACCCAAGTATACTCTTGATCTACTTGCACGGTTTCATATGACTACTTGCAAACCATCTATGACTCCCTTTCTTTCTAGAGTCAAGCTTGAGACTTCTTGTACTGCACCATTGGTTGATGCTACATTGTATCAAAAACTTGTTGGTACTCTTATATACTTGACTCATACCAGGCCAGACATTTCCTATGTAGTAGGAATGGTTTTGATATTCATGCAAAAACCTCATGAGTTGCATTGGAAATAAGCTAAGAGGATTCTTCACTATCTTCATGGTACTCTTAGGTTTAGGATTCACTACAAAGTTGGTTCATCACTTGACTTGGTTGGTTATACAGATTCAGATTGGGCTGGTGACATTGAGCATCGCAAGTCCACTTTAGGTTACAAATTTTCACTTGGTTTAGGTCCTATCAGTTGCTCTAGCAAGAAGTAGAATGTCATTGCTATATCATCCATAGAGGCAGAGTTCAAGGGAGTTGTTAACTCAGCTACTGAGGCTAATGGATTCAAGGAATTCTTTCTGAGTTTGGTACTCCTTTCAGGTAGCCTATTGTCATCTATTGTGACAAACAAAGTACTATTCAGATATGCAGGAATATGGTTCAACATCAACGAACCAAACACATAGAGATTCATATGCATTACATTCGTGAGTTGATTCATGGTTAGATCATCAACTTAGTCTTTTGCCAGTCTTCAAAGAAGGTTGTTGATATCTTCACCAAACCCTTCACTGAGAGAAATTTCATTCATCTACGAGCTCTTCTTGGTGTGCGGTCTATATTAGCATCATCATCATCCTTGGGGGGGGGGCTTCTAGTCTTCTCCACTTCTCTCTTTTTGGAGGATAGTTTTTTCCCAATGGGTTTTCTATCTTAGTCTAATTTTTTAGAGAGATTGCATTGTACATGGGTACCTTATCAGGCTAATAGCCGGGACCCATTTTATCCATGCCCACATAAGTTATGCTTAAGGGGGGGTGTCAGTGTATTCATTAATGACATGCTACACACAAGCTAACCTAAGCCTACTTAGGTATTTATTATGCAAGTTGATATTTTCCTGATATTTTTCCCTGTTGATATTTTCCTAATATTTTTCCTAGCACTTGGATATTTCTCCTTTATAAGGATACCCTTGATTATCTATTAATATAGATTGACATTATGCAATTCATGCATTCATTGCGCTTGTGAAATATCTCTATCTGTTGGTTCTTTTAGTATGCTTAGATAATTATTTGTTTAAATCTGAAATAATATGTTCATAAAATAACTCAATTATGAAGTATCATTGTTATATGCTTAATTTCCACAAAAAATAATTATTTTAATTGCTATGATAGATTTTATAATTATTTGATGTTAGAAATTTTAATGTCTATATTTATTGTTTCGGTAACTTCCAAAATGTACTAATGTTTTTAATGAGGTGTTTTCAGGTGGGTAGTCAGGTTACTTAAGAATTGGAGGCAAAGTCCAAATGCAAATGTTATTATTGGTTTTTAATTTGGTCAAGGGAGTTCAATGTTGAAGTGCAATTTTATTTTTTTATGTGGGGGGGAATGTGCTTTCATGTGAATAATATTTTCATTTGGTTTGTGTGTCGGGAGGAATTCTATTTTAAGGGGAAGTTAGTATGGTTGTTCTTTCAATTCTTCTTACTATTTTTTCTTCATTCATTTTGGGAATCCAATGGATATGTGGAGTCGGTTGCTTCTTTGGTTTTTGGATGAAAGAAAATTAATGTTAGAAGGGAAATAATAGGAAGAATGGATTAAAACACTATGTTTTGGGAATAGTGGGTGTGAAAAATATTGTTCTTTCTTTTTGGAATTGGCTGAAAAAGAAAGTTTAGAAGAAGAAATTGGAAGATTTCTTGGATTGGGTTGATCCTAACTTGGATAGCCAAGGTGAGGTTGTGATTTTATTTTTTTTATAATCCCACAGGAAGCTACTGAATTCTTGATAGACTTGTGTTGTTGTGTGTTGGGAATTTGTAATGGGTTTTCCTTCCTGTTTTGAGTTTTATCCATAATTGTGTTATGGGGGTTAATGGGTGTGAACAAGGAATTGATATCACCTACGGGTTGAGAACCTCCTTCGTGTGGGGTTGAGGAGGGTGCAGAGCCTCTCTTGGGGACTTGTGATATATTGTGTGAATATGTATGTGGTAATGGTGGATTGGGGTGGTGTATGGTGTATGGAAGGGTGGTGGTGGTGAAAGTGGTGTAAATGAAGGTTTTTGAGGAGATGGATGGGTTGTTGAATGGATGGTTGTGCAAATGGAGATTATGGGTATTACAATTGGAAATAAAAGTGTATGGAGGTGTGTAATTAATGTCCCCAAGAGGGAAGGGAATCCCCCTTCTCCCCCTTTGAAGAACCCCATGCGTGGGTTTTTTGTGAATGTGCTTGAAAGGTTGTGTTTTGGTCTGCCATTTGTTTTGGGTGATTTCTGGACTTTGCCTCCAACTCGGGGGTGGACTCATTTTTCCTATGGATGGGAGGAGAGAAAAATTGGGCTGCTCTAATTTGTGTTGCAAGTTCTTTTCAAAAAGATCAAAATTTTTCTAGAATTGGATATACAAAAAATGTTATTTTTGTAATTTGAGAACAAACTTGGTAGAAAGCAAGCAGTTTCATTTTTTTTTAAAATAGTGAATTGTTATTTCCATGAAATGTATTTACTTTGCTTGTAAAATTGTAATGATGTGATATGTATATGTCAATTCATATTGTGGAAATGTTGGTTTTGGTAACCATTTGTAATATGAAAACATTGTATGAATATTTATGCTTATTCCCTGTGTGAACTGTGGATTTCAGGTTCATATTGTTCATAGCCAACTATAACCCTTTTCAGTCATAAATGAGGTGTCCCCGACCTTTATTATTGAATTCCATGTTATATGTTGTTGGAATATTAATTAATCTACAGCCCGCAAAATTTTCCCCCTACCATGTCAGATGAAGACCACCAAGTTGTAGCCAACGTAACCTGCAACATTTATTTTGGTTGGAAAATTTGAATTTGAAATGGAGTGCATATTTTTGAGTTTGAAATAGCTCTTGTAGCCTACAACAATTAATGTGATTAGGTAAATTTGAAATTTGAATGAAGTGCTCATTCTCATGAGCTAAAAGTAAGACAAAAGGAATGCCTTTTGCAACCATTGAAGTTAGTTTTATATTGGAGTGTTGACCTTGCAACAATAGATGAAAAAGATGAATGTTCAACAAAAAGTAAGGTGATAGCAGTAGCACAGCAGGAATGTTTTAGCAGATGCGGTGCATTTTCACCTATAGCTATAGGATTCTAACAGTTTATGTTTTTGAGGTGTGAGTGTAGCACCCAGTCATTGGACATCTGTCAGAATAATTTAGTTTTATTTTGTTCATATAAATTAGAGAATATCCTCTGAGTTTTTTGTATTTTGAAAGAAAAAGGAATATATGCAAAGTTATTTTCTATCTGTTTATTCTATGATGTCTCTGTGCTTCCTCTGTGTATTGTTTTTATGTTTTGTCAGTCCAGTAACAACAACAAAGTTGTGTATCACCACCCTTGCTGCCCAACAAGTGGTATCATAGACCTATTTTTCTAGGCAGTAAGTTTATTGTGGGTGTCTTTGGTAAAGCCCTAGGTTATCTAGGCATTAAGTTTTCTTAAATTTGAGAGTGAGAAATATGGCAGGAGGTGAGAGCAAAGGTTGGAAACAACCACCAATTTTTGATGGGTAGAATTATGATATATGGGCTAAGAAGACGAGAACCATCTTAGTTGCAAATGACCTATGGGAGATGGTCACTAATGGGTTCAATGATACCACAAACCCAAATGTATTTGTAGCCCTTTCAAATGCACAAAAAAATTAGTTGAAAGAGATAAGAATGAAAGATGCAAAAGCCCTCAGTTTGATTGAGGCAGCCTTGAGTGAGACTATTTTCCCACGTATTGCAGGCAGCATCAAACTATGCAAAACAAGCTTGGGATATATTGCAAAATATTTACAAGGGGACTGATAAAGTGAGATTAGCTAAGTTGCATCTCTTGAGAAGAAATTTTGAGACTCTACAAATGAAGGATAATGAGTCTATTTTATATTTTCACACTAAGGTATCAACCCTGGTAAATCAACTGAGAGTCAATGGAGAAACAATGGAAGAGCAAAGGATTGTTGAGAAAATCCTAAGAAGTATACCTAATAAGTTTGACTATGTAGTCATTACCATTGAAGAGGCAAAGGATTTGTCTCAAATGACCATAAATGAGTTGATGGGTTCACTACAAACACATGAGTAGCAGTTGAACAAATCTGCTCCTTCCCTAGAGCAAGCCTTCAAGGCTCAAGCCAATGCAAGAGGTCAGGGAAGAGGAAGAAACAATAGAGGAAGAGGTCAGGGAAGAGGAAGAGGAAGAAACAATAGAGGAAGAGGTCAAAGAGGCAGAGGAAGAAGCAATTCTGGAAGAGGAGGTTCTAACAGTACAGATGAGTTGAGCATCTCACAGTCAACAAACTAGAACCAGAGGAAGAACAATAGTTCAAATCAAAGGAATGACAAGAGAAATATGCAGTGTTGTTATTGTCACAAATATGGCCATTATGCTAGTGAGTGTAGAAAGAAGCAGCGTGACCATGGAGAAAAAAATACTAATGTAGAAAATGAGAACAAGGTTGATAATGACAAACAATCCAATGTATTCATTGTTTGCAATCTTTCCGAGCGCAACAATGATGAAGTATGGTACTTGGACAACGGATGCAGCAACCACATGAGTGGTAACAAGAACTTCTTTGCCTCCATTGACAGTAGTATAAAAACTGAGATCAAAATGGGAAATGATGAGAAGGTTCCCATCATTGGAAGAGGTGTAGTCAGCATCCAAACGAAGAATGGTGAGAGGCAGCAAATCCAAGATATCTATTATGCCTCTAGCATAAAACATAACCTATTGAGCATTGGACAAATGGTCCAAAACGGTTACAAGATCCTAATGGAGAATGGAGAATGCAAGATATTTGATAGAGGAGGAGCAAGAAAGTGATGCTTGTAGTGTAGATGACGAGAAATAAAATGTTTCCTCTCAGGATGCACATAGTTTATGCGATAGAAACAACAGACAAACAACAACAGTATTGTTCACCAACACTCATAGTAGTTTCACAACAGTCGACGGTCAAACAACAGTTTGCTTTCAAGATAGTCATCAAAGACCCATCCAAACTATGGCATTTAAGGTATGAGGACTTAATCTTTTCAAGTTTGAGTTTATTGTCTAGGAAAGGAATGATTGTGGGTTTACCATCCATTATAGAACCCAATGGCAAGTGTAATGCGTACATTTTAAGAAAACAACATAGGCAACCATTTCAATCTGGGTATTTTATGAGACCAAAGGCGCCACTAGAGTTAGTGCACTCAGATTTGTGTGGACCCATGAAAACCCTCACATTAGGTGGAAATACATATTTCATGACTTTCATAGATGACTATAGTAGGAAAATATGGGTCTATTTCTTGAAAAATAAATCGGAAGCCTTTGAGAAGTTTAAATGGTTTAAGGCAGCAGTTGAGAAGGAGAGTGGTCACTATATCAAATCCCTTAGAACAGATAGAGGGGGAGAGTACATCTCCAAATAATTCCTAAATTTTTGTAGGAATGAGGGCATTCACAAACAATTTACAACAAGGTATACCCCACAGCAAAATGGAGTGGTAGAAAGGAAGAATAGAACCATTCAAGATATGGCGGCAAGTATGCTAAAAGAAAAAGGGTTGTCACACATATTTTGGGGAGAAGCTGTAGCAACAACAGTCTATATACTGAATAGGTGCCCCACAAAGGCTATCCATGATAGGATTCCACAAGAGGTGTGGACAAACAAAAAATTGAGTGTTGAGCACTTAAAGATATTTGGGTGTGTGGCATAGGCACTCATGCCAAAAGAGAAGAGGCATAAATTTGAGGACAAAGGAGAAAAGTGTATCTTCATAGGCTATAGTGAGGAGTCAAAAGCTTACAAATTGTACAATCCCATCACCAAAAATGTTGTAATCAATAGGGATGTTATGTTTATTGAGAATGAAGTATGGGATGGAACAATAGATGACACCACTGGTATTTCAGTTACAATACCCCTTGATGATGATGAAGTTGTAGATGATAGCAACATAGGGGGAGCTCAAGAGAGCAGTAGCTCAAGAAGAAACCACTGTAGAGAATTGGAAAATAGTAGCTCCAGTGATCTGCAACATAACAGTAACTCTGGCAGTGTTCAATAAAGACAATAGTCTGGCAACATTGAACAGAGACAACAAACTAGCAGCTCCAGAATTCAGTAAAGCAGTAGCTTTGACAGTCAGCAATACAATACCAGCAATTCGGAAGCAAATTCAGACCCTACACTGGCATCATTGATGCCACATAAGACAAAGAGTGTGAGGGAGATCTATGACAACACACAACATGTTGATTTTGATGAGAACTTGGATTTTGCACTATTCTCCTATAGTGATCCAACATACTTTGAGGAAGCAGTGAAAGAAGAGAAATGGTTTAAGGCCATGGATGAAGAGTTGGGGTCTATAGAGAGGAACCATACATGAGAGTTGACCGATTTACCCAAGGGTAAGCAAGTGATTGGAGTGAAGTGGGTCTATACGACCAAGTGTACTACAAAAGGGAAAATTGAAAGACACAAAGCAAGGCTTGTTGTCAAAGGGTACAAACAACAGCCCGATATAGATTATGATGAGACATATGCACCAGTTGCAAGGCTAGAAATAGTGTGGACAGTGATAGCAATTGCAACACAGTATCAGTGGAAAGTGTTGTAGATGGATATAAAGTCAGCCTTCTTAAATGGAGTGTTAAAGGAGGAAGTGTATGTGGAGAAAGCACCTGGCTATGAAGTCCCATGGCAAGAGAACAAAGTGTATAGGCTCCAGAAAGCTCTTTATGGGCTGAAACAAGCACCTCAGGTGTGGTACAACAAAATAGACTCCTATTTGTTGAGTAATGGATTTAGCAAGAGCAACATTGAACCCACACTCTACATCAAATTAGTTGAAAGTGATATCTTAATTGTTGTTTTGTATGTAGATGATTTGATTTTTATTGGTAACAGTGACAACAAAATTGCAGTTTTTAAAGAAGTGATAAAAAATGAATTTGAGATAACAGATTTAGGTTTGTTAAAGTATTTTCATTTCACAATTTAATTATGCCACAAAATTTTTAAGGAGGTTCAAAATGCATAACAACAAACTTGCCCCCACGCAAATAACAATAGGTTTGAAACTACGCAAGTCTAACAATAGTAAGGAAGTGAACCCAACCCTTTACAAAAGCATGGTTGGAAGTTTGATGTATTTGACATCAACTAGGCCTGATTTAATGTATATAGTAAGCTTGATATCTAAGTTCATGGAGGAACCTAAGGACACACATTGGCAAGCAAGAAAGAGGATCTTGAGGTATGTCAATGGAATAACCGATTATGGCATTTTGTATGCAACATCTAATGAGTTCAAGTTGGATGGTTTCACAGATAGTGATTGGGCAAGAAATATAGATGATAGGAAGAACACATTTGGCTATGTCTTCAACATGGGATCAGGTGCAATCTCATGGGCATCGAAGAAGTAGTCAATTGTCTCTCTCAGCACAGCAAAAGCATAATACATAGCAGAAAACGTAGCAGCTTGTCAGACTATTTGGTTGAGGAGGATCTTTGCAAATTTATAGCAACAACAAGTTGACAACATGGCCATTCATTGTGACAATGTGTCCTCCATAGTGATGACAAAGAATCCGGTCTTTCACAGACAAAGAAAACACGTCGAGATTCAATATCACTTCATAAGGGAGTTGGTAGAAGAAGGTGAGATTAAATTACAGTATTGCAGATCGGAGTAGCAGCTCACCAACATCTTCACCAAAGCATTACCAAAGGATAGTTTTGAACGCCTAAGAGTTGGGCTTGGCCTTATGGATAGCTTCGAAGATCAGCTCTGGAAGGAAATTGTAGAGTGACAACTAATCTGTAGATTAAGGGGGAGTGTTGGAATATTAATTAATCTACAGCCCATAGAATTTTCCCCCTGCCATGTCAGATGAAGACCACCGAGTTGCAGCCAACATAATTTGCAACATTTATTTTGGTTGGTAAATTTGAAGTTGAAATGGAGCGCACATTTTTGAGTTTGAAATAACTGTTGTAGCCTGCAACAATTAATGTGGCTAGGTAAATTTGAAATTTGAATGAAGCGCTCATTCTCATGAGCTAAAAGTAAGACAAAAGGAATGTCTTTTGCAACCATTGAAGTTAGTTTTGTATTGGAGTGTTGACCCTGCAGCAGCAGATGAAAAAGAGGAATGTTCAGCAAAAAGTAAAGTGATAGCAACAACACAGAAGCAATGTTTTAGCAGACGTAGCGCATTGTTAGTTGCAACTATAGGATTGTAGCAGTTTATGTTTTTAAGGTGTGAGTGTAGCATTCAATCATTAGACATCTGTCCAAATAATTTAGTTTTATTTTGTTCATGTAAATCAGATAATATCCTCTTAGTTTTTGTATTTTGAAAGAAAAAAGAATATATGCAAAGTTATTTTCTGTCTGTTTATTCTGTGTTGTCTTTATGCATCCTCTGTGTATTATTTTTCTGTTTTGTTAGTCCAGTAACAGTAGAAAAACTGTGTATCACCACCCCTGCCGCCCAACATATGCTTCTTGTGATTCATTCTTGTAGTGTTTCTTTGTATATATATAATCTATCATGTTGCCATCAAGTATTAGGATATCATGTACCCTACGCTGGAAATTTTTTTTTAGTATAGGCGAAATCAATGGTTATGAAATTATGTACTTTGCATGTGAGTTGATCAATTTTTCCTTGCACGCCTTGTTAGGGGTAAACTAGTTTTAATACGATTATCATCCTTTAACCTAGCATATTTAGTATTGTTTATTCCTACTATCACAGTGTTTTCCTCCATAGTAATCACATGTTTTTTCGGATTTTTCTATTTTTTTCCTTCCACACATGGAACTGTTATCTGTCCAATGCATCTCAGCCTCTAGCAAGCAGATCATAGGCTTAGTAGTATGCATTATACCTTGTTGCATTAAAAGATCTCTTCCTAAATCGATGCGATTTTGGCTACTCATGTAATCTCAGTATGAAAACTATGATAGATGTTTTTGTTATCGTGTTGGCCATTGCTTAAATGGGAGTTTCTTATTGAAAGTTAATATTATTACCTTATCTTGCATAACGGTTACCAATTCTCTTTAGCATTAACCCCATTTGGGAATCGTTTAGTTCTTGTCTTCATTCAAAATTACATGGAACAACCGACTATGCATTGATAAATCATCTGGTACATTGTTGCCCGACCAACTGTTGTTAGATATGTTCTTGCGACCCGTGCCCACTACCTTACCAAAACTTTTATAATTTTAACATTTGTTTGTATCATTTATCCATGTTTTCAACTTGCCACTAACATATGATAATTTGAAATAGAACGATCACTTTGCCACAACCGTTACTTGGTTATTATCTTTGACCTACAGCTAGGAATAGCTTCATGGAAACTTATACAACAATCTTACTCTAACATTAAATTGGCAATTTATATGATTAGTTTCGTGTTATCATCGATGGTTCATGATAAGCTTTAAAATAACAATAATAATTTCAAAACATAAAAGTTGAGTGAATAACATTTAGTTAGGATCAAATGTTTTAAATGTTAATGTTCTTAGCACATAGATGAGAGTGAACCTTATCAATGTCATTATTGAATAATGCGGAGAATACTTTATTTGTTAATATGTTATTATTATTCATTTGCTTTAGTATTTCTTATTTCTCTTTTAATGTCAACATTAAGAAATGTAATGATATCTAACTTATGAAATAATTATTTGATCAATTGTTACATTAGAGACAACATTCTCTTTTAATCTATATGATTCATATCAATTGAGGAAACCAATCATTCTTAAGAGTAAGTAAGCAAATCTTTAATTTCTTTTATTATTTCTTTGATTTAGACTAGCATAATTAGTTTTGAAAAATGCATAAGTGAATGTCTAAGTTGGTGTTTAAGGTTGCTATTCATACTTGTTAATAGGTTTGACAGTGAATGTTTTTCTAGAATTTTGTCATTTTAGAACAATATAATTCAAATGTAAATGTGAAATAATGAACAAAAATTTTGAATGTGATTTCCAGATCTTAATCATGCAACAATTGACTGAGTCTAATATTAAAATTTTGAAAATAAAGATTTGATGCAAACTTGAAACAAAACAATGCAATTTTTTTTCACATTTTGGCCTAAATGAAAGATGCAATGAAATTAACAATTTTAAACTTTAATGACCTAATCAATGTAAATAAAATATAAAGATGATTGAAACAAATTATAATGCAAGTTATGATGCAAGATGAATGCATTTTTTTTGAATTTTTGATGCTTTTAGTATTTGAAAATGAAACCCTAAATAAAAAATGTAAAATAATGCAAAGCAAAACCTAGATCAAGGGTTTGAAGATTTCTAATTTCAAATTTTTTATAGTGCTAATATGTTGGGTCCACCAAAATGTAACATAAAAAGGGATCCTAGGTCCTAAATGCGAAGAACCTAAGCTTCAATGGATTTTTCCCATATTACATTAGGATGTAGATCACAAGGTGAAAAGATTGACTTTCAACCTCAATGGTGAGCCAATTAGACCTAGATCTACATCTAAAGGGGTATGGGAATGGATTGGAAATAATTTGAAATGGTTAACTTAATTATCCTATTTTCTTTAATATAAAAAATGCAAGATCCCTATAACTAATAAACAAGAACGGCCAAGTTCCAATAGATTTAGAAGTTGTAGATGATTATGTACCTACCCAAAAAATCTGGTTCTACTATCTCTACAAGGACTCATTTTCCCAATGGTGAATGGGTCTTTGTACATGGATCCTACTCAATTTTTTGGGTCCTCTGGTGTTAGATTTGAGCTTTTTTTTCTTCCTGTCCCACTATCGAAATGTTGTAAATAAATTTTGTAAGTGAGTTTCTATGTCTTGACAAATTTGATGACAAAAAATGCAACAATGCAAAATAGATCTTCAATCTCTCTTCAATCCTCTTTAGACTTGTAATCTGTACACATTCACAAAGAGGGGGAATGTTGTGCCATATAACTAGGCTTACCTCATTCAAACCCCATGTAAGCGTTCCCACTTCCACAATGGAAATGTTAATGATAAATTGATGATGGAATGGAAGGAATGATGAAATCACAATGTGTTGCAACTCACTGCCCTTTAATGATTGCCTTGAAGGATTGAAGACATACACATCACCTCAAGGAATTGGATCTTGCTTTGTTTGAATGCTTGAATTCTTTGGAGACCTACAAAAATATGTTAGCCTTCACAAAATAATGACAAAATGATAACATAAACTCACAAACACTTTGACATGATGCTTGGATCTTGAATTTTTGCAATAAAGTTCTCAAATGCTTTCTTGAATTCTTTTGACAATAATTCTTGATCATAAGTTCTCCAAATTGTGTTCTAGTTTCAAATGATGAAAATACTAGGTATTTATTTAATTTCCCAAACATTAGACCTCGATAGTCGATATTTGGAAGTTGAATTTTGAATGTTAAAATGCCTCAAAAAACATATCCAAAAATGGGTCCTAGCTAAGGAAGGTGACCCATTCGTCCTTGGGAAAATGGGTCCTAGCCCATATTTCTAGGACAAACATTTTGGGGGCAATAAATGGGTTGTATGGATTTATTCAATGCTTGGTACTTATTGAAAAATGGGATGAATGGGCTATAGAATGCATAATTTTAGGCAATTATGGGGTAAATTAAGCTCAATAATCTAGGGGGGGAACATAATGTAAAAGTGTAAGCATATACACTTTTTTACAGTACAATAAGAAATATAGATTATATATTAATAAGAAATATACATAGTAAACCAACATAAAACTTAAATATTAATAAAAACAGTCAATAAATTATAAAACAAGTTGGTAAATGAATAAAATATTGATTCATTGTAGTGGATTCATAAGGGATTTTGTAAAATTTTCAAGAAAACATTTATTAAAAGTATACCCTAGGATTTTTTCAAGAGAAAATAAGCAAGTGAGATTTTAATCTTGTGGAATTCAATCTACTATAAAATATTGGTCAACCTTGTACAACTAACTAGTAGGGTCTATATACCATCAAATTTGGTAAGTCCAATTTAGGGGGTCATAGAGTGCCACCTAGATGAGGTGAGTGGGAGCCTATTGTAGAAGTGGAATATTGATCCTTGCTTACACCTAGGAAGAGCATTTGAAAAATAGTTGACTAACTTGTGTGGTTCTTTTTGGTCTTGAGAATAATGACCTACCACCATAGAGAGGACCTATAGTTAACAAAAAAAGGTGAGTAGAGATATATGGGAAATTGATTAAAAGATTAAAATGAGTGTAAATGTAAAGGTTCCTGAAGGATGAAAAAGAGGAGCTTACCCCAAAAATGGTCAGTTGGAATTATATGATATATTTAATAGCTCAAAAATATGAGTGTATTGAGATAATCCATTGAAGGGGTAAAAATTAGCCCTAAAAAATGATTTACTATTCAAATACCATTTGGGTTGAGGTTATGTGTAGGATCATGATGGGCCAAAAAGTGGCAATATGATGGGTATGTGGCTGACGACATTATTTTTACCCAAAATTGATGAAATGAAAATAATTTTTAAAGGAGATTCTCTACTTTCCACCAATATAAATTATGCTTTACTTTGAATTTAATAAGTAATTATTATTCATTTTCTATTCAAATTATGACTAAAGCCTTGATTGATAGGATGATTGAAAAACATCTATAACTTTCAAACAGTATCACATTTTTTGAATCCAAAACATGTCACATTCTATGCTTCACATACTATAAAAAAAGAAAAGTTGAATTTCATGAAGTTTTGACCAAGTTAAGGTGGTCAGACATACGAGTTTTTATATTTTTTAAAATTGTAAAAAAAAATCATAATTAATTATTTACTTGAAAAAAAAATACAAAAAAATATGCATCACATCACAACATGAGTCCTCTACTTATATCTAAAATATTATAAAAAAATATTATCATTTTATTGTGGTGAGGGTGGTCAGATAGACACCTACTTCTTATTTTTTCCCTGAAATTTAAGTCCCAATGCATTGAAATTTCAAATTTTCACCAAATAGATTTATAATTTTTTTAAACAAACCTAGTAGTTTAGAAACTACATTCAATTTTCTACAGATTCTATTCTTACATATTTTTGAAATAATATAGATAACTTATTCAAATTTTTATGTCAAGTTGCCTAATTCTGATTTTTCTGAATTTTTTGCCACTTAAGGGCCTGGTTTTTCCATGATGATCCTGCACATACTCTTGAATTTTCAATAAAAAAACTAACAAATTGTGTCTAGAGTAGGATGAATTTATTTCAAAAGTTAAATATTTGAGAGTAGGACTTTCTAATAGAAAAATATATATCTAGATGAATACTTTGGAATCTAAAGATGTGTTGTTATGTAGAGAGAACATCGATAACTATTGAATTGATGCCAACCATCTAACTACAAGGAAAAAATAGCTTAGCCATATTTAGGATAAATACACATAGATATGAATAAAATGGATGGCACCATAGGGTGTGTTTTGTCTATGATCTCACCAATATATACTTATCTCATACATAAATAATGTTGGCCAAATATTTTAGAGTGCTAACTATGGAGGATTAGGACTATACTTATAGCACACTATCACACCTCTAGGGTACATAGTAACTTATCATCTAGCTAATCATTTATTAATGCATCAAAAAAATTAGACAATTGAAGTTTACCCTAGGATTAGGATACAATAAAATCCTACATTGTCTTTTGATATATACCCATAAGTATGTGGAAAATTGTAGTCATATACAAATATTGTTTGAGGCTTGGGTGTTGCAACCAAAATAGTTCAATTTCAACAAACCCTTTATGGGGAATATATCTTAGTGATTAATTAAATCTCTTGTAAGGATATTTGAGAACCCTCAACATGACATTTCTAATCTGAAAAAGAAAAAGAAATTAATTGCAAGGGAATTATTTTTATAATAAAATAGGTACAACAAATATAGTGAAATTATGGGTATAACCACTTTTTCATCACCAAGATCTCTCTAAGGTGAGGCGAGACCATAATGAATAGTTATATATGTATCTAAATTAGTAAATATGCTTGTAGCAATGACCCCAGAAAGAGCTCTAATACCACTTGTAATTCAAACATGTATAAAATAAGTTGAAAACATAGAAATATGCAAAATGAGAGGGAAAATTGATTTTATTATCTTCACTTGACACTAGTTTAGTGTGGTGAACTCCAAATAGAGTATACACTCCAATTAAAAAATATCCAAGATGTATTCCATTTGGGAATTCATTACACTATATAGATATTTTCCAAAGGAAACTACTATCATCCCATGTATTTGCTTGATATTTAATTTATTCTAAAAATTAGTGGGATGAATTGCATCCTTATTTATTAATACTACTTAAGGATGACTTTTAAAGTATATGCACCCAATTGATACTTATGTTACTTGATTTTGCTTCCACCTAAATCAGGTATACTTATGTTTGTGTTTGCATTTAAACGATAAAAGGTACATATCATTTTCTACTAAGTTTTATCCATGTGCATAAAAGAGGCTATCAAAAGATTGCATTATTACATTTATGCAATTGCATACAATAGAAAAGAGAGTCAACATTTATTGCAAATATAGCCTTTATTGATGATCATAAGTGTATAGTGTCCCCCACAAGTCATGGGACTGACTATTTTAATGCATATAAAGAAAAAACTATACATTTACAAATAAAGAAAGAATGCACATAAATAGAAAGGGGACCCATCATTGCCCGAATGACGAATCTCGATCGGGTTGCCCTACATCAGCTTTAGTCCTCCTTCCCATCTATCCTCCATTAGTTGTTTTCCCTTGCTGCTCCTGGGTTCCCTACATCTGTGAGAAGAGTACTATTAGAGCAATATCAAAATATGTACAAACATCCATAAACATATAATTTGATCCTCATGTGCATTAAAATAGATTACATACCATAGATGTCCAGGAAAACAAGAGAGTTATCAAACACATCTATCATATGCTTTGTTTTATCTAACATGTTTGCTCATTGTGTAGGTATAGGATAAATCATTGTTACTATTTTGTTTCATCTGGTTACAACATGTGGGGTAAAATGTGGCTCCCACGAGGGTTGAGCATGCTGCCCTCTTGTGTTTAGGAGGGATAAGAAATTGAGCAACTTGATCAAATTAATGATAAACCTATTCTTGATACATTAAATCAATATGGAATCATACCAATTGATCAACTTTCATTATCAAATTCAAAAGATGCAACAAAGTTGTGTGAATTATCAAGAAAGTTTACTCTTCATCTTTTCACAATGAACCAAACATTAGGCTGCCATCATGTTGATCAAAGGGGAAGTCATTTCTTTTTGGAAAACTTACCCTACTGGATATGTCTTTCAATCTTCTTAAGTGGATTCAAAGTCAAGTTAAATAGTGATATGAGTTGTGTATTCATTGTCATCATATTCAAGGGTTAGTAAAGAAGGAAACAAGAACAAGGACAACAATCATTCAAGTATGAAAACAACTTGTCTCTTCCAAAGAAACAAATGATTTTTGTGATAATGGTGAAGATACACAACAAAATTGGCACATGGAACCCAATAAACCGGACATGGAACAAAAAAATAGATGGTGTAGAATGACAAGAGAGATATGAAGACTGAAACATAGATGAAAAGTGGAGATTTATTTGATTTTGGATATGGAGTTTAATTGATGGATCACATAGGACATAAGCACTGTATAGGGCAATCACAAAAAACCTAGAAAGGTAGATTGGTATAGTCCACACAATGGCATTGTGGAAGTGTGACAGTATTTTAGTTTCAACATATGACACAATACAAAGGAATTTTTTGTCTTTCATAGTGAATAGTCATAGTCAAGGATAATGACAGACATATAGCTTACAAGAAATATTTTTGAGACTGTTATTCATCTTTATGAAAAAGCAGTGGATCTTGATAATTGAGGGTATTTTATTTTCTCACTAACAGAGTAGTTGTTTACTTTTACTTAGAGATACAAAAGTATGGGGAATGCATCAAATACCGTGTCAAGGCTATTGAATGGGGGTTTTAATTGATAACAATACTTGTGAGAATGCAACACTAGTGGAGGTTGATAGTGCCGATAAGCATGGAATTCTTTTGGAGGTCATGCAAGTGCTAGTTGATTTGGATCTCACCTTTTCTCAGACATACATATCATCTGATGGTGGATGGCTTATGGATATATTCTAGATGTAACAGGAAAAAATGGAACCCTGAATGCTTCTAAAAGAAGGAAAAAGCCGCTACATAAATGAAACTTGCAAGCATGTTCATGAAGAAACATCGGCCAAAGAGATAGAAAAATAGAGGAATATTTTCCAAAATTGTAAGAGAAGCATAGAGCATCAAGAAATACATAGAAAAATAAACATTTTCACCATCGTTCTGCATATATAGAAACTACATAAATTAAGTCTAGAAGTCGTGCGTGAAGATGGAGATTTTTTTTCTCCATTTTTTCTTCTCAAAAAATGTAAAAGAATAAAGCCCCTTGATTTCTTTGCAAACATGATGAAAGGTCGATCATAGAGAAAAAATAATGAGGGAAGATAAAGGGCTCGAACAAGCAGTGTTTCACAGAGATAATGAGAGAAAATGGTACAATTTCTATAGGAAGATGTCTTACCCGAGTTCGGCCTTGTTTTTTTTTTTTTGCATAGAATCTGCTAAAGACTTTCAGGAGACCTCCATGAATCCTCCAGTTTAAACTCTCTATTGGTGGCACCCTCAAGTTTACAGAGCATGCAAAAGAGTGAAGGTAAAAAATGAAATGAAGTGATGCTTTGGCCATGGGTTTTTTCCTTTAGGGTTTCAACCCTAATTTTGGCCGATCTAGAAGGAATTTTTCTTTTCTTTTTAATTTTACAATGAAAGTTAATACCTTCACATTCACTCATATGTGTCTAGGAGGGTCCCCTTATAGACTTATGAATTTTGCTTTGTTTCAAAGCATTTTTTGAGTCAAATGCTAATATTTTGTATTAAACATGAAATGTAAGAACATTTATTTAGGTGATATTATTATAAATCACCTTATTTAAATGTTGTATGTAATACAAAATAAGGAGGCTTTCTTTCAAGTTACGATCAAAGGGATAGTTGAAGGTTATTTATATGTTATGCAAGCATATAGGGGAGGATAGTCTTAGTGTTATTTTAAATGAAAAATAAGGCCTTATGCTTTTGCAAACACACAAAGAGCATGATTCAAAGCAATTTGGAGGAGATTGACCAACATGTGAAAAGCATGAGGGTTGCTTTGACTGGGTTTTTGGAGGAAATGGTTCATTTGGGGGCAGTTTATCATGCTTTTCTTGTGGGTCAAGTTATGGATTGACTCTTTCTTCACTTTGGAGGCATTTTGGAGGGGTTTGGAATCTTCTTTTTTGGCTTTTTTCTTGCATCCGACCAAAAGTTTCTAGAAGGACATGTGTGGGCAGTTGTTTGAAAAAATGCATAACTTCAAACAGAGGTTTTGAATTTCTTTTCTTCTTTTTGCGGGCATTGTAGCTCCTTTGGAGTTCTTTGAGGTGGAGGATAGCATTGTAACTCATATTTGTAGACTTATGCAGTAGTGTAACACCTTTTGATCAATAAGTTAATCTATTTTACCTTCTCATTTTGCTATTTTATTGTGAAAGCTTTTTAAAATGGTTGATGAAATCTTATGGTGGAATTGTTTTCCCTTTGGTTTTGTCCTGTTTTTCTTTTCCTTTATGCAGTTAATATGAACTTGTAGGTCGTAACATGTGTTGAATTAGTTCAGGAAAGAGTCTAAGTTGTGAAGACACTTTTTACTTCCTTCTATATGTTGTCCTTAACATTGTTAGCCTAGTTATAAAGCACTGATGCAGACATATGAAGTTTTTTTTTTTTTTTTAGACTGCAGGAATTGGGTAGCATGACCCCCTATAAACTGCAGTGCACCTGGTAAACTTTTTAACATGACCGGCGGCGCTGGCGCGACACGCCCTCCGGTACCACGGGGGTTGGGGAGACTAGACCTCATGACCAACCTCCTGCAATAGGAAAGATTTAGCCAACTGAACTAGGGCCCCAACCCCGACATATGAAGTTTTTGAGTTGTGTAAGCCACTGCTAATTTTTTTTATCATTCATGTGCATAAAAGTAGTTGTGTAAGTTTGAAGAAAACACATAATTAGGTGCATCACCATAGGGGTTTAGTTTTCTTTTCATGTTTCTTTCTCCCCTTTTCCCGACAAGAAATAGTTTAGGTGACACCATTTAGGAGCTAGCCTTATTTGGAGGTCCACTCCAAGTTTAGGTGATCCATAGCCTAGGAGTGTTCCCATGTTGCTCAAAATTGCTAAGTTCTACAACTTAGCAGGGGTGCATATTTGAAGATTTAACAACTTATTAACATATATTAGAATGGTGTTTATAATAGTTGGTGTTGGAGTTATGTCATCATCAAGAGGTGTAGATCACTAAATGTGTCTCAAGAGATAATGTTATGGGGAATGGTAGGATTAGTGGGAGAAGTGGTTGGAGGGATGATGGAATTAGGGTGAAGTTGAATGAGTGAAGGAATCTATGGGTGGTTATAGATAGAAGAGGTCAAAATTTTGCAAGAGATAGAGGGTAAGTCCTTTTGAGAAAAAAGTAAAGATGTGAGCAAAGAATTTAAGGCTTGGTTAAGAAAAAATGATGAAAAATTTGAGGGTCCATAAATTTGGAATGAGTTCTATTTGGCAAGAAGATGCCAAGGTTGATGGGGAGGCTCAAAAAAAGACAATCAAGACTACTAGGAAAAATATCACTTTGAAGGATGTAGCAAGTAACATTGCAATGGGGATAGGGATGGAAAAGGGTAAGACACACACGCAAAAGAGATAAGCAAATAGTATATGTATTACAAGCATGTGCTAAACTAGATTGTATGAATAAAGGAACTAACTACACTACACTAGTGATTTAAAATAACATGCTACAAGTAAATAGGATTCATGAAATGAAAGAAATGATTATTTTTTAAATAATAAGATTATCGTGATGTATAGCTATTTTTATTTTTTTAAGTGGGTTTTATGTGTATATTTTTTAAGATTTAAATTTCTAATTGGGTAGGTGTCTAGAGAAAGGCGAGGGACTAAAAAGTAGCCACCCCACTTTTTGGTCCTCTATAAGACATAACATGAGCACATTATTTCTTGGTAGTGATTGAGCCTAGGTTTTGTCACTATCAAGCCATAACACACTCACATTTTAATGCTAGCACACTATAACGCACTCACATTTCCAAGAAGCAAAAATGCCTCTCTCTTTCTCTTCCCATCTATCTACCTCCTTATATAACTCACACTCTCCCTCTTCCTTAGACTATAACATGAAAGAAACATTTAAGTATAAGTAACATTTAAATATGGTTATTTACTTCTTTATATTTTAAGTTATATTTTAGGTATATAGCTTCAAGGTGTTTGAGAATGTTTTCAAATATCTTAGAGTTATAATGTAAATTATGGGTTTGGGAAGATCTTATAATTTCTAAGTTGACTTAGTCAAATTTTAGTAATTAGCATGCTCCTATCACCTTGTAGTTCTCTAAGTGTGGTTGTAACTATTCAAAA
This sequence comes from Sequoia sempervirens, assembly GCA_007258455.2. Taxonomy (NCBI): domain Eukaryota; kingdom Viridiplantae; phylum Streptophyta; class Pinopsida; order Cupressales; family Cupressaceae; genus Sequoia; species Sequoia sempervirens. The sequence goes on from VDFB02271358.1 coordinate 1,239,375,717, forward strand.
GCATCATCAAGCCTCTCTTTATAATTAGGAGGAATTAATCTTATGCGAGAGACCAAAAAGTGGGAGGGGTAAGCCCCGCACATCCTCCATCAAGAATTGAGATCCAAACACAATTAGAAAAGAACCTTTGAATTAGGAAAATAATCAAGCTCCATTACCAAAACTACCTCCCTACCTCTCTCTACATTTATCTCTCCCTCTACCTCTCTTTATATCTCTATCTATTTCCCCCCCTCTACCTCTATCTTCCACTCTTCATCTCTATCTCTAGATACCTCTCCCTCTATCTATCTCCTTCTCCCTCTTCCTAGATAACTATATCCATATCTCTATTTGTCTCTCTCTCCCCTATCTTTGTCTCCCCATAATTTTCCTTCTATCCCTATCTATCTTTTTTTCTATCTCCCTATCTCTCCATATCTCTCGAAGCCTATCTATGTCTCTCTCTAACTCTATATATCACTTCCCCTCTCTTCCTCTCTCTCTCTCTCACTAGCTCTCTCTATCTCACTCTCTCTCCCTCAAGCTCTAGACCTATCTCTCTAACTTTCCCTTTCTCCTCTCTCTTTCTCTCTTATCCCTCTCTAGACACATCTCTCTATCTGTTCATTCATTTTTCCCTCCCTCCTCTCTCTACTTCTCTCTATCTCACCCCTCTCTCTACACCTACCTATACCTCCCTCATTCCCTCCCTCTTTTCCTATTTTTTTCCCTCTTTAGACCTGTCTCTTTATACCTATCTCTATGCCCCTCCCTACCTCACTCCTTCCCTCTCTACTTCTCTCTATCTCATTTCTCTCTCTCAAGAACTCATGCCTCAGCCAACCCACTTGTGGGATATCAATCACAAATCAATATGGAACATAAATAATAATAAATGAAATACCTAGGGTAAGAAATAACACTAACTGAAAGAATTAAAAATTATTGAAACTAGGATGTAATGTGTGAATGCTAACTAGATGCTACTTGGAAAATAGAAAAAGGTGGTCAAATGAGTCCAATAAAAAATAACAAAAGTGGTCTAGATGGATATGTGGATAAGGTAGAAAATTCAAGTAACTAATTTGGTCTAAAAATGGTAAAGTATATAAAATTTATTAAATAACTATGAAAAATAGGTGTCTAATCGCTCATAATGGTGAAGGGTGAAAGAAAACCTAAAGAAATAAAAATATAATGAACAAAGATTGGTGCAAACTTAATAATGACTATAAAATTCATTATTACAACTAATATGATATACTTTTTAAATTTATATGTAAATGCAAGCTAACATATATAGTCTAAGCGGTGCTAGTACTTTAGAGAAGCTAGGGTAAGCTAAGGGAGTGCAAAATGCAATCTAATAAATAAACACTAACACAATTAAATAAGACAACATGATGGGATTAATTTTTTTTTTTATATTTTAGTGTGAATGCAAAAACTAAAGAGCAATCTAAAGGATCCTAGAACTGCAATAAGGCTAGAGGAGGATAGGATATGAAAAATGAGGATAAAATAATAATGGGGATGGAGGGGAATAAGTCTATATGGTCTATTGATGTCCTAAAATAGTGTGTATATGGATTAAACACTAAAAATCAATGCAAATCATACTACTGAAATGAAAAAAATTCACTATCTATTCCAAAAACATGAAAATGACATACTTCTTCTCAATGAAAACTTGTTTAGTAGCTTAATGAGTTGATCACTATGTAAAATTCTCTATTCACTAAGATAAACTTGCTTCTTTATGGAATCACTCAAAAATTTCTCTTAATTTGAATATTTTTTGTTATAGCATTTTGTTTGCCAAAAAGGATAAAAATATATTAATCAACAAGTCTGAAAAGAATACATAAAAACTTTCAAATAGCAATAGTAGCCATGGAAATTAAAATAAGGAACAACCGCAGTGGTTTCCCACCAACCCACCACCACCAAGAACCAAGAGAACCAATAAAACTTATGATGAATAAACCACGATCAGAGGTTGTCATCTTGAAGAAGATGAGAGATTGTGAGGCCTCTTTAATGAGTTTTGGAAGGGAAATTGGCTTCAAAACATAGCAAACCTTCTCAATGATAATTAGGTGATTTTCAATGAATTTAAATTTCATTGGATGCAAAGACTCAATTACAATCCATTCATGCAATATTTATGGAGAAGTCTAAAGCCTCAAAATGGCTCAATTTCTTAAGATGAATTCAAAGAAAGGTTTTTCATCTATGGGTGGTGGTCACTAAGCTTAAAGAGATTTATGAGTTGATATGTTAGGATCTTGAATCTAGTTGTTTTATTAGGATTAAGATGTATGATTTCATTGAATAAGGGGGTCATGAAAAAGGAGAACTATACCTAGGACTAATAGATTAAATAAGATAAATAGAGTAAACACATGAAATGGGACAAGTTGACACATGCAACAATAACACTAAAATGAGGGTGAATGCAACAAAGAGAATTATAGAATATACAAATTTTGACCTTACAACAACTTGAAGACCTAGAGAATCACTTCAAATTGTGAAATTTTGAGGTCAATCAAAGCTTATCTATACATAGAGGAAAGACCTATTCCATCCTTACTAGACACCTACACCATTTCCATTTGTCTAGTGCCTTTGTCTTACACTTATTTTAGACACAACATTGATTTGCAAAAGAATATTCTATAGCTTCCAAATTTAGACCATAGGTTCTTGATCACTTCCTCAACTCACATAGTCACTAATATTCACTTTCTATGTGAATCCAACTCCTTTATTTGTTAACTTTGTTTCTCTTGCTCCTAGTTCACGTTAATATTAGCCCATTTATATCTAACTTCAAATTAATTTTATAATATTTTTTTATCTCACACTCTAATAAACAAACTATGTATATATGTTTCACTATTAAAATAAATTAATTCTGAATATATCTACTTTATAATTAACATAAAATAAATATGTTTTAATTATATAATAATAAATTCTAATTATAAATATTTCAAAACTAAATTTAAGAAATATTAAAAAATTACTCTATTTCATATAATATTTAAAACTGACTTATTTGAAATGTACAACTAGTCTATTTTAAAATTTATGCATTCTTGTTGAGCTCCATATAACAAACAAAGGTTAATCCTATTTAAAATGTAAAAAAATATTATTTATTATAGACTGCAATAGACTGCAATCCTGATAAGTATGAGTAATAGGTATACAGTATATAGATGTTATATAGACTAAGGTTATTGCCCCATTAGGATCTTTCCATATAATAGTGCTTTAAGGGTGGTGCTTATTTAATACAAAGCAAAACGATAGTATTTTATATCATACATATAATTAAAAATTGATTGGGTATCACATTTTATTCCATCTTTTATAATTTGAAGAGCCCAGAATCTGCCATGGATATGAATCATAGCATCTGTGTAACTAACAAAAGCACCTTCAGGTGCTGTTGTAATGCCAATAGATTACAATTATATACATTTATGACATGCTTTATTGTTTATCTAGTAAACACATTCCAACCTCTAGGCTTCAGCAGGCTTCATACGTAACTTCTGTGGATTTAACCTGTAAAGGATGTTGGGCAACAGCTGCTGGCTGTAAAGGCTTCAAGATTTTCTTCCTACTTCATCCTTTTATCTTGGAAGATTCCTCAACAATTTTCATCGCAGATGCTTTTGAATTCTTGGACATTTTTTCCCATCTTTGGAGGCTTTGAAGATCAAGCGGAATGATTCCTCAACAGTTTTCATGGCAGATGCTTCTGAATTCTTAGACATATTTTCTCACCTTTGGAGGCATCTCCAAAGGTCAAGAAAAAAAGATTCCTCAACAATTTTCGTAGCAGATGCTTGTGAATTCTTAGACTTTTTTTTCTTATCTTTGCAAGAGATGACTCAACAATTTTCATGGCAGATGCTGCTGAATTTTAAGACATTTTTTCTAGTCGTTCTCCACATTATATTTTCTTTTCTTACCTTGTGTCTTTACATTCCCAACCTCACCACCTTTATCTCCTTCCATTTCTTCGATGCAAGCATTACCATCTTCATCAAACCTTAGGGTTTTCTTCTTTAGCTTATCCTTGCTCATCTCTTTTATCTTCTGTTCCAGCTGAGAATTATTATCATCATCTACAAACAAGGAAAGCACATCACCTGCAGAATCTTCATCCCTCTTTGCTTGACGGCCAGTCATAACAAGCTGCTGAACTGTATTCTTTTTGCTAGCTCTCTGCAAGATTTTTTCTTCGATAGTCCCCTTGCAAATTAGTCTATACACAGTGACCTCCTTAGTCTGTCCAAGTCTGTGTGACCTGTCCATGGCCTGATTATCTTGTGTTGGATTCCAATCACTCTCATAAAATATGACAGTATCTGCAGCTGTTAGATTAATACCCACACCCCCAGCCCTTGTGCTCAACAAAAACACAAATATGTCTGCCTTAGTTTGGAATTCCTTGACCATTTCATGACGGTTTGTTACGGTTGAAGTCCCATCTAGCCTCAGATATTTGTACTTTCTGTAATTCATGTAGTCCTCAAGGATATCAAGCATTTTGGTCATCTGTGCAAAAAGTAGCACCCGATGATTTTCAGCACGTAGCTTCTTCAGCAAAGCATCTAAAGTCTGCATCTTTCCAGAGTCTGTAAGCATCTTTGCAAAATCAAAGGTTTGAAGAGGAGAAGCTCCAAGTATTCTGTGAGTCAGCTGAAGCAGTGGCTGTTGGGCAGCCATTTGTGAATCTATTTCTTCAATTAGATAATGAGGTTTATTTGGCTTTGAAGGACCATTGAATTCAGATGTCCGAGCGAAACCCACCAATAGCCTTTTCATCCATGGATGATGGAGTTCTTCCATCCTCTGATATGCAAATCTTCTGTCAGAGCATATAACATCCACAGGGGGAGCACTAACTGCCGGAACAAAAGAGTAAAAATGTCTTAACTTCCTAGCTTTCCTGAAAAGGAGAAACAAACATCGGATCAATATCTACAAACCCAAAATGACCAATGAATTGCAGTCAGATTAGATAGGAATAGCTCTAAGGCTTCTCCAATGTTTGTGTTCACCTGAGGACTTGAAAGAAAAATTAAAAGTAGAAACTTCTTCACTCACAACATAGAAGTTAACAGGAGGAAAACAGTAGAAACAATTATACAGAATTTGAAATAATGGTTACCTGAGAAAACGGTAGGCTAGTGGAACAATCAATGCCTTTGAGATGCCATGAAGACTTCTTCCTAAGAAGGAAAATTCAGAAGGCCGGGGTGGCATCATCAACATTTTTGTTACAGCTCTTACATTGTCTTCTTCCATCTCATTTGGGTACTGATCAATCGTTAGAGAAAATAGCCACTTCTCTACTTGTGAGCTTTTGGCTAGAAATGCAACCTCAGTTGGAGAGAGATCAACCATGCGAGAAAACCCAAATGTGCCGCTTCTAACAACAGATTCTCTCTCATTCTCGCTCACTGGGAACACTGATCTATGAACATTCTCTGTAGAAAAGATATTCAACAGGTTGTTTAACCATTTCTGCTGAAAACACTGAGGTGATCCTGAGCTGGACATTGGCAGCTTTTCAGTACACTCTCTGTAAACTAGTTTGGGGATCTTGTAGGATATAGGATTGTGACTTCCAGCATAGTATATATCACCTAATTTACCAACACGGGGTGACAAAAGAGAGTTTTGAATTCCCCCAAAGTACATTGTTGTGTGTCCCTCAATCCTTTCAAATAGCTCAGGATGATTGCATACTTTCCTTAGCTGGATAACAATGTTCATGAGCTTATGAACCTCCAGACGTCTGCTATCAAGTAATTCAGCTATTGAGACCTTATTCCTGATAGCGTGATAAAAAGCCTGCTGTCTAGAGCTCAGTTTACAGTTGATTGTTACTTCTGTTTTGCCAGGCAGTTCTCCAATCACATCTTGCTTAAGTCTCCTCAACATAAAAGGCTTGAGGACATCATGCAACTTCTTAAGGTTGTGTTCATTGAGTAGACTTCCATGCTCAGCATGGCTCTCAATGTCTTTTGAGAACCATTCCTTGAACTGCTCCTGACTATTAAACAATGTAGGCATGATAAAATGCAGCAGTGCCCATAATTCTGCCATGTTATTTTGAATAGGAGTTCCTGTAAGCAAAACTCTATTTCTACATTCAAAATTCACCAGAGTTTTCCACCTTTGGCTGTTTGAGCTTTTAATTGCTTGAGCTTCATCTAAAATCATATACTGCCACTTAACCCGCTTCAAGTACTGTTCATCACTGACAAGGATCTGGTAATTTGTGATAAGTACATGGAAGTTTGAATCCTTTCTATATAGCCTTTTTGGATTTATGTTTTTCCTTAGGACTATCCTTTCTGGACCCCAGTAAGGAAGTGTTATCAAATCAGGGCAGAACTTGGTCATTTCATCAACCCAATTAGGCACAACAGAAGCTGGCGCAACAACCAAAAAGGGTCCCCATTTGTTCTTCTCCTCAGCCAAATGAGCCAAGAATGATATTGCTTGGACTGTTTTACCCAAACCCATATCATCCGCGAGTATACCATTCACTGATATTTCATAACAATTTACAAGCCACTGAAGACCCTTCAGTTGGTATCCTTTTAAAGTGGCATGGAGCATATTGGGTGTTTGCACTGATGAGGTACGAGGCATTGATGAAGGGTTTACCAGGTCCATACTATCGCTAGAGTCCTTAGACACACGAAGCCTCTCACATTCATTATCAAATTGATTTGTAATTTCCTTTTGCCTACTGGTAGCATCCAAGGCACTTTTCAAGGCCTCTTCTTTCATTGCGGCATCCTCTCTGTCTTCTCCCTCTGTTAAATTTGCCTCAGAAGCAGAAGCTCCATCTCCCTGATGTGGCTGCATAAAATGAGCATACATCTGTGATTGGGCTAATAAGAAATTAAGTCCCCGTTGATGTCTTTTCTCTTCCATAGCAGCTTCCTCGCGCTTGAGGGCTTCTGCTGCTTCTTTCTCCTCCTTTTTCCGGTTCTCAGCCTGTTCTTTGTCAAACCTTCTATAAAAAAGCAGCATATCTCGAGCCAACTTCTTGGTTCTCGTGGCTGCACTTTTCATCAGTTTGAAAGACCTTGCAGATCTATGCTTAACCTCCTTTAGGCAACATTCTGCAAGTCTCTTAGCAATGGAACGTCTTTTCTGATGCAACGTGTAATTTTTTTGCTGCAGCTTAGGGATGTCTTTTTTCACAATTTTTTGCCACGAACTTCGAATTTTCTTCTCAGCGTTCTCACCGGGCGAGCCTTTCTGTAACATGCGCTGCTGCCTCTTAGGTACTTGGCGTTCAATAGTACGAGAAGAGTCATTTACTTGGTCCAAATCTTCCATGCCAGTATTAAGTTGCTGCAATTGATCTGTTGCAAGCATGGCAAGCCTCTCTAGGGCTAATGGATTTTGTCTCACGGGTTCATGCTGCATTGCTGAGGCTTCAACATGATCAGACTCCAAAGCTTGCATCGTTATTGCCTCTACATCATCAGAATCAACAACTTTTAGATTGAACGGAATTGAACTTGAAGCTCCTAATGCTTGATTTAATCTGTCCAGAAGAGATGGATACATTATAGAACCCCCTCCATTTCGATCTGTAGCCCTTCTTCTTTCAGTAGCAATCATGGCATCTAAACATTTGAAATCCAAACCACGGTTCATGGAACAGCCATCTGTTCGAACATCTGAAAAAGTGGGCAAATTCATAGATTGTGCCAAAAAATCATAAGTTGGTGGGATTGTAAAAACAATACCATTTCCCATCTCTAATAATTCGGTGGAAGGTCTATCTTGAGAAACGGTACATGGTTCCATTCTTCTGGCATTACTGGCAGAAGCAGTAGTCACTTTCTGCTTTTTGTTCATATGCTCTATAAGCATAAATCGGTAATCTTTTTCTCCTTTCTGACACCCATCATCTGATATGGTCCTCTCAGAATCACTATCATCTTTTCCAGTATCTGTTATAGTTTTCTCAGAGTCTGTGTCATCTGTACCAATATCTGGTATAGTCTTCTCAGAGTCAGTATCATCTCTACCAGTATCTGGTATAGTCTTCTCAGAGTCCGTGTCATCTTTCCCAGTATCTACTATAGTCTTTTCAGAGTCAGTATCATCTCTACCAGTATCTGATATAATCTTCTCAGAGTCAGTATCATCTTCTCCTGTATCTGTTGGAGTAGATGAATTGTAAGCAGACTGATCTATTCTAAACTGCTCCTCTCTCTCTCCAATGATTGGTGACTCTGATAGTTGCCTACCAATAGGCTCTGTGTTACCGCCTCTTCTTTCATTGTTCTCACCTGGGTTGCTCTCATTGCCATTATTATCTTCAACACTTGGCAGCTTAAAACTTTTCAGAGCATCCAAGTTAAAAAGCTTGGCATATGAATATATAAATACAGGTTTTGGTGCCATCCTGAAAATAGTTGCAGGAAAAACTGTAATCACCTTGTTTATGCGCAGATTAAACTTCTTTCTTGCTTTCCCCTGAGACAAAAATTATCCACAATAACAACTCAAAAACAATTCACAAATGGGTTCTTTAAATATAGTCCAGATGAACCACCGAACTGAAAAAAATCACGATCTGGGGGAAAGAAATCTCTGAAAATGCAGCAAAAAGTAGAATATGCATTACATACACATAATACATACTCAGAAAGGAATGTTTTTCCTTAAATTAATCAGTCTGCCCTGCAAAGGTAACCTAGACTAGCTGACTAGGGTTAATAAGGACTAACCTTCCTTGTCGGATCCAACATGTTACCCTATGATTGAACTACTTGTTTTCAGGTGTAAGGGTCTATATATGGTTGTTATCAGAACGGGGTCTACCAGTATCAGTGACTCTTCAGAAGACCGTTCAACCCCTAAGTTTTCTAATACTATTATATACCTAGTTTTTTCTCTTAATCTTTATGAAATAAGATTTTAACTATTCCTAACAATAACAACCAACCCAAAAACAAACCAAAAAAAAACTATTTCTAACAACAAATTTTTAATATAAATTTTCTTGAAAATCTTCAGACTTTTGTAATTCAAAACCCTAATTTTTTTATTAAAATATAAGCCCTAATTTTTTTATTAAAATATAAGTGAAGGGAGTTTCTTTGAATATTAACTATTTTAAATTGAAATGAAAAAAGAATGAATAAAAAGGTTGAAAATCTTCAGACTTTTGTAATTCAAAACCCTAATTTTTTTATTAAAATATAAGTGAAGGGAGTTTCTTTGAATATTAACTGTTTTAAATTGAAATGAAAAAAGAATGAATAAAAAGGAGACACCAGTCATACCTTCAGAACTTTTTGTAAATAGATTTGTATGAAACAACAATCTTAACTCTTCATCAAATATATTATCAGTACTGGGAACAAAAACTTCAATACTTTTCGTTTCAACACACCATAAAATTTATATATAAGTATTGCATGCTTCATATACCGGTATTATTGCATTTCTTTTACCACGTGTTAGCGGACCATTCATTCTCATGAAAGGTTCATGCAAACTGCTATTTATTAAATATGAATCTAATTTGACTTTAAAATTTAAAATTATGCAATTGAATCTTGATATTAATAAGAAAATTTATACATAATGTTTCATATGACTTCATGTTTGCATAGCCTATAAATATTATATATGAAATATCTTAATTTAATTTACCTGTGATTAGATGAATATTGTGATTTATATCTTATATGAATTTATTTTTTCTTTTTCTTTTTTATATACTAATACATCAAAATAATATTTTTAATCAATATAAATACAAAATTTATATATGTTTTAACAAATATATTAATGTTAATAAAAAAAATACTTCAACAAATAGAATGCAATTTAATTATATATAAAATATCCAATTAAAAATATTAATTATTATAATAATTAATATTAATAATTATTTTTAATTATTATAAAATGTTAATCATATAAAACTTTTTATATAAATATTTTCTTAAATTTAATTAGACATGTTTTATCTTATTTTATCTCTAAGCATTAAATAAGACCCTTCCATTTAATTAAGAAATATTTCATATATATTGATTCTAAATAAAGTGACATTGCATATAACTAATTTGATTTAGTAATCACAGGGTTATTAATTAAACCTTATTAATATAAAATAATAAATAATATATTAAAATATTTAATTAATAAATATCTCACAATATTGATAATGAATGGTATTATGTTTTATAATTTAAATATTTAAATCTTTATTTGTCTTATTTTCATATAAACTACTATAGCCTAATTAATCAAATAAATAAGATAGTTAATAGAGTGACATAATGGACCTATGAATATTAATGACTTAACACATGTGATTCTTTCAATTTAATTTTTTTTAAATAGTTTTGATTATAAGTATTTTATAAAGTCTATATAAAATAAATTATATTAGTGTAATTATATTTTTATGTAAAATATGTATTTTTCTTTTATAAAATATATATATGTAATTTTTTTAATCAATAATATTAACAAATGAATTATAAATAATTTAATTGATTAATATCTCTTAATTCTTAACTAACCATTTTTAATTGTTATATAAGACTTCACATAAATGAAGGAGAAAAATAAAATAATCTAATTGGTCCATAGACACCATTTTTTTTTATTAGTATAGCATCTTTACTATAGCAATAAAAATTATAATTATAGCCATAATTTAATGAAAAAGATCTTATCTTGATTATACATTTTTTTTTCAACTCAAAAAAATTGTATAATAAAAATTATAATTTAATAAATATTTAAAATAATACACGATGAAATAAAAATGGGATCACTTAAATGAGGGTGGAGGAGGACTTACTAGAATTTTTTTTGAAGAGTTACATTTATGTATGTCAAGGAATGAGTTGAATGTTTCACATACATACATACATACATACATACATACATACATACATACATACATAGGCCAGTATTTATATGTTTAATAAAAAAGAAAAACTTAATAATGGACTATCTATATTATTTAATAAACAATGATTAAATAATTTTTTTTTAAAAAAAATTACTATTAAAACAAATGAATATTAATTTTTTTAAATAATGGTATATTAGTAATATATTACAATCAATTAAAAATAATTATTAAATCAAAATATAAGTGCACATTATGTTGACTACCCACCCATGTATTATATATTAAATAAACATTTAAGTTACTTAAATTACTGTTATTTTTTTTTATTTCTTACTAGTTTATTATTCAAATTATATTACTTTAAAAAATGTTAATAATATTTTTAAAGAAAATACTATATCATTACATAACACTTGTAAATTAAAAATATATAGTTTAATACATTTATTTAAAAATATATATATTTCAAATTTAAAAAAAAAAAAATTCAACTTGAAGTTAAAGATAATAAGACAAAAGAGATGTCCGTAACCTCTTTAAAAAGAATAGATAAAACAATCTAATAAAACTACTTACATAAATAGTAAAACTTTATATTATATTTAAATAAATAATAATCCATACTTTTTAATAATACCCTTTATCAAATACACATAAAAAGAAAAATAAAAAAATATGTATTTAATATGTGCATATAAGATAACTTTCTTTCAAAGGATTTAAAGCCTTTGATTCTAAGATGATTTAAACATATAGTACTTGCTGCTTCTTTCTATGGATAGCATTTGAAAATAAGTTATTATAACATTTGAAAATAATTTATTATAAATTTTTATTGTGCCTTGTGTGATTAAATATTGTTTTTTATTTTTAATTGGCAAGTGAATTTATATTGTTTGTATTTTAGATTTTGAAATTAATTTATAATATTTTGTGTTATTTTATTTAGTGAAAATTTTAAATTATTATAATATAATTATTTGTATTCATTGATATATTATTTGTATCAAATGTTTGTGATTTTCATATTTAAAATATTATGTAATAGTTATAATAGGTTTTTGTATAAGAAAACATATTACTATGTATAATGATTAATGTAATTAAATAAATAATCAAGATAAGTATAAGAGTTCATATTGATAATTGGTATTGTAATCAATGCTATAATTAATATAAAAATTAAATAATATAATGTAAGGGTATTTGCATTTCGTTTTGCTAAGATATTATTATGATAGATGTTACAAATCAATTTGTTAGTATATTAAATATAATTAGATCATGTTATAAAACTAGGATATAACCAAAATTTTGTATACAAACTTGTCTAACTCTTTTTTAGTGTGGAAGTGATTTTAGGTGTGAAAATTTGTCCTGGATGCAAAATTAAACATGAGGATGCAAATATAATTTTCTTTGCTTTAAAATTTTGCAATATGCATGCCTCCATGCTTTTTATCCATGTTTATAAGATGATGTGTACAAACACTATTTAGAAACTTGTTGAGTGAGGATCATGTTCTCCTTAGTCAAATTCCTAAGTGGATTTATTTAGTGACTTAAAATAATGGTTTAAGAAAGGAAAAAAGAGTACAAAGATGCCTAAGATTATGCATGTTGATGTGTACTCTAATAATGTTGCTATATATTCTCTATAGAAATGCTATTTAATGATAAAAATACCCCTTACCATGATTTAAAATAATTATATGAATGCATTTAAATTTCATACCCATGAATTCAAAATAGGGTTGTGAATGTGAGATCAAAGAATCAAGATCAATATATAGGGATAAGTGATATAATTATAATAGACCTTTATTGCATAAAATTCATGTGCCAACTTTATTTAAAATTGTGTTGTTTATAGACCTTTTATTGCATAAAATTCACTCAAATGAAAGTGGGAAAAATATATAAGGGAAAAGGGCATTAGTATGTAATTTTCACTATTACATTTTTCCCCACTCTAATGTTCATAAGAACCACAAAAGAGTATTTGTGTTAAAGTAAAAAAATAGTAAACATGGAAATAAAATATTATAGAACATTCAAAAAGATGTGAATATTTTCAAAGGATACATATATGCTTGAAAATTCTTGAATTCTTATTTCACCAACTCTTCCATATCAAGAACCTAAAAGGACCAAAGAAAAATCTCTAGTGAGTAGAATATATGAAGTACTTAAAATGATAATAATCATAGATTTACTGAACTTGCCTAAAAAAATGTGAAAGGAGCATGGTTAGAGATTTTAACTAAGTGGAAAGTAATATCACTAATGATCAAGTATAAATTGTGATGGACTCTAACTATGTACAAGAATGAAAGGGTGCCAACCAAGTAGAAAGTGTAAAGGAATTTAATCATTTTTTAATAGATAACATGGTAAGGGTTCTAACTATGTGGAAGCACACTTCCTCTAGAAATATTAATGAAGTTGTGTTTGGTATAAAAAAATATCATAAATGTCATAAGTACATTAAAATGCAAATGATATTATATGCCCCTTCCAATTGGTTTTGTAAAAATTGTTAGAAATATGAAATAGATTGAATAACCCAAGGAACATTATAAGAGAAATTTAAAGTTACACAAATTGGAATAGCATAAACAATGCAAACCAAAACTTTGAGAGATATTAAATGCCAAGATGGTAGAATTGTATTTAGAGCTTCCAACATGATTAAATATAAGATAGGTAGTGATTTTATATAGAACTAAGGATATGATGGAGGTAAAAAATCCAACCAATAGGAATTAACCCCCAAAATTGGAAGATGCCACCAAAAGTAGAAAGTGGCCCACTCTTTAAGAAAATGCCACATCACCTTATCTCCTAGTTATTAAATAATAAACTTGTTTTATTATACTAAGCAAGCTTAATAAAATTGTAGGAAAAACTTATAAATAAGGGAAAATAAATTATCCCACTAGGAAAATAAAAATCTACACTAACACCTCCCCTTAAACATAGCTTAGGAAGATGTACAAGATGATGGGTTCTAGAAAAAGAGGCCATGTTAGGTACCCATGTACATATTAAATTCCCCCCAAAGAAGAATAAGCCCATCCCATAAATAGAGAGAGAACATACCCACAAAAAAGAGAGAGAAGAAGAAAAGGACTAAGTATCCCCCACAAAGAGGACACCAACCACACCCCAAGAAAAACTCACAAATGAAGGAACTTTCCCTAGTGAAGGATTTGGTGAAGATGTTTGTAGTCTGATCTGATATTGGACAATACTTGAGATAGATGATCTTCTCATGAATCAACTCTCAAATGTAGTGCATGTGGATCTCTATGTGTTTGGTTCACTGATGATGGACAAAATTGTGAGAGATCTAAATTACACTTTGGTTATCACAAAAGATGATTGTAGGCTTCTGAAAGCAAATGTCAAACTTAGTGAGAATGTTTTGAAGCTAGATGGCCATAGTAGTAGCATTAACCACTCCTCAATACTCAGCCTCTATAGATGAAAGAGCAATAGTAGACTATTTCTTGCTTAACCAAAAAACTGAACTAGAACCAAGGGAGAAGCAATACTCTAAAGTAGAATTGTGATCCTAAGAATTACCTACCCAATCTAATTTTTTTGTCCCACTGTGTTGTAGAAAAAAGTACCCTTTGCTTGACAGGGGATTAATTCATGATAAAATGAACTTAATGAGGTCTTATTCTAGTGTTGTGATTCATTTTATGCATCCACATTACGTCTTGGACCCTTGCAAATCGAATAGCATGCTTTTAATGATGTCTTGTAAAGGTGTTGTAAAGTGTTGTAAGATAATTTCACGCTTTTCTAGACTTAATGAACCTATTTCTTCCTAATTCAACATTATAAAATGTGTTTAATAACATTATTGCATCAATCTAGAAGGTTCTTAACTTAAATTTAATGTTAAACTAGTGTTGTAATGTGTCTTGCACATTCACATTGGTTCTTGTGCTTTCTTAGGCTATGTGGACCTCATTTTAGTGTTGTAAAGTGTATTTAATCACACTTTCACATTGATTTCCATGTCCCAATCCCTATTTGAAATTTACATCATCATTAATAGGCCCCTATTAACCTATATTGTGCATCCTGAGGCATAATTTGATCAAATAACAAACATAGTCATCATATAAGACTAATTTTCTTACTTCTCGGCATTCCAGGTAACAAAAATGGCCCCTGTAGGACCCATTCGCCATTACTGGTGAATTAGTCCCATCTAGGTGGGACCCATTCACCATTAGTAGCGAATGAGTCCCATTTGAGCCATTTTCGAGGTTTTAAGCGGGAAAAATTAGGTTTTAAGTTTAATTTTTCTCCATGTTGGTCTTAGGGATCCAATTAATAGGAAAATAAGGTGAATTTCCTATAAAATCACCTATCTTAACTCATTTTTACATCCATTAACTCAATTCACATCCATTCTTCATTATTCATCCACCAATCTTTCATCTCAAGTCAAGCAACTTAGGGTTTTATCTTTGCAAGTCATTAAGAAAGCTTCTAAGGACATTCAAGGGCTGAATCTTCCTCCATTGATGCAAAAATTCAAGATAAACATCATGGAAAGGTAATAAATTCCATTATTGCATGTCTCATTACTTTCTTCAATCATTTTGGTTTAATTACCTAAACAGGGTTTGACCAAGGCAAACCCCCATGCCCTAACATTCAACACTTCTCTATCTTTCCTTGTGTGTTTGCATATCTAGGACTCTTGGAAGCTTGGAAATAATTGAAGATCAAGTTTCAAGGTTTCTCAAGTCTTATTCTCATTCAAAAATCCAAAATATCACCAAAATATCATTTTTAGACCCATAAATCAAAGTTTTGGAAGTGGACAACTGTAGGTCATCAAAGTGTAAATCGGAAGCTTCAGAATCCACCTTTGAAAATATAGAAATTCAAAAGTGGACTCATTCACCATGGGTGGAAAATGAGTCCCACCCCAAGGTCATTTTTTGGATTTTTACATTTTTGGATACCCTTTTGTCAGAAACGGGTTCCGATACAGTTTGGCAGAACTGGGACTGATTCACCCAGAATGGTGAATGAGTCCCATCAGGCCTAAATTTCAACATCAATAGCATTTCAGAAGCAATTTCCAATCTCCATCCACATTCCAAGTGCACACTTTCAGTTTGGCTAATTTCTGTTAATTTTTGCATTCATTCCTAGTTCATTGTTGCATTACACAATGTGTTTTCAAACAAGTTGTTTTCCTTTAGTTTCCATTCATTATTTAATCAATATCATTCATTTCTTGCATTCAAGCATTATATATAGGCATATTTCATCCTTATTCTATCTATATTGCATTGACTTTGAATGTAACATAAGCATTTTTGGCCCATCTTTCTCCTTCTAGGTGAAAAACCCTAGGAGAGCTAGAAAGCAAGTGGGTGCCAAAAATCTATGCTACACCCACCAAGTCAAAATCCACACCTGCTACATATTAAATCTCATAACTGTGAGTACCCTTGATGTAGTGAAGAATCTATTTAGCTACTTTCCAATGTAACTCATGTGGTTCTTGCATGAATCAAGAGACCATACCTACAACATATGAAATGTCAGGTCTCGTGTGAGTAAGATATATGAGACTACCAACAATTTTTCAATAAAAAGTGTCATCCACCAAGGGTGAAGAATAATTAACCTCAAGTTTGACCCCTAACAAAAATGGAATCAGTGCAAGCTTACAATCAACGATGTGAAACCTATGGAGCATGCCAAGTGCATACTTAGGTTGTGCAAGAGAGATATTTGAAGAAGAATTAGTGATCTCTATCCCCACAAAGTAGTGCAATAAGACCAAGTCAAACATGAAAAACTAATCATGAAGGGTAGTTTTCACTACCCAAATAGTGGATGAGTGACTTTGTGTGATCAAGTCATCAATATAGAGAACTAGGAAGGTGTGAGTATCATCTTGCTATAAAATATAGACATTAGGATTAAATGGGATTGATTGCATCCAAATTTCAGAAGGAAGGATTCTATCTAGGCATACTAAGCCCGAGGGGTCTATTTGAGGTCATAGAGAGAATTTTGAAGATGACAAACAAGTGAAGGATCTTGTATGAACCCTTGTGGTTGCTTCATGTATATCTCCTCTTGAAGAGTACCATGAAGAAAAGAGCTCTTTACATCCATCTAATGAACTTCCCATCTATGTGTTGTAGTGATAGCAAGGATAAGTCAAATGGAATTAATTTTGGTGACTAATGCAAAAGTATCAGAGTAGTCAATCCCAAGAACTTGGGAGAATCCTTTAGTAACCTAGCGAGCCTTATGCCTGTCAATCAACTCATCTGTTGCAAATTTTTTTTGATAGATCCACTTGCATTTCAAACAAGTTTCCTTCCCTTAGGAAGTGGGACAAGATTCCAAGTGTGGTTCCTCTCCAAGGAATTAGACTCTTCCTGCATGGCTGCATCCCACTTAGGGACACTAGAAGCTCCCCAAAAGGACTATGGATCAAAAGCTATGGCAAGGAAGATATGTGGAACCTCTTTAAATTGTGATCATGTTCTTCTATGATTTGAAGGATCCAATTCCCAATCCCTTGTTTATTTCAATGTTTTAAAAGCCTAAGGAGGCCCTCCAACTAGAGAAGGAGGAGAATTAGCAAGAGAATCGTCATCCTCTGAAGGTGAACTATTTGTGCCCTCATGATCACTATCATCATCTGAAGTGGAGGACTAATACTCCTCATCAAGATCAGAAGGATTATTATCCTCTGAAGAGCTATCATCATGATACAAGGACACCAAATTGATGGTGGTTAGAGAAGTCATAAGAGAAGAATAGGAAGGTTTCTCCTTGAAACGAACACTCCTATCAATGAACAACTCATGTGTGGTAGGATGAAGAAGCGTGTATCCTTTGATATAATTTGGGCATCTGAAAAATATGTGAGGTTTTCTTTGTGAATCCATAGCCTTGTGTTTCTCTATTGGAATGTGGGCCCATGCACTAGAGCCAAACACTTGGAAGTGCTTAATTGAGGGTTTTTTACCAATCTAAGCTTGAAAAGGAGTTACCCCTTCACAACATTATGAGGAACTTGTTTTTAGATATAACATGCAACTTTAATGGCTTCTACTCAAAAAGGTGGTGTCAAAGACTTGGAGTTTATAATACAATTGGCCATCTATTTCAAGGATCGATTCTTTCATTTTAAAACTCCATTTTGTTGAGGATTATAAGGAGTTGTATGCTGTAAATCATTACCTTCTACTAGACAATACTACACAAATATATGGTTAATATATCCCCCCCATTATTTGTATGCAAAGCTTTGATGGATTTTCTAGTTTGTTTCTCTGCAAAATCCTTGAATTCCAAGAATTAATCAAAGACTTCAAACTTTTTTTTGAGAAAGTACACAAAGGTGTACTTGGAAAGGCGTCAATGAATGCCAAAACTTATTGAGCTCTACTAAAAGATGGTTTTGGAAATGGCCTTGCAAAATCACTATGTACCAACTCCGAAATATGTGAGGCTCTCCAAGATTTTCCTTTGTCAAATTTCTCTTTAGGATGCTTTCCAAGAACACATCCTTGAAAAAAAACATCAAAAAAATGAAATATATTCAATCCTATAACCATGTTCTATTGATTGAGTTGTTGTAATTAATAGTAGTTCAAGTGGCCAAACTGTTGATGCCATACTCACATCATCAAAATAGGTGATTAGAATAGATGGTGGATAATAAATAAATCTAATACTGATTATTTGATCTTCCAACTACAACTGTAGAATTATTATTCAACTCACAGATCACCATTGAATTAGGAGAAAACTCAACCCGCTTGCTTGTACCCATGTGAGTGATTTGGTAGATCAATAGGAGATTAGTTGATAATGAGGGAATATAAAGAATGTATTGAAATGTGTCATCCCCCATATCAATAGACCTCTCCCATATACCTCAACAAGATTGTCATCACCCATCAAAATGGAAGGAATAGTACATGGCTCCAAAGATGCAAGTTTGTTCTCAAATGAATCCATGTGGTGCAAGTCACCCAAATCAAGAACCCAACTAGATGGTGGAGAAGCAACTGCTACAAGGGCCTTTCCCTTTCATTTTCCCTTGTTGTCTTTATCCTTGTGAGACCCCTTTTTTGAACTCCATTTGATTGATTCAAAAAAACTAAGATTATTCTTTTCAAGAATGTGTGTCAAGTGATCAACTTGTTTCTTGAAAAATTTATGCTCATCATGACCAGGATTTCTATAATAGGTGCATTTGACCTTCCCTTTCTTAGACTTATTATCATTTGAAGATGAGGTTTGATTAACTAATTTTGGGGTAGATGATTTTTTATCCTTATTATCTTTGCTATTCTTTTATTTCTTATCCTTGTTATTACTTTTTCCTCATTGTTCTTTTGTGCCATGGTTTGCAGCCAAGGCATGTGACTTAGAAGACTTAAGAGTGTACATCTGGATTAATGTATCTTGCTCCCATGTGAGAGTAGTAAAATCATCCAAATATGGCATGGTGAATTTAGACCCAAGTGCATCCTTAGTAGCATAGAAGGTAGAAATAAATACTAAATATTCAAAACTTAGCTTAGAGAGAATACCTAGAATCAGTTGTTCATCTTTCTTATCAATTCCACATTATTTTAGTTGTAGCCTCAGTGATTTCAATTTGGTGAAAAAATATTGAATTGTGTTGAAGTTGCTTGGACTTAAACTAGTTAGTTCATTTTCCAAAATATGACCCCTCATAGAATATTGAGTACCAAATAGAGTTTCAATTTTTTTTTGATATTTCATTTGGAGTATTCAAAGATTCAATATGAAAGAGAAAATCAAAAGACACAAACAAACACAATGCTCCATATGCTTGAACACCACATCTATTGAACTACTTAGGATTTTCTCTATCTTTAGTGAGTTCAATTTCTAATCTCATTGTTATTCTATGCAAACCAAGAATTCTTAAGTAAATTTACATTTGTGATTTCCACTAAAAATAGTTGTATGCAATTAGAATAGGAACTATTGTTGGAGCCATGATGAAAAGATGCAAAAGAAGGTGTTGAAATAAAGTGAACACAAGAACACCAAAGATATCCCCACCCCTTTTACTAGTATCAAAAATCACCCCCCAAACATTATAAGGTTGAAACTTTATAATTTAGTGTGTTTACAAAGCTTTTTCCAAGATACAATGCTCAATAGGCCCACAATGGCAAAAATTAAAAATTCTAATACAAAATGAATCTGAGACAAAATTTGAAAAAATAAATCTCATAGTTGTGTATTTCTCTTCAATACCTTCCCAACGCCTATTCGCTTCAAAAAATTGGAGCACTAGGGTGAAATTTATGGCATGTTGAAGAAATTAGCAACAAACAACTTCAACCTAAAATATCTAGCTAAAAATAGAAAAAAATATTTTCAATACCTTTGTGGATGGAAAGTGCTTGTCTCTAGCTTTTCAACAATATAAATTGATTAATTATGGTAGTTTTATGATTATGGTTATGATATTTGGCCTACGTGCCACACTGGATAGCTATTTTTTTATGTTGGCGGGTGGTGTTGTTTTCCCACCCTCTTTTTTCCTTTTTGAGTTTTGGATATAACCATGGGATTAGGGCCCTTTCCCTGCTAATCTAATAAAAAACAATATCTCATTTTCTAAAAACAGACACCATAGAAAAAAAGATGATTTTTTAAAAATTGGTTGAATTTAGCTTGTAGTGACAACCCTCCTAGCAAAATAAAACTTTACCAAAAATCAAACTCATATAAAATGTACAAATTCTATATGAAAATAGGGTTTTAAATCCATCTAAACACAATGGTAAGAGTTGTTTGGACCAAAAGTGCTCCAATAAAAAGTTATTTTCTAAATATGAGGTTCAAACCCCTATTTGCAACTATGTCAAACAATCTCCAAATCAGATGAAATGAAATCCAATCTTGACTTTATTGAGCATCTTGGATGCATTGGAACAATACAAATTTATACCAATATAACCAAAAATGTTGCAATCAGTTAGATCTCACAAAACACATATGCAATTTATGAAGAGGTTATTCTAGATCTTTGTAAATCCTTTATGATTCTCAAGATCGTTTAAAACGCAAGAGAAGAGCATACGATATTTTACAAGATGTTACATGAGAAACTCAATCTCTCAATGAGGAATGTAAGAACTTAGATTTCTCAAGAAAAATCTTTGATACTATGTTATAAATCTAAAATAGATTAGATAACCCAAAGAACTTTATAAGAGAAAATTCAAAGTTGCATAAGCTAAAAATTTATAAACAATACAAACTATAACTCTGAGAGATATGCAATGTCAGGATGACAAAATTATATTTAGATCTTCCAAGATGATAAAATACAAGATAGATAGTGATTTTATACATATCTAAGGAGAGGATGGAGGTGACAAATCCAACCAATACGAATTAACCACCAAAAGTGGAAAGTGCCACCAAAAGTGAAAAATGGTTCACCCTTTAAGAAAGGGGACACCACACCAGATCACCTTATATCTTAGTTATTAAATAATAAGTTACTCACTTTATTATCCTAAGCAAGGTAAAAAAAGGTGTAGGAAAAACCTATAACTAAGGGAAAATAAATTATCCCACTAGAAAAATAAAAATATACACCAACAAAAAAGAAATACAAAATTTGAGTTATGGGAAAAATGATAGAATTATATATATTAAAATTTAAGTATGCAATAGGGTAAGTGCAAAAAGATGGGGGAACCAAAAAGGGGTCTTAAGTGGCCACTTTTTTTTTAAATCAAGAAAGATTGACCTTGGATGAGAAATTGAAGATAGTTAAACTCAAAATTTGAAGATGCAACAAAAACAAGAGTTGTAGTGCTCTGAATTTACTTTCTAAACTGCTTTTTTTTTTTTTAAATGGTAGAGATTAAGGGGTTCAAAAAAGGGGGTCACACAAAGTGATCCTGTTTTTTAAAAAATAACATAGCGTCTAGTGTGGCCCCCTAAATTGTTAATTTTTTTCTAGTATTTCAAAAATTGCTTTAGTAAGAAATTATCTCTAAGCATTAAATAAGACCCTTCCATTTAATTAAGAAATATTTAATGTATACTGATACTAAATAAAGTGAAATTGTATATAAATAATTTGATTTAGTTTAATCACAATGTTATTAATTAAACATTATTATGTAAGGCCCACCTTGTGTGTGACTAATGCAACCCTAAAATTCCTAAGTTTGTTCCATTAATTGCTAGTGAGTTAGATTGGAAATGATAGAAAAAAGTACTTGTGTGTTTTCATCATTGGAATTGTATTAATAAACCCTAGGGTAAAATCTTACTATTTAATACACACAAACGTGAATGTGTTTAAATTTAACAAAAGGGAATTGGTTATTGAATTACAAATTTCTCCAAGTAAGGAATAGTTAACCCTTGTATCTTATGGCATGTTTTATACTTGAGAATTGCTATCTAATTTAAATAATTGTGCTTTAAATATATAACTTCTAAAAATGTATCTTATAGAATTATGATGATTTATTTGGTGGTATTCAATAGTGATTATCTAGTCCAACTAAAGCTAATGTGTTGTGGTGAAGATGATTGTAATTCGAGGGACACGTTACAATGAATTATTTAATTAAATAGGAAGATAAGAGATGATATATTATATTAGGATTTGACTTGATAAATTACTAATGAGTTTCATGTCTCCCAAGGTGGATACCAATAGTGAGTATGATTAGATTCTATAGTTTACAAGTAATGGCACATGAAGGTTAGATGACTACAACCTAGTGTGTATGGGTGAAATACCATTCAAACTCAGGTAAGACCACAAGTGTGTAGAGGAGGTGAGTAAAACATATTCTATATCTATTTGAGTAATCAACAATAATGAATAATTGGGTAAGGAGGAACTAGGAAGAATACACACACACACACACACACACACATATATATATATGTGATACTTTCAAATTGTGGTATTATTCTCCTTAAAGATAGAATTAAATTTATGTATTGAAATTAAAATGCATAATTGGATGAATTATCAATAAATTAAATCATGGGGAGTAGACTAGCCAAAATTGATATTATTATTTTGATCTAACCTTACTAATATGTTGGGTATAAATTTTGTGAGCTAAGGTGCGGGAATAATAATCATGTCAAAGAAAAGGGAGGACCATATGGACCTAAGTTAAATACCTCCTTGTAAAGTTATATATTATGAACCCCTTTGACCTAAGAGGTAATTATGGTTAGTGTTTAATGTTATGAGTAATTGTGTTTTAAGGGTCTAATGTGTGGGTTATGTGTGAGGTGTTTTGTGGGTTAATTAAGTGATAATACCATGTGGTTAAAGGTGTAAGTGGGGAATTAGGGTTGGGAACCATTAATTAAGTTAAATTATTTTAAAAGGTCTTAAAAATCCTTATTTTAAGTATTTTCATCTTTTCTAGTTCCCTAAGGTAAGTACCTATGGGTTGGGTGCCTATTTATGGCCATATCCAAGAAATGATCCTTATTTATTGCCCATTTAGGGAAGTGGAAGATGTGGAAGTCTTTGGGACAAGGGGAAGAGTGTCTTGACCTTAAAACTCATTTATAAGATGGGACATTGGAGATCTTGAGTGGCCAAGTACTTCATACTCCTCTTAATGAAGATGACTTTCTTGGATGGAGTGGAGTACACTCCTTTCCTTCCCATCTCCACAAAATGCTCACACATGTGTGAGCACTTGTGGGGATATGTGCTTGAGGATTGAATGATTGAGAGTGACAAGTGTCACTCCCTCATTCAAGGGATTCAAGATTGAACTCCTTTATATTACTCATTTGATGGGGAGTTTGGGATTCTCACTTTTTTTTCATTTTCTTTTTTGTGTTTGAGTTTTGAGGGTAGAGTGATGGAAGAAGAGAGGATTTCTTTCTCTTAGGAGGTGGTGACCAAGATATTATTGCATGGATAAGGAGGAAATATGGAGGATCTTATTCCTACAAACTATGTAGAAAGATAAGTTCCCTTAGTCCTTTTATCTATTGTTTAAATGTTGCAAGAGTGTGTGTTCTTGTTTAGTTCAAATTATGGAGTATGGTAGTGTAAAAATAATTATTTTGTGTTTTTTGGGAGAGTTGAGCTCTTAGATATTATGTGAATCTTTAGAAGATATATGAGTTCTTTGTGACTATAATTCTTTAGTTTTCCTTTTTGTGTATGGGTTGAGATCTATTAAGAGGTGTTGGGTCTATAATGGTTTATAATTGCTTGGGGGAATGGCTAGAGCTCTAAGAGGCTCTATGATGCCATTTATGGTAGGTTGGAGAGTAAGTTCTTATTCATTTTCATGTTATTAATTGTATTTCTAAATATTCTTTGTAATATTGAGAGTTTTTTATCTTATTGTTATGGAGAAAAGAGAAGACACTCTATGAACTTGTACTAAAAGAAAATTTTGGGATAAAGGGATAACTTTATTTGCTATTTGAAGGAAATATTGTCTAAACTTACTTGTATTTTCCTTTTTAATTGAACAAACATATAGTATGTGCATTTAAAAAAATGTAAGAAAGAAGGTTGAAGGATTGTTCAACATATTATGTGTCTTTTTATTGCAAAGGGAAAATTTTAAGTATCAGTACACTTTTATGAATCTTTATGCTATAGTTCAATTTACAATTTCCTCATCCATGTGTAGGTATTTTTTAATAGGACATTATATTTAAGGAAATTGATAGATATTTGGAAAATGTGTCTTTTATAAATTTAAAAAAAAGGGGGACATTCATTTGATTTACAATGAAGAAAGAGTATTAGTATTAGGGATTTCCTTTTGCAAAAAGGGTTTTAGAGCATTGGGAAGTCCATGTTTAGGGTGGTTTCTTGGTCTCCAAATCAAATAAATGAATAAATACTTACCTTATCATACCTGAGATGGGTCACTATAAAATATATTCCTCCTCAAGCCTAGAATTTTCTTCCCTAATTGACATCTCACCTAGGAAAAGTGATGAAAATTGAGGAAACAAATTTAGCTATGTTAATATGGATGTGAGGGTTTTAGTGTCCCTTACTCCAAGAATCGATATCCCTAATGAGTTAATTCTTGAAT